>JAAKBH010000088.1:0-469977 GCA_019776075.1 Amaranthus palmeri | reverse complement strand
TTTCATTCTGAATATTGCATTGTGACTCACATAAGGATTAGACACCTCAAATAATTTGAAAGAAGTTTAACTTGGAATTGAGGATGGATGTTTTGGTTATCCAAAGGGTTAATATTGGAATGGAATTTATAAATTTTGTTCCCATGGCAGTTTTGGATCATTACGGTCACCATGGGGTATGCATACATTTAACCTTTGACGACCCGAACAGGACGGGCAACGTCTAGTCGGTGTTGCCTTGGGATTAGCTCTCCTAAGCGTATTCCTCCAAATGATTGGATATTACGTGGACGACACGAAAAGGACGGGCAACGTTTCAAGTTGGGATTTGGAATAAATATATTTTAGAGCCTTTGCATGTTAGGATGAACACATTGTTTGCTTTCCACTTGTTGATATTTTGTATGATGTCTCTGACGTGTATTGGATTGTTCTTTTGAACTTGCTTCCGTTGTCAATCGACGACTAGCAGGTTAAAATTCAGGTGGAATTGGAGTGAGGTTGAAGTTAGGATCACGTCACCCCAAGACCCGCGTTCTATGTAATAATAAACATAGTAGAAATAATTTACTTTTGTGTAATGGATTTAAGATTAGTTCGTTTTGACGTTTGTTAGTAGAGGTCGTTGGGTTCTCAAGTTGTATCGTGAATTTTATAAACCTGTCGCTACTATATGTTTTATTTTATGCGTAGTTACATTCCCTTATCGTTGGAACGTTAACGATCTTGGATGGGAATTATCCCTCTAAGTGTCCAGTTGTGAACCGGATTCATATTTTCATATGATTATCCGGCTCACGCGAACCGGACCGTTACAATTGGTATCAGAGCCAACGTTCCCTTATAGATAAAGGAATATTTTGACCTTAGTAGAGAGAGACGGGGTGAGACCATCGTTCTGATATCGACTGTCTTGTGATATGTTTTGGGTATGCTTGTGCGGGAACCGTTAAAATGTTACAATAGTGTAGGCGACTTCGGTTGTCAATATTTTTTTTTTAATTACTATCCGTTTATGCATATGTTCAGGATTATGGATAAGGGAAAAGCCCCGATGGACCCACACATCCCTAACCAAACTAGCAATGCACCGAGGTTTGACCCTGAAACTGCATGGAGGGAAGTTTCGAATAACGATATATGGAAAATAAGGGATGGAGAGAGCATAAGAGATTACAGGGAAAGGATGATTATGGTTAGAACAAAGGTTAATAGGATATGTTTCGACCTACAAATGGATCTAGATAGGATAACCCAACTATCTGAATCAAGGAGAGTGGAAGGAGTAAACCCGAGGGAGTCCAATGGAATTAACTCCCAAATCAGACTCTTAGGAGGTGAGGGGCATGAGGGTGATGAAGAAGAAGACCCCGAGGAAGAAGAGGAAGACCCCGAGGAAGAGGAGGAAGTAGAAGAGGAAGAACGTAAGGATGAGGTTGAACCTATGGAAGAGGAAAAACTTCATGTTAAGGAGGAATCTGATATTATTATGGAGCATGTAGAAGATGGGTACCTATCTGACCCTCCACTGATAGACCTCAGGTCACAATTTGGGAGTGTTTATGAGATGCAAAACCCTAAACAGGAACCATTAAGTCCTATAGGGAATCCTAGTGAAGATGAGAGGGAAGGTTGGGGATCCCATTATGATTTGTATGGCTTTAGGATTGAATCTGGAGGGGAGTTTTCAAGTGAGGAAGATCCTGAGGAAGAAGAAGAGATGCTAGTAAGCAGCCCAATGGATAGCAACTGGGAATCCGAAGGAGGATACACGAGCTCTAGTACTGATTCCGAAGACGACGGGGATGATGAAGATTTCGACATATCTAATTATGATGAGTCTGCTGATTTTATGGATGCTTTGTGCTGATTTCTTAATTCACTTTTTGTTTTGTTATCTTTGTAGTTGTTATCCTTTTTGAATAATGTAAAACGCTTTGCGAAAGTTGTTATAATAAACAGTATCAATAAAGTTTTATATTGAGTTAATTTAAGTGCTCTCTTTTTGTTCTTTCCTCTGTTTGTTAAGTTATGCATGGTAAATTTGAGTGGTTTTATAGCCACAACGACTTATGATATACTTGTGGACAATGGAATGTGTGTATGTGTAATTATTTACTTATGAATGTTAATCTATCCCAAACACCTTTTCCCTTGAACTTTAGGACCTTAGAACGCGTTGGTAATTAGTACCTTTCTTTTGGTTGCAGAAGATGCCTCCTCTCTCCCGAAAAAGACTAGCTAAGAATGGAACTAGCCGAGCCTTAAGGAGCTTAGTTAAGGCGTTAGCCGGGGTTAGTGCGCCACAAGAGAGGTCTTTGTCTGAACAGGCTTCTGATATGAGCAAGAGGATTAGCCAGAACAAACCATCTCCTTTTGATGGTAAGGGAGAACCATCAGAACTTGAACATTGGTTAAGAGAGTTTGACAAACTTTTTGATGTAGTAGAGTGCCCGGAAGAACTGAAAGTTAATCAGGCAGCTTTTTATTTGACTGGGGAAGCTGACTATTGGTGGGCGAATAGTAAGGCGGGGTTAATAGAACAAGCTGAGGGATTCTTTGATTGGGATATGTTTAAGAAAGCTATGCGGGAGAAATTTTATCCTTTACACGTGAGGAAGGATAAGTCGAATGAGTTTGCCCGATTTGAAATGGGTAGTTTAACTGTTGATGAATACTACCATAAGTTCATGGAATACATCAAATACTGTCCTGATGATGTACCCACTGAAGAAAAGAAAATGCAACGCTTTGAGCTGGGATTATCGTTCGATATTCAAAAACATATTGAAAGTGATCGTTACAGCACGTTAGAGCAGATGTATAAGCGTGCAGCTCAGGTAGGGAACATTTTAAGGAAGGAGAAAGAAAAGGAGAAAAGTAGCTTTACAGAGAAGAGGAAAGAATTATTAGGACAGGCCTCTGGGGCACCCGTAAATTTTCATTCGAAGAAACCAAAAACTTTTGGTAACTTTCAAGGGAACAATTCTGGTGTAAATTCCGGATTCAGGGGAGAAGCAAGACCAATGAAACCCTTACTGGATCGGGATGGGAAGGAAAGGAAGTATTTCTGTAGGAGGTGTAAGAAAAACCACCCCGGAAAGGATTGTGAAGGAAATTTAGTCGAATGCAATTTCTGTCACAAGAAAGGACATAGGGAGTACGAGTGCTACATAAAGAAGGGGAGTGAAAGTCGTCTGCTAGGGGAACACCACCGACCTCAACACCAGATGGGTTTTGGGAGGCAAGGAAATCGATCAACTGGGGTAGAAAATCAGGGTCACAATGGTCAGAGGTTTCAACGACAGTCTAATGGGGGACAAGTTCGTTCGGATGGCAATCGGGCTGAGGGTTCAGGAACACCACGTCTGGGAAATCAAGGGGGAGGGATGAACACTCTGTCGGCTAGTGGACGGGTATCTGCGGTCAGTTCCAGGGAGGCTGACCAGACAACAAATGTGATTACAGGTACGTTCACCGTCCATTCTGTAGCTGTTAATGTATTGTTTGATTCGGGTGCAACTTGTTCTTTCCTGGCGAGAAGTAAGATAGACGAACTGAATCTAGGAGCTTTTGAATATGTATCTTATACCGTAGCAGTCCCTTCTGGGAGATTATATACTTGCGATAGACTGTATAGAGATGTGCCCTTGAAGATAGGGAAAGTTGTTTTTCCTAGTAACTTGTATGTGTTAGACATGGAGGGCCTAGAAGTGATTTTGGGAATGGATTGGTTAGGAAGGTACAAAGCAACGCTTGAATGTAAGGAGCAAAGAGTGTTACTGGTGGGACCACATGGGGAAAACGTTAGATATAGAAAGTTTTCTAAGGGGCCTAAAACAAACTTAGTATCGCCCTTGAAATTACAAAAGCTGGTGAGACAAGGACATCCTTTGTACTTGTGTCACATCATGCAGGAAGGGAAGAAGGAGGTGGATCCTAACGATGTCGCGGTGGTAAATGAATTCATGGATGTTTTCCCTGAGGAGATTCCTGGCATGCCGCCGCAAAGAGGAATTGATTTTACGATAGACTTGGTGCCTGGTACGGGACCAATTTCAAAGGCTCCGTACCGTATGGCCCCAAAAGAGATGGAGGAATTGAAGTCTCAACTCGAGGAATTGTTGGATAAGGGTTATATCCGACCAAGTGTATCACCTTGGGGCGCTCCGGTTTTGTTTGTGCGGAAGAAAGACGGCAGCTTAAGATTGTGTATTGATTACAGGGAGCTAAATAAAGTGACCGTTAAGAACAAATACCCGTTACCTCGTATAGATGACTTGTTTGATCAGTTGAGGGGAGCTGGGATATTTTCGAAAATCGATTTAAGGTCGGGCTATCACCAATTGAGGATCGCTGAAGGGGATATTCATAAGACGGCCTTTAGGACACGTTACGGACATTTTGAGTTTACCGTGATGCCCTTTGGGTTGACAAATGCTCCAGCCACATTTATGTGTTTGATGAATCAGGTATTTAGTGCATACTTGGATAAATTTGTAGTCGTCTTTATTGATGACATACTAGTCTATTCAAAGGACCGAGATGAGCATGAGGGACATTTGCGATTGGTTTTGCAAACCTTGCATGAAAATAAGTTGTACGCTAAGTTTTCGAAATGTGAGTTTTGGTTGGAAAAGGTGTCGTTTTTGGGTCATTTCGTCTCAAAGGAGGGTATTTCGGTGGACCCGGTAAAAGTGGAGGCGGTTCGAAATTGGTCCCCACCGAAGAATGTCACTGAAGTTCGAAGCTTTTTAGGTTTGGCGGGATATTACCGTCGTTTTGTCAAAGATTTTTCGCGCATTGCCAGACCTATGACTTCCTTGATGAAAAAGGATAAGAAGTTTGAATGGACTGATGAGTGTGAAAATGCTTTCACGACTTTGAAGGAAAGGTTGACTTCGGCTCCCGTTCTTGCTCTACCTGACCCTAAGCTGGATTACACGGTGTTTAGTGATGCATCGAAGAAGGGGTTGGGATGCATTTTGATGCAAGAACGTAAAGTGATCGCTTATGCATCCCGACAACTAAAAATTCATGAGGTTAACTATCCTACTCATGATCTGGAGTTGGCTGCAATTGTGTTTGCTCTTAAGATTTGGAGACATTATTTGTATGGGGTTGAATGCAGAATCTATACGGATCATGAGAGTTTAAAGTACCTTTATACTCAGCCGGATTTGAACATGTGACAACGTCGGTGGTTAGAGCTGATGGCGGACTATGACTTGGAGTTTGTGTATCACGAAGGGCGAGCGAACTTGGTAGCCGATGCCTTAAGCAGAAAGTCGAAACATTCTTTATCTGCGTTGAATGGAATTGAGGAGTTGCATCGGGACTTCGCTCGGTTAAATTTGGAAGTGGTACGTACGGGTGTAGTAAAGGAAAGTCTGAGCGCCTTAGTCATTCGGTCTTCGTTTTTCGAGGAGATTTTGACTTCTCAAGATAAAGATCCGAAGTTGTTGAAGTTAAAAGAACAGGCTCGAGAAGGTAAGGCAGAGGGATTTTTGGTTCATGAAGATGGGAGTTTGAGATTTAAAGGTCGATGGTGCCTACCGTCGGGAGAAACATCCTTGAAGGAACGCATTTTGGATGAAGCCCATTGTACAAAATTTTCCGTTCATCCGGGTGGGGATAAAATGTATCAAGATCTTAAGTTGATGTTCTGGTGGTCGGGTATGAAAAAGGATGTTGCTGAATATGTATCGCGTTGCTTGACCTGTCAAAAAGTTAAGAGCGAACATAAAAGACCGGGCGGTTTACTGCAACCTTTAGAAATTCCGGTGTGGAAGTGGGATGATATTTCTATGGATTTTGTTGTGGGTTTGCCTCGAACAAAGGCAGGAAATGATACTTTATGGGTCATAGTCGATCGTTTGACTAAATCAGCATGTTTCATTCCTATGAACTGTCGTTGGGAGATGGAGCAATTAGCCCGAGCTTATATTAAGTACGTTGTACGGTATCACGGTGTGCCCCGCACTATTGTGTCCGATAGAGATACTCGGTATTTGTCAAAGTTCTGGCAGACCTTGCAACAAGCGATGGGTACTACGTTACTGTATAGTACATCGTTTCATCCTCAAACAGATGGACAAACAGAGCACACGAATCAGATTTTAGAAGATATGTTAAGAGCTATCGCCATGTAGTGGCAAGGGTCATGGGATGAACATTTGGATTTGGTCGAATTTTCTTACAATAACAGCTATCAGTCTTCGATTCAGATGGCCCCCTTTGAGGCTTTGTATGGACGCCGCTGTCGTAGTCCAGTTTATTGGGATGATTTTACCGAATCTGTTACTTTGGGTCCCGATTTGCTTCTCCAAATGACCGAGAATGTTAAGATGATTCGGGATCGTTTAAAAGCGGCTCAAGATCGTCAAAAGTCTTACGCTGATCTAAAAAGGCGACCTGAGGAGTTTATCGTGGGAGATCAAGTCTTGCTTCGCGTGTCACCTATGCGCGGAGTGGTGCGTTTTGGTGCTCGTGGAAAGTTAAGCCCTCGCTACA
Organism: Amaranthus palmeri; assembly: GCA_019776075.1. Classification (NCBI taxonomy): domain Eukaryota; kingdom Viridiplantae; phylum Streptophyta; class Magnoliopsida; order Caryophyllales; family Amaranthaceae; genus Amaranthus; species Amaranthus palmeri. The sequence continues at coordinate 463,464 of JAAKBH010000088.1, read as the reverse complement.
TCGGTCCCTATGAGATTTTAGAACGTGTAGGCAAAGTGGCGTATCGGTTAGCTCTTCCAAATACCTTAGAGAAGGTCCATGATGTGTTTCATGTGTCCCAATTAAAACGATACCATGCTGCTGCCTCCCATATCTTAGATCCCGAACCTCTAGAATTGGACACATCCTTGACCTATTCAGAGCGGCCAGTCCGAATTTTAGACAAGAAAGTTCGTAGTACTCGACGAAAGGATATATCGATGGTCAAAGTTCTATGGTCAAATCACGAGCGTGAGGCCGCTACCTGGGAAACCGAGGACTCTATGCGGGAAAAGTACCCTCATCTCTTTCAGGTTCGTAGCGTTACGGGGACGTAACTCCTTTAAGGGGGGTAGAGGGCGATAGGAATTTCGCGCGCGTATGAATAAACTTCTTTGACTTAGGTTTTATATATGATGTGTTGTGTTGATTTGTATATGTTGTGTTGTGTTGTGTTGTGTGCTGGTCAGTTTCATGTAAGTTACGAGGGCGTAACTTCTTTTAAGGGGGGTAGTCTGTAACACCCCGTGAATTTTGATTAAATTAATATTCGAGATCAAAATAAAATAATATTAATCCAGTATAAGAATTTGAGTGAGTCAATATGTGATAAACGATTTTGACATTTGTCGCGTAACGAGTTATTGTTATTTACCTGATTTAATATTTCTATGAGTATTGGAATTCAAACTAGACAATTAAATTCTATTGAGAGTAATTAATTAATTAAAATTAAAAAAAATTAATTATGTTGATTTCTTAAAGTGGCCGGCCAAAAGAGGGGAATTGGAGGGGTTTTTGTAAATTCTCACTTAATTGGGGTGTTAATGTGTATTAAGGAGGGGGTTATGGAAGATAGAAGGGTGTCATTTGTTCTTAAAATGCTAGATTGGAGTGTAAACCTTTCATACTCCAATCTTGTCTTTCAATTGCATTTGCTCACAAAACAAACAAAAAAAAATTCCTCCCTTTTCTTTCATTGGTTTCGGTTCTATATAAAAAAAAAAAAAAAAAAAAACTTTGTGATCATTCAATCTATTATTCAAGGGTAAGTATAGTTCAATTGTTGAAATTACATTTTCTCTTTTGAAGAAAATTATATTTTCTTTCTCTCTTTTGAAATATGATGAAATCCTATGACTTTTTGGAGGATTGAGTATTTTGTGTAATTTTTAAATGTATAATTCTTTAACAAAATTAATTTGTTAAAAGGGTTAATACACTTTTTGTTAAGTTTCTCATTTAATTTATATTCTTTAACAAATTAAAGTTTTTGTTATGAGAATAGAACCTCTTGATATTTTAAAAGAAAATTATTTGTTATGGCTTAACATCTCTAGCAAAATTTCAATTTGTTAAGAGATGTTGTGTGGTGTGAATTAAAAGAAATAAACCTTCATGTTTTATAATTTTGTGAATAAATTCCTTGACAAAAATTGATTTGTTTAAGGGATTGGATTTATTTATATATGAGATTGGAATCATATGGTTTATGATTTCTACCAAAGTTTATGATAAATCGATTTGTACAACGATCAAATATTAAATTCTATTATTTAAAGTTATTATTTGTGTTTGAATGGTTCATGTTCGATGATGGATGAGTTACGTAAGAAACAGTTTTATTTTTGATGGTTGAAATTGTTAAGAGATTGTGTATTAAGAAATTGAATCTATGTTGTTTTACGATTCAGTTTTCGGTATTGTCTTAGTTATGAAATTATTAATCGAAATTCGATGTTGTTACATGGCACGAATTTCCGGACAGCCATAGCTGTCCCGGAAGTGACGCCTCACATCCCTTTAAATAGGACATGTCTTTTGTGTTACTTTGATAAATCGGTAAATTAAAAAGTTGTTTAAACGCTTAAAATAATTAAAAAAATAGTAAACGAATTTTAGAAATTCTGAAAATTGGTGTCCAAGGTAATTGATGCGTTCCGGACGCAGTGGCGAAGTCGGATTTTTCATTTGAATTTTCTAAACTGTCCGAAAAAGCCATTTAAGTTTCTGGTTTAAAGTGGACTTTTGATTTAATTGGAATTTAATGAAATCAATTAAAGTTACTAAGTCTTATTGATATAATAATAGTATGGAATGAGTTAGGGGTGTAAACACGTTCTAATACGTGTTCGTTTTGTGTGTTTGTTGTTAGGACCTCGATTCATAAGAGGGTGAAATTCCTGTTGCGTTTGAATTGTCGCTTTTTGCTGTTGCTTAAAGGTACACGCTTAGAACATACATTATATGTGGTTGTGCAAGTAGTGTTGTTTCATTCTTGAATATTGCATTGTGACTCACATAAGGATTAGACACCTCAAATAATTTGAAAGAAGTTTAACTTGGAATTTGAGGATGGATGTTTTGGTTATCTCAAAGGGTTAATAAATTGGAATGAATTATATAATTTTGTTCCCATGGCAGTTTTGGATCATTACGGTCACCATGGGGGTATGCATACTTTAACCTTTGACGACCCGAACAGGACGGGCAACGTCTTAGGTCGGTGGTTGCCTTGGGATTAGCTCTCCTAAGCGTATTCCTCCAAATGAATTGGATTATTACTTGGACGACCCGAAAAGGACGGGCAACGTTTCAAGTTGGGATTTGGAATAAATATATTTTAGAGCCTTTGCATGTTAGGATGAACACATTGTTTGCTTTCCACTTGTTGATATTTTTGTATGATGTCTCTGACGTGTATTGGATTGTTCTTTTGAACTTGCTTCCGTTGTCAATCGACGACTAGCAGGTTAATTGCAGGTGGGAATTGGAGTGAGGTTGAAGTTAGGATCACGTCACCCAAGCCCGCGTTCTATGTAATAATAAACATAGTAGAAATAATTTACTTTTGTGTAATGGATTTAAGATTAGTTCGTTTTGACGTTTCGTTAGTAGAGGCCGTTGGGTTCTCAAGTTGTACCGTGAATTTTATAAACCTGTCGCTACTATATGTTTTATTTTATGCGTAGTTACATTCCCTTATCGTTGGAACGTTAACGATCTTGGATGGGAATTATCCCTCTAAGTGTCCAGTTGTGAACCGGATTCATATTTTCATATGATTATCCGGCTCACGCGAACCGGACCGTTACAGCTATTTTATAGAATAGAAAATAAGATTAGTTAACATAGACATTTCGCTAAACCTAATGCTTACCATGTAGAATTTGAACAAAGAATACAAAGAATTTCCTTTTGAATTTGGTTTTTGAGATTTAATTAAGTTCTAGTATTTAAGATTTTTTGTGCTTTGTGGAAAAATCGATTATAATTAAGTTCAACATCAGTGTCTAAGTTTTTTTGTGTTTTGTGGAAACATCATTTATAAACGCTGAGCAATATTAGGAAATTATTTTTACGAGACAAGATTTATTAAAAAAGTATACGTAATTGACAAATTAATAAAACAATGATTAATGCATGTGTCAGAGGCTCAATTCTTCATTGTTGCAACTTTCTTATTTTTCATTGCATGGATCATAGAGTTAATATAAATCACGGCAAAAAAACAAAAGACATAATAATAAAATATATAGAAAATAATAAAAAGATATAATAAAAATCCCAAAACCCCACCTATAAAATTGGGCCACATAGTGGTGATTTACCACTCTTTCAAAAAACAATGATTTACCTAAACTGTCTCGTTTTCAAATAGATTAATAATGACTGCAATTTTACTTAAAAGCTCCAACTCTTTTGATAAGTTAAATCCATAGCCGAACTATTTTAGATTCTGTGTGAAGTAAAAATATGAACATTTAAATACGAATGTGATTGTCAATTTGTTAAAATGACAACGATAAACTACTAATTTATTTTAATTGAACTAAGTACTAATTTGCTCAACTAACCTAATTAGTGAATAGAAACAACAAATTAAGAATAATAGTATTTAGTTACCTATATTTAACTAATATTAATGAAAAGATAAAAAAAAATGTCAAATGATATCCACTAATTAATAACGCAAAAAACAATAATTAAACTCAAGTACATTTTCAAGGTAATGAAACATAACGAATTCTAAAAAAAAGAATGGCACAAAATATATGGAGAGTTTCTTTTTTGTGTTTTTGTTGCTTTTTACGTAATTAAAAAATGCAAATATATAAAATAATTTTAAACACTCAAAATGATAGAGCTTTAAGTCGTCGCTCATGCCAATTCCTTCAACAAAAACACAAACTTTCACCCACAAAACAACCCACAAATCAAACCTAAAGCTCTAATACCAATTATTGTGAATGGGCTAACCGGCTAAGCCTATGATGAAGAAACAATAACAAACTATAATACAAAGAACACCCAAAAACAAAGTATGCAACAAAGAAAGCAAACACAACAATATAATGAGGTATTTAATGATACATCTCCTCAAATCAAGTATCTTGTCATTAATATAATTAACATTACATTAAGGTTCACCTTACAATGCTCTAGAACAAGTCTCCAAAGCAAAGATTGAAGCTTGACTTCAATCACCCACAAAAATACCCTAATACAATAGAGAGAACTCTTATGGCTTAAACCCTAGTAATCTCTAAGTATTTGGCACTCACAAAAACCCTAACACACTTATAAGACTTCTATTTATAGTCCTATAAAATATTGCAAGGCTTAGGACAAAGTGGAACATAAGCCCACTAAACTGCATATGAGAAACAAAAACTCGCAGGAATGAGTTGCTGATCTTCGCTCGGGCGAGCGTGCCAGGCTCGACTGGTCGAGCACTCACTCGAATAGCTACTGCCTCAATTCTGCTTGCATGCTCGACTTGGGGCTCGACTCCATTATTCCTGCTCGCTTGGTTGAGTATCTTTCAAGACATGTTGTTGCATCCTTTACATCACAATCCATCCCATGTATGAGCTTCATCAACTCATCATCATTGATCATCACGTGATCAAGCGTCCCGAATCTTAATGCTCCATACTCCGTGCTACGCTCCGCACCACTCTCGAGTTTACAAGACATCGCGTGAGCTACGAAGATGCTTAAAGTCTTCATTGACGTTCTTTAGGGAGGCAAACGAGAACAAATCATCATAAGTCCTATAAAGCTTCTACATATTGACATTTAGGGACTATTTAGGTACCTAGTAGGCACAAATGCTCTATGTTTATCTCTATAGTGGATAATTTCAGTAGAATGACTTGGATTTTTCTTATCAAACAAAATTCGGAATTTGCAAAAGTCTTTTTTTTAATATTGCAAAAGTCTTTTAAAAATTTGTTAGTTTCATTGAAACGCAGTTAGACACACAAATTAAATGTGTGAGAAAACACAATGCAAAGGAACTTGTTCAAGGAGAGGCTAGAGATTTTTATGCTCAATATGGCATTAAATATAAATCAAGCCGTAGAGATACACCCCAACAAAATGGGAGATGATTAAGAGAAAGCATAAACATATTCTTGAGACAGTCTGAACACTATTCTTTCAATCAAAGTTGCCTATGAGTTTTTGGGGAAAGTGCATCCAATGTGCAGTCCAAAGCATTACAAAACAATAGAGATGATTATACAAACAATCCTAAAAGGTCTTAAATATGCATTAAAGCTCCATCATACTTAAAGGATTACCACTGCCACTCCATTACAGAACACTGATGTGACCTGGTTAGGCAAAAAAATCTAATTGATTCTAGCTCACAACACATTTCTCACTATGAACCCAAAGATTATGCAACAACCTTATCAAACCCCCTCTAGAAATTAAGTTGTCATGGCAAAGAAATATCAGCTTTAGTAAAGAACAAAACATGGATTGTTGTCTCCCTACCTAGTGGCCATGGTAATCAGAATCTCGATTCTGATCAACGATTCTACGATCTTACGATCCAAAATTAGGCGACCGATCCGGATCGTAGGTAGGATCTTAAATTGGTAGAATCGTACGATCCTACTTAGCTCCAGGATTTGAGTGGTAGGATCATAACACAATTCTACGATCCTACGATCTTACGATCCGATCCTACAAGGGTAGTTTCAATCGTATAAAAATTTCATATAACCCAGATTTCACTTTTGTATATATATGTATATATCTAAACAATTATATATCAATATGACTAAAATTCATGTTTTTCGTGATTCGTATTTTAAAAATGATTATTAAAGGTATGTTTTACAAAGCTTAATAGTTGAAGTCAAATACGTGATAATTTAAATCTTAAAACATAAAAAAAGAACAAATACAATTGAAAATTATTTATCCAAAGCATATTAATGTATATTTGTAGGATCACACGATCCTACGATCCGATTCTACCGATTTCAATCCTACCCCTTCAACGATCCTACATAAAATCCCGATCCTAACAACCTTGCTAGTGGCAATAAGCCATAGGCTCAAAATGGGTGTTTGAAATAAAATACAAGGCAGATGAAACCCTTGAAAGATATAAAGTTAGGTTGGTTACCAATGGCTACAACCAAAAGTATGGGGTTGTTTATGAGGAGACATTTTCCCCTATAGTCAAGATGTCCACCATAAGATGTCTCATAGCGATTGCAACTAGTAGAAAATGGTGTTTGAACCAATTGGATGTAAACAATGCATTCTTGCATGGAGATTTAAAAGAAGAAGTCTATATGCATCTTGCTCCTAGATATCCTAGTTCCCAAAACTAAATTTGTAGCTGCTTAGCTCCCTATATGGTCTAAAGCAAGCAAGCAGGTAGTGGTTCTCTAAACTAGCTGCGGAGCTTCTCAATCAAGGTTATATCCAATCAAAACATGACTACTCTCTATCCTTTAAGAAATAAGGTCAACAAATGAGATTCATTGCCATGTAGATGACATCCTATTAACAGGGAATGATCATCAAGAAATTCATAAAGCAAAGTATCATTTAGATATTGTGTTTAGTATTAAAGTTCAAAGGAATTGAGATCAATTATACCAAGCAAGGCTTAGTCCTTCATCAGAATTAAAGAGCTTCTTCTTAAGAGTGGTTTCGAAAACTTCTTAAAGGTTGTAACCCCTCTTCCTACTCAGCTCAAACTATTTGCAAGTGAAATGACCTTATTACATAATCCTACTCCCAACAGAATCTTGGTAGTAAAGCTTAATCACTAATCTAATATAACGCCTGATCTTTCTTATACAGTTCAGACCTTGGGTTAATAAATACAAAAGCCTAGAAATTCTCATAAAAGTGCTCTCAAGCAAACTTTGAACTATGTGCATTCCACTTGTGGGCAACAGATTGCTCTATCAAGTTCAGACCAGATTACTCTACAGGCCTTTTCTGATAGTGATTGGGCATCATGGCCTGATTCTAAAAGGTCTATAACATGCTACATCCTTCTTTTAAGTAATTTCCATATATGATTAAAATCCAAAAAGTAAAGCATTGTGTTTGGGTCCAACTCAGAAGTCGGGTACAAGGCTATGGCTGCTATAGGAGCCGAGGTTACTAGGATGATAAGACTACTAGAAGATTTGGAAGTCAAGAACATCACACTTATAACCCTTCATTCTGACAATCAATCAGCTATGTACATAACAAAGAACTCTGTGTTTCATGATAGAACAAAACACATAGAAGTTGATTGTCACTTCACAAAAGAAAAGGTCCCAAAAAGGGTTGTTACAACTCTCTTATTCGCCCACTAGACATAAACTAGCTAATGTTTTGAACATTACTGTTTGAGGGGGCGAGGGGCAATGTTTGAGATTAATGAATCAGTAGATTATAGTTAAGATGTAGAGGAAGGATGGATGCAAAGTTTACCACCTACAAAAGCACCCAACAGAGGCAATGTCCAGTTGTGCTCAAAAACAGTGGCTTAATATCAGTGCACACAACATGAAGCTCACCACAACATGAATCCACTACTTTAGTATAAATTATTTTACATGTTGTATTTGTTCTATTTTCTGTAAGTCACTTATTTGTTAGTTAGTTTGGATACCAAGTTGGTTATAACAAACTATGATGTTAGTTAAGTATGATGTGGTGTCCTATTATACCATGTTTAGGAGTGTGTTCATCTCCGTGTATGCAAGTGTTCAAAAGCTAATATGATTGTAGAAGTTGACAAACAAAATCAAGCACCCCATTTTGTTTAGCAAGATTTGTGTAAAGCTTTATAGCAACGATGAGAATTCACATTTCACATTTAGAGCACTGTGAAAACAATGCAGAACTGTCAACCCCAGCACCCCAAAAGCTAAATCTATAAACATGTTGCGAATTGAATCACATTTTCCCCGGCTTTACTTCGAACAACGATTGGTATACATTCCTTTGTCGTCAAAACAATTCAACCTAATTCTTGGTAGTGAGCAAGCCATTAAACTCAAAGACTAAGTTGTCCTGCTAGTCACAGTTCTCGCCTTTCAGAGCAGTAACGATTCGGTTTCTGGCGACTCCTGATATCAATTTCATGAGCGACAGCACCAAGCATGAGACCTGACTATACTTGCTTGAGACTTCGAACAGGCGCAAACCACATACTAAGTAGCACCACAAATAATAGAGACAAAACACGGTTTTAATGAGCTTTAATTAGAGTCCTGGAAGACACCCCATGAAGCAGTTTAACAAAACCAAGAAAGCTCAGCTTCCCATCCGTATGCCGAATCCAGTCATGAAGTACAGCATGAACCGGTATGTTAGGTCCCAATCCAAGCTCCTGAAACATATATGTACACGTCTATAAAGGACTTCGTTTTTTCCGTCATTATAGAAATTAGAAATTGTCAAAGATCCACGGCATACCAAATGTCCCTTTAGTATTTAATAGAGTTGTTCATTCGGGTCATCGAGTTGATTTCGGGTCATGTGTTTCGGGTCGGTTCAAAATCGGGTTTTGTGTTCACATTGGTTTTTACAAAATTATAGATCTTTTTTTAAGTCAGGTCAAATCGGGTTCGGCTATAAAGTCAGATGTCTATCGGGTCATCGAGTCTGTTTTGAACACCTCATTGAACTAAATATTTTCTGTTTTATAAGTTGCTACAGATAGTGACATTTTGTAAGGAGAAATATCACTATTAGTAGCAATTAATGAAAATCAGGGAAGTAGAAGCTAAGAACTTTAAGGGAACAGAACCTCCACAATATATACAAAAAAAATACTAAATTGGTCGTCATATTGTTCAAAATTTATAATGGACAAAAAGATCTATTAAAAAAAAAAAGATTCATAAAATTTTAATTTCGGATTATAACTGACTAAAGTAATACGGTTTACAATAACCCACCTATATAAGAGCCAAATATGGCAAAAAGTAAATTATCTTTGATCTAAACTTTCAAATCCCTCTCAAATAGTCCCACTTTTCATTTTAGTTTTCCAATTTATTTTAAACCTCATCTTTTTCAGGCATTGGTTTCACTCTCTTACTTTTAATCCCATTCAAAAATTTATTATTTATCTTCATCTTAATCATTTATCTATGTTATTCACTTATATTTGTCTTTTTTTTTAATAAGACTTATATTTGTCTTATTCTTGAACTAAATTTTTTTTTTTAATTAAATTTCATTCAAAACCTATTGGCCATTGGGTATATTATGAGAGGGACGTAAAAGGATAAAACTTGGTTTTACAAAAATTCCAAAATTGCTATGATATTGTCCCAAACTCATCACGATCAAGGATAAGAGTTAATACGTGGTTAACAAAAAGACCCTTCATAATAGTTGTGTAATTTTGATTCTTTTCGTATGAGTTCAATTACATAGTACTACATGATTGAGACAAACTTGGCACCACACAAATGCTTAGTACTACAATAAATATTAGGAAAAGAGAAACCTCTAGAAAGGAAAAGAAATGTAAGTAACTTACCGAAGCTAGCTCTTCAATCATAATTGGCCGATTACCATCCTTTTCAAAAAGTTCATAGGCACAACGAGCATGCTGATCCCATCTATCCAGAGCCTCGAGTTGATACACACTCAAAGCAGCTGCACAGAATTCCTCGAAATCCATTTTTCTATACTGAAGTGCAGCTAACTGTCATAGAAAATAGACAGATATCTGAGTGATAATAGAATACGCGCACTTACAGATGGCATCCATCAAATCTATATAGCGCTTACAGAGGTTAATATTTCGTGAGCACGAGACTCCTTCATGGCATCTGTTGCATTTTTCAACAAGGCCTGAACAGGTCACGGAAATAACTAACTACCATCCTTCACATCAGAATAACAGAAACTATTAGCATTGATTAGCTAAAAACATACCTCTTTAATGTTTTCCAAACCTATCGTTCCGTTTTTGCTAGGTTGCAAAAGTGCAAACTGCTCCTTCAAGTAGAAAACTTCATCCGCTGTCACTGTTTTTGACAAAGCCTGTAGCAGAGGTTGCAAGTGTAAGCAAAAAAAGACATTCAGGAGGTTGAAAATCAAAAGAATCATTTTCTCTCATTAAATTATAAAAATGTTCAGCGGAACACAATTTAAAAATCAATTATACCTACCCTTAAAGCAGCTTTGCGAAGAGAAGATGAACGCATATAAATCTTAAGGAATTTGAAGACAAGTATATCAAGTGGAATTTTAACTTCTCCATGATTTCTAATCCATGGATGGCCTGAAACAGAGATAATTAGAAGCCGCAGAGAGAAAATTTTAGCTTCCACTATAAATTTTGGCAAATATATACTCACAAAGAGCTTGAGCAGCAGTAATTCTTTTCCTTGGATCTTTGTTTAGCATGCGCTTGACGAAGTCTTTTGCCTCCAAGGATAAAGAAGGCCATGGTGGTTCCGTAAAACTCGGATCAGCTTTAAGGACAGCTCTAAAGATACCAGATTCAGTACGAGCCCAAAATGGTCTGCTTCCACAAAGTAGAATATAAGCAATGACGCCCACACTCCAGACATCTGCCTCTGTCGTATAAGATCTGTGTAAAACTTCTGGTGCAACGTAATATGCACTGCCCACTATATCATTTAACTTCTCATCTGCAAACAAAATATCAAATGACTTGCTACACTTTCAATGCATTGGCAAAAATATTAAATTTCAGATAACAAACCTGGTTTAACAAAATCAGACAAGCCAAAGTCAATGGCCTTTAATAATGAATCTTCATCCTTAGACATAAAGAGAAAATTCTGACACAAAAACAAGTAGAAGTTAGAATGATCACAAGAAAATCATTTGACTCAAGATCTCATGACATGCACATGCACCAAACTGGATGATACATCTGTTATAGGTCATAATAAAGAAATGATGGCACATTGACATGTGATATTTAAGAAGGCCAACTGTACAATCTAACTTTACGAAATTTGTGTACTTTACCCAACAAAAATTATATTCATGAAGCAATCAGTCTACATTTCTGTTGAGTTGTATCATTGTATGCATAATTCATTACTTATTTATAGCAGATCAAAACATTTCTTTTGCAGTACCTCTGGTTTGAGATCTCGATGTACCACACCTTGCAGGTGGCAGAACGAAACAACATTTAAAATTTGTAACAATACGGCCTTAGCATCGTCTTCTGTGTACTTTCCACCCCTAGAAAATTATACATCGGTAAACTTCAATTCCTAAGTCATGATTACCATCAACCTAATATCTGTCTAACCAGAAATATAGTTCTGAAATTCATTGTAAGAGCACATAAAAAACCCAAAAAGACTTAAGAAATTCACCTGGAAAGTATTCTATCCAATAGTTCCCCTCCTCGACACAATCTACAAAAGCATGGAAAGTCGAAGGTCAGCTGGTAGAAGTCGTAACAGATAACATACAGTGCACCATCAAACAATAAGCAAATTCATGGCTAAAAGGAAGATAAACCATGATTGCAATTCATTTGTTATCAACATAACTGGAGTAAAAGCCGGTAATAGATGTCCGATTGATAAATCTTTATGATGTATAGAAGAGGCGGTCTAATAATTACTTACTCCATCACTATATACACGTTGTCGCTGTCTTCATATGCATCATAAATCTTTATGAGGTTCTCATGTCCAGCGAGACCTTTCAAAATTTTTACTTCCCTTCTAACATCCTCAATGGCAATAGCCGTTGTCATCTAGCAATAAGAGTATAAGAGACAGTCAGAATGAGTCAGCACAAAAGACAAATGTACCAACCATGATATCTCTGATCTTCCATGTGATCAGATTTGATGAGTCTGTAGCAGCATGTTAAATTCTATGTACAACTACAATTTTAAAATGTTGAATCTGAAAATATATAACACCACGATTCCAGTTTACTGCTCAAACACCTAATGAAAATAACGATTGCTACAAAACATTGAATATTAAGGAAAACAAGGATCAAAATCAAAATTAGGAAAGTTCCATGTAGTGACCTAGAGTTTTTAGCTTTTCAACGTGTTAAATAAATGTTATTTTAAATCCGCGTGGTGACTTTGAGTTTCAGACTTTTCCATGTGGTAGAAAAAATGTTAAGTTTTGGTTAAATTAAGTATTTATTTGGACTATATTTCGAAATATGTGGTCAATTAGGTTGATCAAGATATTCTTTTTAATATGTCATTAAATTGGGTAAAATAGCGTAAAATTAACAAAAAAGCTTCCCTTTTATCTACCACGTGGAAAAGTCGAAAATCATGGTCACTACCTGGATTTTTTTTTTCTACAACATAGAAAAGCCGAAAGGTTTGGGTTACCATATAGAATTTCTCTTAAATATATACACTAGAGGTGTTCATTCGGGTCATCGGGTTGATTTCGGGTAGGTACAAAATCGGATTTTGTGTTCACATTGGTTTTTACTTAGATCCATTTTTAAGTTGGGTCAAATCGGGTTTTGTGTTCATATTGGTTTTTACTTAGATCCATTTTTAAGTTGGGTCAAATCGGGTTCGGTTATAAACTCAGGTGTCTATCGGGTCGTCGGGTTTTTTTTTTAACACCTCTAATATATACCTATGCCCTATGGTGAATAGGTGGGAATATAAGTTTCAATCAATCATCAATTCGTCATATTAGATCCAATAAAATTTTCACCCATAAAAAGATGAAGGGAGAAATAAGAGACGGCAAAAACTGATCAAATAGCAAATCAATTCAGACAAGTTGAAAATATGTACTTCCTCTAAGCAGAAAATAGCAAAAGTTATTTACTGTATAATTCTGTAGGACTAGTATCAAAAAGCTACTATATGACAAACTCAAATTGGAAGTTTTGTATCATTAATCACTAGTTAATGTACTACTAGGACTGAACTCCAGTCTCCAGGTAACCAACAAATAAATAGAATAAACGGTGCTGCCCAGATTAAACAATGATCGTTCAGATGAGCAACTATGCCAACTAACTTTTCTCGAGATCAAAAGTCCACCCTTCATAGGCTCTACACTTTCATTCCTAATTAACATTTTGAAATCCTAATTTCTAGAAATTCTTCTATATACCTTCCACCTCAAAAATGACAAAAGAAGGTTGTCTATATCAATCCAATAGTTTATTCCATTTAATAATACCTCACTACCTCCAAAGGCCTATGAAATCAATAATATAGGTAGAGGTGTTCAAAACAAACCCGATGACTCAATAGACACCCGACTTTATAATTGAATCCGATTTGACCCGACTTAAAAATGGATCTACAATTATGTAAAAACCAATGTGAACACAAAACCCGAAACACCAGATCCAAAATCAACCCGATGACCCAAATGAACACCTCTAAATATAAGACATACCTAAATAAATACATTTCAGGTCACTTTGAGTTTGCTTCATCGTTCACCAAAATAAATTATGAGATCTTTTGAGGTTAATGGCATAGGAAACATACATGTAAATCAACTCGAAGCCACAAAAACATTCATTATTATAAAACTAAACTTACCATCACAATAATTAATACTTCAACAGTCTTTTCGAGTTTGCTACATCCTCCGTGAAAACAAATTATAAGATTTTTTGTGATTAATGGCATTTGAAACATATAACTAATAGTACCATCACAATCTAAGTAACCCCTCTTAAAAAATCAAATGGGATGTATTGTGGTTAATGTGAATTGAGGCATCCAACTCATGACAACGAGGTGAATACAATGAATCAATACAATGCTCTACTCACGAGGCAAGGCGCCCATGTACACACTCCAAACTCCGTCCACGTAAATACCATCCAATAAGACAAAACTAAGGTTATGTACAGTTTACAGTACGTCAAGCTCTTACAAATACTAAAATTTTATCATTTCCACAAACTTACTCACCTTCATACCATTATCAACACCATATTCCAATATCTGTGGCCCACCGAGCTATATATAATAATTAATTATACTTTCCCTTTATTTTAACTTGAGACATTTCTCAAAACACCCCAATTAACACTATGTTTTTTTATAATTGTAATTAATAAATTAACATTTGCTTGATCCACTAAACATAAACTTGTCTATTTAAGTTTACTTTATCGTTTATAACAATTTTCAAAGTTTCCTTGTGAACAAGCAATTAGGAATAAACTGTAGTTAGATTCATTTTCAGCAATTATACCAATAGGTAGATAATCAATAATTGGATTAGTTTTCAATGGACTCGGTAAAAATTAATTTATTTTTAACGATTTACTCTTTAATATCTCTAATTATGTATGATTAAAAATTAAAAATTATAAAATGTTAGCATATAAGATAAATATAAATACATATTGTCACGATTTAACAGATATCATGTAAATAATTGTATTTCAAAATAATTTGGTCAGAACAAAACTTGGCAATAGTATAAAAATAAAAAATTTATCACTACATAGTAAATTCCACATACTCTACACTATGAATATTATTTCCAATATTTCAATCCAAACATGTTCTGTAGACGCATTTTTTTAGTACTACAAAAATTTTAAAATTTCAGCAGATCTAATATCTTCAATCCCAAAAAAATTTATGTCACACATCAAATTTTTTTTTACTTTTTTTTAAAACTCACATTCAAATTTAAACTTTAATTTTAAAAAAATAAAAAGAAAAAAAAAAAGAGAAAAGATGAACACAAACCAACCTTAGCTTTAGGGATGATCTTGACAGCGACTTGCTGGCCTTTTAATTCACCCTTCTTAGCAGTAGCAACTCTAGTATACCCAAAATGCCCTCTACCAACTTCTTCACCCACTTCATACTTATCTCCAAAATGTTTAGAAAATCCAAATCTTTTATCCAACCCCACGCTACTTCCACTTCCACCGTTTTCGCTTCCTTCAGGTATCGAACCTCCGACTCCATTGTTATTAGCCTTTAATGTACCTTGTCTTCTTGCAAGTACTGCTCTTATATGTTTCGCTGGCGATGGAGGAGGAAACGGCCGTTTAAAGAAACGTTTCGGAGTATTTGAATTTGAATTTGAACTTGGATTTGTTGTTGATGGTGACCATAGAGGTGATTTCTTCGAGAATAAATAGTGTGCTGGACTTGGACTGTAGATCCCAAAAAATGAGGATTTTTTTGCCGGCGTTTCACCGGAGTTTCGTGGTTGAGGGGTTTCATTTACTGCGTTTTCTGGTGGGTTAGAATCAGAAAGATACGTTTCTCGCGGTGGTTTTGAGGTACAAGTACCCATTTATTCTTTATTTTTAAAATTTGATATGGGTTTTTTTTCTTACAGTGTGAACGCCATTAGCAAGGTTTAAGCTGGCAGAAAAAATAAATCAAATTTGAAATTATGGGAGAGGGAAATAAAGAAAAAATGGTGAAGATTTTAGTAATTTTATATAGTCTATTTCTCTTTCTATCTCTAGATGGTGTAAGTGATTGTTTGATTTTGTAGCACTAATGGAGAATGTTGATGGGGTCGAGAGAGTGGGGAAATGGAGTGTTATGGAAGACAAAATGTAGAGGAAAAAGGTGAGGAAGAAGAAAAAGGAAAAAAAGGAAAGAGAAAGAAGGGATAGAGTACTTCAAAAAAGAAGGAATAGAGAATTGGAGGAGAGAGAATAAAAGAGTAGTGTAACTGTTGAAGTTTTTAATGTGAACCGGTGAATGGTCCTATTCTGACTATAATTATGTCTATGTGGCATTTAACTGTTTTTCTTTTGTAATTATGTTAATAGAAGTATTTCTAAGAAATTATTTAGGGATGTAAAATTAATCTGTATTCATTAATTGGCTTTTTTATTTATAGGGAAATTTCACATGGCAGCATCTAATTTTAATAAAATATTAGTGATAGCACTTTTTTCTATGAAATCTTCACATGGTAGCATCCAGTATATGCACTATCTAATTGCCGTAGCATTTTCCGTTAAGTTCTTGTTAAATTCCATCAAATTCATCATTTTGTAAGTTGTTTTCCACATGGTAGCATTTAGTTTTTGTTTGATTCACCATTTTAACGTTTAATTCATTTTATCGTTTAATTCACCGTTTAATTCATTAACGCTCATAAATGTTTAATAATTTTATTGAAAAATTATAAGAAACTATCTAATCTGGTCGAAACAAGTACTTATTCGCCTATTTATCGATACGTAAACCGAAAAAGATATTTGATGTCATTTTTACCTATCATAACGTTCTTTTTTCAAAAAACGAATGTTGCAACAACCCTTATGGGATAACTCTGTTGAATATCTAGTCGAAACAAATACTTATTCGCCTATTTTCCAGCTACGTAAACCGAAAAAATATTTGACGTCATTTTTACACATCATAACGATTTTTTTTTTTTGAAGAAAAAACGGACGTCGTTACCATACTAATGAGACAACTCTTTTGGAAAATTCGATCGAAATAAGTACTTATTCGAAAGAGTACTTGCTTCGACCGATGAGTCAAACATTAAAATGGTGAATTAAATGTTAAAATTATTTTCCTGTAAAATTATTTAACATTTATGGACGTTAATGAATTAAACAGTGAATTAAACAATAAAATGGTAAATTAAACGTCAAAATGGTGAATTAAACAAAAATTGGATGCTACCATGTGGAAAAAACTTACAAAATGATGAATTAACGGAATTTAACAAGAGTTTAACGGAAAATGTTACGGCAATTAGATAGTGCATAAAATGGATACTACCAATTGAAATTTTCTTAAAAAAGTGCTACCACTAGCATTTCATTAAAATTGGATGCTACCATATGGAATTTCCCTTATTTATACTACCAAATGAGTCACTTAAAATTGGCTCATTGCAGTGATCTAAAATACAATTCATGCCAGATAGGCCCTATTTGCCCCAAGCAGTTTATTTAGTCGAGCATTATCTGCCCAACAAGCCATTTCTTGCTCACAACTAGAGGTGCTCAAAGGACTGGGTCTTCATTATAAGCCCTTATCCGGCCCATTTTTAGAAGGGCTTTAGATGGGCAGGGCTGAAAATGGATCGGGTTGAAAATGAATCGGGTTGAAAACGGGCTTCATTGTTATTGAGCGGGTTGTAAGAACGCTTAAAATAGCTTGAAAACAGGTCTTTGTAAATTTATAATGGGCTTTAAAATTTTTAAATAGGCTTTAATAATACACAAAAACTTAGACAAGACCGTCCTATTTTAAGACGGGAGCTGGGCCTGCCCAATTATAGACGCGTGTAATACACGTGCGCCTTTTCCCTCTAAAATTTCGTTTCTTTTTTTTTTGGAAATTCAAAGCTTTCCTTTCTTGAGTATACTACCATCATTACTCTTTCCCTTCATAAATTTCTCAACTAAACTTTCCATATTCTCTCTCAAAATTTTAGTTTCTTGTTTTCATCATCCATTTTCATCTCCTTGCAATGTCTTCTTGCATCAGTTTCCTCCATTGTTAGCAACTAGTATCTTCTTATTTTTTTTAAAAATAGATTTCACTGAATGCAAACATTTGCACAGCATCTATTCATAATTGAACAAAGTAAAAGAATAATTGAAATATATAAAACTTCAACTTATATATTTTCGCAGCATATATATAAATAGCATAATTGAACATGTTAATCGTGAAACTGAACACTTGAATGACATAATTGATCTTCAATTGTAGACATTCAAACTTCAATTTAAGGAATTGAACATGTTAATCATGAAACTGAACACTTAACGGCCCGTTTGGGTAGTTGTACTAAATGGTGGTAATAGGAATGAATTATAGTGTAAAATTTCATCAAAACTTTCATGTCATTCCCATGGTAATGAAACTTTGATCACAAAAAAAAATTTTGTTCACAAATTTTCATTACCACCTAATACCACATCTCCCAATGGTAATGCATTGGAATGAATTTTATGACAAAATAAGATGATTGAAGGTTGTCAAGCATGGCTATCAAGTTAGTCATGAGATTTTTCAACCAAAATTACACTCGTATTTCATTCCCATTACTGCGGTTTATTACCACTTACCAAACGGGCCGTAAATGACATAATTAATCTTCCATTTGAATGTAGATTTTCTTGAAATTAATTTGAGAAGTGCAGAGATTTTTCGTAAAATTGGAAGAGGAAATCTCGTTTGATTTGTTTCCTTTTTTCTCGCGTGAATTTGGGCGGTTATTGAAATTGTTTTTCTAAATTTTTCAGTTTTTAATTTTGATAGTTTATATATTTTAATCTTTTCCTTTTTTTTAATTGAATAAAAGAAGATGGGCTGGAATGTTTGGGCCGTCTCATTCTGAGACGGTCTCGGCCAAGACCGGTTGTTAATCATAAGTGAATTTATTCAATTTTTTGCATCAGAATTTATTCAAACTATATTTTATAGAAACTGACCCCTTCATTTTCATTTGCATGAAACTTCCTGCATCAACATTTTACTCTTTTTTCCCCAAAATAAAACCCTAAAATCTCCCCAAATTAAAACCTTAATCCAAATCCCTACAAATTGAACAATAAGTCTTCACTCATTAACGATTCAAGATTCAATTTGCGATAATCTACGTAAGTTCGGTAATTTCTCTTCCAAAATAAAAAATTAATTATTACGAAGAATAAAAAATTTATTACTACTTAAATTACTAGTACGACATTATTATGAGGGTGTTTGGCAATTGGCTGTTGGCGGTTGGCGGTTGGCTTGTTTTTGTTGGCTTTTAAGCTAGCTTAAAAAGCTAGTTATTTGTGGAGATGTTTAGTAAATTTAAATATTGGTTGTTGCCTATTTATTAGAGAAAAAGTGAGCCAACAAGCCAAAAGTCAATCCAAAAAGCTAGCTGGAGCAGCTTTTTCATTTTGGCTTAAAAGCCAACTTTTCAGCTGCTTTTAAAGCTATTTACCAAACACTTTTTTTGATTGTAAGCTAACCAAAAAGCTAAGCCAAAAGCCAATTGCCAAACACCTCCTGTATCTTTGATATTTTTAAGGTCTTTTTATTTATAATACTCTCTTCTATTCATAGAAAATGGGACATTTGTTTTTTGACACTATTCACTTAGTACTTTTAATTTATATTTTATTCTTAATCTATAGATTAGAACATCGTCAAGTGAGATAGTGTTTGATTCGTTCCAATGCAAAAATTATTAATATTCACTTTTTATAATATTTCGTTATGTATAGTAAGAGATATTAACTATTGAATAAGTGAATTGGATAGTGTGAAAAAACAAATATTTCATTCTCCATGAATAGGAGGTAGTAATAGTTCCATATTCAACCAAATTTCCAAAATCGCTAGGCGTAGGCCTTAGAGGTGTTCAAAACAGACCCGATGACCCGATAGACACCCGGCTTTATAACCGAACCCAATTTAATCCGACTTAAAAATAGATCTACAGTTATGTAAAAACCAATGTTAACATGATGATCTCTTTGACCTAATTCAAGTCATTGTTCCTTTTTACTCCACTAACACTCATCATGCAACTTTTAAAAGAAAGTCAACTGACTATTTGAATGCTTGCTTAGATGTGTATATTCTACGTACAACAATGTAAATTTATTTATTTATTTATTTTAATTGTACGTGCATTTGTAGTTGGAGCTTAAATATTAAAAAGTTAAGAATTACTTCCTCGAAGAATAATATTTGCTACATTTAACTTTTTTAGCAATCTAATGCACTATTTTGTTTATTTATATGTCGAATTATACACATTTAAAAATTACCAAAATTTTATATTATGATAGTATGCGATTAAACGATTCAAACAAGATCCCACTTGACTATATTATTACTTACATATTAGCCGCAATATATAAATAGCTTACAACGATGAATAGTGCGAAAAAAACAAAATGTAGTAAGTATTTCGGAACGGAGGAAGTAAGAATTAAGCAAAAACAACTTAGATCAAATAAAGCATTTATTTTTTTATCGCATTGAAATTACAATATTTGAAGCTAATCATAAATATACTAAGTCAGAATCCACTATGACATGTGGCACTTTTAGAATGAGAGTGTGGAATTCCCATGGTTCGCCACGTGTCATGCTCAAATGCCTTAATTCCTTAATTGAATGACGAGTTTCTTATTCTAATAAATAATGTGTTAGTTGCTCAATATTTCAATGAAAATATTATTTCTCAGTTGTTTTAAATTATTATCAATAACTCTAGAGTGTAAAGTGGTGTTCTCTTTATTTCTTCAGTTGCGTAATTAAAGGTGGATTTCTTATAAAAATGTAATTCTTAGGGATAGAAGATATAAGATATAATATATATATATATATATATATATATATATAATATATATTATATATATATATATATATATATATATATATATATATATATATATATATATTATATATCATATATATATATATATATATAATCTATATAGATATATATATATATATATATATATATATATATATATATATATATATGAAATTTAATTTTTCTATTGTTGCATTAAGATAAAAAGTGTCAATAACTTACATAGTATATATAATATTTATTTTAATTAAGTATGTAAAACTTTTTTTCTATGATTATGAACTATTTTATCATAACAGTTAAATTACTCTATATATGAAAGTTTTTAAAATTTCGTGCATTGCACGGGCATTATACTAGTTAATACTCCCTCCGTTTCTTTTTTAATTGTCCACTTTCCTTATTTGGTAAAGTCTCTTTACTTGTCCACTTTCTATTTTTGGCCAAAACTTTTTACCTAAATACCCCCAACTACCCCAACTTATATTATTTAATAATACCCCACCTACTACCTTTTCAATTATAATAATCACTTAAAATACCCCACTACCACCTTTTCAATTATTATATTCACTTAAAATACCCCACTACCACCTTTTCAATTATTATAATCAATAAAAATACTCCACTACCACACCACTCTTAAAATCCGTTCCAAAGGCAAAGTGGACAATTAAGAAGAAACGGAGGGAGTATAAAAAGTTATAACTAATAAAGATATTTAAATTGTATGAATAATATAAAATGAAAAAAAAATGTGAATGATGATAAAATGAAAATATTTATATAAAAAAAATGTAAAATAGTAAAAGAAATTGACTCAAAAGAAAAGCGTCAAAATTATGAAGTAATGAAAATAAATCTACGTGATTCGATTCAATGTAGTGACAGTAAGGGGGTGTTTGGTATATTTTTTAGTGGAAAGGAAAAGGATCCAATGAGAGGATGGAAAGAAAACTAATTGTGTGACTAAAAAAAGATGTTTGGTTTATATAAGTAATGGAAACAAATCCTTTTAGTTATTGTTGTAGAAAGGGTATTCAAGAGCTTTTCAATTAAGAGAGATGTTGAACTATTGTTTTCACTAGTTTATGAGGAGTAATAAGTAACGGATTTCAATATCCTATGAACTTTAATTGTTTCTATTTCCTACTTGAAATTTCAGCAAACTTTATCTCCCAAAAGTACACTCGAGGCTAGAACATTATATCCAGCATTTGAAAGATAAAATCTCAAATTTGTAAGGTCGAAAAATAGCACATGCAATGATTTGTGGATGAAGGCTAACGACAAACCGCCATAATATATTGTATTAATGTATTTCCTTTGTTTCATTTCAAATTTTCTATTAGTTCCTTGCACGTTTTCCAATGCACTAATTCTATATTAAATAGAGATAATTGTGTGTGTATAACATAACATTATAAAAAATTTATATTAACAAACCTTATATTGAGACGAATCAAACAGGTTCTTACTTGACTATGATTCGATGCATGGATTGAGGATAAAGTACAAATTAAGAGTTATTGATAATAGTAATTCAAAAGCAAATGAGAGATTTAAAAATAAACGGAGTGAGTAGTATATTAGATCATATTTAAGTCAAACCAAACACTGCCTTCACTACTAATTAACAAACAAAACTATTCAAATATTCTAAAATTGACCCAAAACATTCATCCACTCTTCATCTAAAAGTCTTGGCTTAGTCGTTAATAATGCCAATATATTTTGTTTGAAGAATTGTCAGGATGACGTAATTGCATCCTTCAATAGTAAGCTTATTACAATGAGGTAGCATGCAACATGTCAGTCATTTAGTGCCTAAACTTTTGCTATAGCCTATAAGTGCTGTTATAATTTTCCTTTTAGGGCGTAACAATTCGTCGCATAATTTCACCGTGGCCCATTCGTGTGGACACGGAACACCTATGGGCTCGGGTCCACAAATCCACGGGTTAAGAGCGTTGACTTGCATATACATTCGGTGAGGTTCATTGTTTCCCAAAATCATATGGCAATAGGAAGAAGTATTTCCAACATTTCCATTGTGAATAATTTACTTCAACAATCAACCACAATACAACTAACTTTTTCTAGATAGTCTTATTTGTATTTGATTTTTGTTTTTACTTTTGGTTATTATTAAAGAAAGAAGTAATAAATGAAGAGAGAGAATGAATTGTGTGGCTGAGATTAAAGAAAATGGTGGGTCATTGTCCTAATATAGAAATGATGCAAATTAAGTGAGACGGACCAAAATGTAAAATGATGCAAATTCAATGAAACGGAGATAGTAACTAACAATTTACTTAACTTTTAACTGAACACCCGACTTATATACCAAATTTAGTAGATAAAAACAGCTAACACTTATAATTCATAAATCAAGCTAATTAAAAGCCAATAACCATTTTCCATACACCTTTAATACTTATTAGAATTATTTCTTGTAGGACAGTTGGTTACATTAATAGTTACTCACATTCAAAAAAAGAAAAAAAATAGAGATTTATTATCAAAACTACACCAAATTGAAATTGTATTGAAAAAGAAGAAGAGGAGCTAGGCTGTCACATGGATGGTAAGTAAGTATTAAATAGAGGTACCTGAATATCTTTAGTTTGATAGCAAACTTGGTCCATAAGCTATGCCATTTGCTACTCCATAAGCAAAGAATTATACAAATTTGGGCAAGTCAAAGTGAATGCTTGTTAAACCACTAAATTGTTGTGTACATTCTCTTGGAAATTAATGCAATTTATGGCAAAGCTTATATAAAACTCAAGTTTACGTATGCTTAGGATACATAGAATAAATTAGAATAATAGTCTACTCACTTGGCATATACTTCATCCAATTACTTGCTACATTTCAATTATGAAAATTATATATTTATCGTTTAAGTTTATTTTATACTACTATACAAACTCGTGCAACGCACGAATTCATTAGTAAGAAATATACAAAAATGTAACTTCAAAATATAACGCAAGTATATATTATGGTGATTAAATTTATTGAGCACGTGACTTTTTTTAAGCAATAATTAATTACTGACTGTTTTTTTATTATTCATCCAATATAACAAACTTTCATTCAATTAAATATATCAAATTTTAAGTATATCAAATTTTAGGTTAAGTATATAGAATTACTGAATTACTATAATAAGCTATATAAATACTTTACCTAATTTAGCTCCAATTTTAAAAAAAAATCAGATTTTTATTTAGGCAAATATATTCATGCAATTAACTATCATCCAATATAATAATTCCATTTGTCATGGTTCCCCTAGAGATGACATTTGTCATTTTCCAACATTTTTATTAGTATGTACGATACGATATTACTGCTAATGCATAAGTGAAAATATAGTTAAGTGAATTTTTTTTTTAAATTGTCTAATCGTGTATTTTCATAATATTAACTTTTTATAATTTTTAGATGTGTACTATAATTCAATGTATATATGAATAAAATAACACATTCGATTGCGTGAAAAGTCAAATGTAGCAAATATAATAAAGCGATGCAATTGAAAAATATTATATTCCCTCCACTTCTTTTAAGTTGTCCAATTTAGTTTATTGACACACTATCCAATACACTAATTTAATTTTAAATATATTTAATTATAATATATAAAAATTTAATATTAATATAATTTACAAAATCACGGTTATTGATTAGAAATTTTTGGTGATATATAAGATTAAGGATCATTTAGCAACTACAATCTTTAAATTTATTTAATTTCAAATAAACAGCCGCGAACTTTGTTTATTACCAACAACAGCCTTCAACTTGGGATACATGACAGCGATACAACCACTTCATTGGATAACCTTATAAATGATCGTAGACCATGCGAAATGACCTTTGACTTTCAATTAAACTTACAGTAAGTCTCATGGGAGACGGTCTATTCTATAGACGGAATCCATAAAGCCTAGCCCAAAATATAACATAGTATATTTGGGGTTATAATAAATTATTTGGGATTATAATAACTTATATTTGGGGTTATAGAATAGTATATTCAAGGTTATAATACCTTACATTTAAGATTATAACATAATATAATTGATACTCCATCCTATTCAGCTAAAATGGGACATTTGACTTTTCACGGATTTTAAGGTGGGTCAAATTGGGTCCCATTGAGTAGGAGAGAGAGATATTATGGGTTTTAATTACATTGATTAGGGAATTAATGATTCCCTCCTTTTTTTGAAAAAAATGGTTGGAAGATTAAAAGTTTGAATATTTTACACCCAAAAAATTACATAGATGTTTTTTTAATAGCCGAATACTACAATGTTCGGGTTAAACTACAAAATTACATTGTTCATAACATTAAATAACTAAAATTACATTGAATAAATTATTCTAACTCCCCAAGCTTCTTCAAATCTTCGACGGCCTCGGTGTAATTCATGTCGTTCTTGATCATGTGCGTGCGAATTTTTTTCCGATCAGCGACTTCAGATTAAACACGTTAAAAAACAAATCGATGCATTAAATTTCTCCAAAAAAAATGCCACGTTATTTTAAACAACCCAAAATTCAATTTATTTGTAAAAATAAAAAAACATCATTGTATAAATCCCTTTTTTTAATCAAATTCAATTCATGTCCAAAAAAAATGAAAACACAGGCGCCAAAATGCAAGCAGCATTCAAACAGAATGCAAATTCTGAAAACAGAATGCCCAAAATGAAAACCCAGGCGCCAAAATGGAAACAACACAGCAGCATTTATTGGCGCCCAAACCAGTGCATTCAATACACTCAATAAATACAGCAGCACTCAAGCATTCAATGCACCAAAAAAATCCAAAAAATGGTGGGAACCAGAAACTTAGATGCCCAACAAAAAACAGAAATAATTCAAAAATTACTTAGCAAATTAAACAAAAAAGGGAGACCAAAGTTAGGCACAATTAATGAGATAACAAGTGAGTACAATGTCAGTAGGAAGACAATAACAAGATTGTGGCAAGAGGTTCGGATACAGATGGACAGCAACAACACGTGCATTAATCTAAGCAACAAGAGGGTTGGGAGACAAGCTTTCAACAAAATCCAATTTGATGATGAAAAATTTAAATCAATCAAGTTTGAGCTCAAAGGTACTCAACACTCAGTGGCAAAACAAATGGAAGTGTCACAGTCCACAGTTTGTAGGTGGAAGAAAGACAAAATCATACGCAAGCACACAAACGCCATCAAACCAACACTCAATGACAACAACAAAGTCCACAGGTTATCCTTTGCATTGTCTAAGTTGAAGTATGATGAACACAATGACACATTCACATTTAAACCACACACAAACATTGTTCACATCGATGAAAAGCACTTTTATTTAACACGAGAGTCACAGACGTATTACCTAGCACCAGGTGAGATCGAACCACATCGGGAATGTCAATCAAAACGATTCATCCCAAAGATTATGTTTATGTGTGCAGTTGCAAACCCTATTTATTTATCTAATGGTGATGTATTTTTTGATGGAAAGAT
This sequence comes from Amaranthus palmeri, assembly GCA_019776075.1. Taxonomy (NCBI): domain Eukaryota; kingdom Viridiplantae; phylum Streptophyta; class Magnoliopsida; order Caryophyllales; family Amaranthaceae; genus Amaranthus; species Amaranthus palmeri. The sequence goes on along the minus strand of JAAKBH010000088.1, from coordinate 437,348 downwards.
AGGAATATGACCATTTATTACTCAAGAACCTGCGAAAAGGAGTTCAAAGAACCGAAAGAGGGGGGATTTGGAGACCAAACCAGTGCAATCAATAACTAAAGAGCACATGAGAGAAATGCTAATCACTAATGTCCTACCCACAATTAGAGCAAAGTGGCCACACGGATTGTCCAAGCACATTTTTATCCAACAAGATAATGCAAAGCCACACATAGCACACAATGATACTGAGTTCATGATGGAAGCAATGAAAGATGATTTTTTTATCCAACTTGTACAACAACCACCCAATTCACCCGACATGAATGTATTAGACTTAGGTTTTTTTAGGTCAATCCAAGCTTTACAATATCAAAATGCAGCTTATAATGTACCCCAATTATTGAGTGCTGTGAACAATGCATTTGAGAATTTAAGTCACAAGTGTTTGCGTTTTGTGTTCATCACACTTCAAGCTTGTATGATCGAAACAATGAAAAAACAAGGGGGCATAGATTATCATATCCCACACATGAATAAGACAAAGGCTGCAAGGGAAGGGACTTTGCCTAACAATCTAAGTGTTGATAAACAATTAGTGTTGGATACACTACAATACTTATTGCCCAGAATTAATTCAGAATCAATGCAACGGTTAGTTGGAATGATAGGGTATGAAGGGCCTATTGATGCAAACAACATAGCAGGAGGGGGTCTTGGTGCACAGAACATCACAGCAACAACAAACCAGGGGCAAAATGCACAGACAACCCAGCATCAGAACATCACAGCAACTACAAACCAGCATCAGAACATCACAGCAACTACAAACCAGCATCAGAACATCACAGCAACTACAAACCAGCATCAAAATGTACCAACAACAACATCCCAGCAGCAACATTTAACAGGAACATCAAACCAGCAGCAAAATATACCAACAACAACAACCCAGCAGCAAGATTTAACTGCAACAACAACCCAGAACACATGAACATAAACGCCAAAGCAGCAAGAACAGAAGAGGGTCAAAAACAGCAAGAAACCACTTACCAGAACACATGAAGAAAATCATTTTTTGGACATGTTTTTGAGATCTTAAAAATGGGATGTTTCAGATCTAAACAACAAATGTAAAAACTTTTGTTGTTGTTTACAATGAAACATTTGTACTCAGGAAAAAATTGAAAAAAGTGGTTGTTTATTTTCAAACTCTCAGAATATTTAACAAATTCAAATCACTGAGTAAAAACGAACAAATCTGCGCTTAAGTATTGGGAAAAATTTCCAAACCCTAAATTTTGTGTTCGTTTTTTTGTGGCAAAATTGAAGTGCTCTCAAAAAAAAATCATTGAGCCACATGCATCGACATTTTTAACGACAAACAGCAAAAAATCAACATCATTAGTCAAAAACGCACCCACAAGAACAGAAACATACTCGAAAATGGGCCAAGCTTATCAAGCCATTCTTCTTCCTCACAGTCACTGTTACAGAACAAAGCATCAGCAGCTATATATTCACGATCTGGGTTCTCAGGCCAATCAGGCTCCGGAGTGTAGATGGGCTCACCTTCATAGTCTAGTTCTCTACCCCACTTAGGATCTGTCTCAACTGAAGACTCATACGAGTCATAATAGTCATCATCATAATACTTAGGGCTTGAGGGAGGGGACTTGCAAGATTTCAGAGGGGATACTTTAGGTGAGGAATTAGGGTTCTTAGAGAGGGGTTTTAGGGTCGTCCATGAAGAGAGAGAAGAAGAGTGACGAAGAAGAAGAACAAGAGTGACGAAGAAGAAGAACAGCCGAAGAAGAAGATGAAGAGATCTGGGTTTCTGGGTTTTAATTGAAGAGAGATAAGAATGGTCTAGAATGTGAGAGAGGGAGATGAGGGGTCAGGTATAAAATGGAGGGAAATGGGGTGGGTTAATGAAATTGGGGTAAAGATTATGTTAGATTAATTAGATGTATGGAAAAAAATTAAGTAGATTTAATAAGGTTAAAAAGTAAATAGGTAGAGTAAATAAGGGTATAAGGGTAAAAAATCTAGGCCAAAAAAGGAAATGGGACATTTGAGCTGACTTGACCCAAAAAGGAAATGGGACATTTGAGCTGAATAGGAGGGAGTATTATAATAAAAAAACACAAATTCTTGTGAGAGACGGTCTTTGTGAGAGACTATCTCTAATTGAACTGGCCCATAAAGGAAAATGTAGAGTAAAAGTAGAGTAAAAGATGTCTTTCAGAAAGACGGTCTCTCAGGAGACTAGCTGATAAAAAAATCAGTTAAGGGGAAATGGGCTGGCCTAATTTTGTGGTCTATCCTATAGACCGTCTCTTGTGAGATTTTGTGTTAAACTTAATCTAGCGTAATTACCATATTAACTCTACTTAAAACCTCCTTCCCCAACCTTTATATACCCCTCTCCAATCAACACCATTTCTCAACCCAACACCACCACCACCACCACCACCATTAAAGCCCCTCCTTTAGAAGCAACTTTTCAAATTCAATTGAGAAAGTGAGTGTCTAAATTCACCAATACATAGCAGATTATTTTGTTTAACTTATAATTCAATTTCTCCAATTCATTTTAGTTTTTATGAAGAAACCCAAAAAAGTAGATATTCAAATCCTTTGTAATTTTTTTTTTTCTGTTGTGACTATGAACATGATGAAGAAGGAAGCTTAGAGCATCTATATTCATGACCTATTTAGAGGTCATATGACCCAATTATGACAAAAATTCTATTTATGGTGACCTAAAATAAGGTGGGTCATGGAATAGGTTGGGCAATTGGGTCAAGAGATGACCCGTTCAATAGAACGGTCACTCCATTTTTTTTAAAAAAAATCGCCACGTGTCGCTCTGGGATTAGCTAGGGAAATTATTGAATTATGCACCTGCCACATGCTGATGCTCTCCTTCCATGTGGCGGCTTCTGATTCGCTGTTGAAAAATAGTCATTTATTTTAATTAACAACTATTTTCGTATTTAATTAAATTTTAAAAAAATAAAATAATTACACCAATGGTTTCGAGATCTATAAAATGAGATCAATCTTGATATATTTTTGTCATAATTTTAATTTACCCATTTTCTTCTTTTTATTAATTCTTTTTTTTTTGTTAGAAAACACCAAAATAAAAAATTAGTTTTGTTAAAAAATATTAGTTTTATTAAAAGAATAATTTTTTTAATTTAATCAAATAAAAAATTATATGAACTTTGTACATGAAAATATTATTATAAAAAAATAAAGACAAATGTTAGATAAATTAAGGGAGAGAAAGTATGGTGGGATAGATAAAAAGTAAGAAAGAAAAGATGATGACCTTTTAAAAGAGGTCATTGTTAATAAAATTAGGTTGAAAGATGAACTTTTAGGATAGAGAAAAAATTGGATGATCTTGTTGTTAGATCATCAATCATAAATGATGCTCTTAGAATACATGGATTTCAAATCTAAAATTGAGGTTATGTAAAGGAGTGAATTGACCTTTAATTTGCTGTTGACATCCAAACCTTCTTGACGAAAATGGTGTTTAATCTGAACTTATATATGTGCATGAAGAACATATCTAGCTATTTGGGGAAGATGAAAATGACAAGGAAGAGAAAACCTCACCTTCAAAAGTTTTTAGGGTTTGTCAAGAATTTGGGGAAGATGAAAATGGCATAAAAATTGGCAAGAAAGAATTGTTGAATTACCCATATAGCAGAGGTATAGCAGAGATCAGTCAAGAATTTGGAGAAGATGAAAATGGCAAGAAAGAGAAAACTTCAACTTCAAACATGTAACTCGGTTGGAAAAAGAAATTGTAGCGTGAGGTCCTGGAATTTGTGATTTTATTAGTGTCTTTGTTACCGTTTATTTTCCAAAAACTGTTCTTAGGCCAATGATTACAATTTACATCTTATTAAAGAACAATATTAAAGCGCGTAATTTAAAGGTAGATAAAACACGATTTGTTGTTATCGAGGTTCGGTTATCAAGAACCTACTTCTCGTCTATGGGTTCTTTGCCAACCCTTAGCATTAAACCTATTTTATTAATAAGAATCTAGACCACTAAAAAATATCTCACCATCTTCTCACACCTCGTTTTTCCTTAAAAACGGTTTACAAGTATCCTCTTAACAAAAGATAAATACTATACTCACAATAGAGTAAATAACCAAAAACTTTTAAAAGTATTCTAATTTTGAGGCGTAATTTTAAATGTAATTTAATGCTCTAAAACGCAGACCTATTACAATTGATGAGACTTAGAAACAATTGAAGAACAAGTTTCAACTCTTTAAGAAAAATCTAGACGTTAAAGATTAGGAGAGAATCAGTGGAGTTTTTCAAGTGTTGATGAAACTTCAAATTAATAGTATCCCTCATACTAGCCGCTGCAAAATAATAGCTTTATCTCATATAACATCTTGGTGTAGTTTTGATTGCTAATTATAAAAACGACATTGAATATCTTTTTGGTCTATGTGTCCAAAAATAGGCGAATAAGTACATGACCAAATTTTCGAAAGGTAATCGCAACGTCCGCTTTTTCAAAAAAATGGCGTTATGATGGTTAAAAATGACATTAAAGTGCTAAAACGCAAGGGTACAGTTGGTAATTGGGAAATCAAAGGTGACTAAGGGTGGTCAACAAAAGTCAAAAGTTATTAGTAATGGTCAACGATCATTTAAGCTAGTCAAAAGACATGTGAGTTGGTCAACAATAACTTGGCTTGAATGGTGTACATTTTAATACTTTGGAGACAGTATTCCGCAAACTTCTATTAGAACAAAGCCAAAGGTAGACAGATTGACCTTCTATTGCAGCTTTGATTACAGAAGCCATGCCAGGATTGCAGAAACAGTTATTAGAGAGGGCCTTTACATCAAAGTCCAATTTTTCTTCCAACTTCCAACTAATTGCATATAAAATGCATTTCTTGCACAAATCATAAGTCTAAATCAATTGCAAATTGCAATAATAGGAATGAACTATCCTGAAGAAGCATCCCCGCCAAAAGCAGACTCAAGAAACTCCGTTTTTTTGAGATGACTAACATCATTCCATGATTTAATACACCACTTGTCTCCATCACACAACTGAATTATACCAACTGATGTATTCATTATTTTTCCAGGGTTTTGTCCTTTGGCCGCTGCTCGATTGAATAGTGATCTTATGGCACCCCCGTGACTCACTACAATTACTCGTTCCCCTGCAACACCGACATCAGCCAGAAAACACCAACATCAATTGCTTGTTTTTCACAGAAATAACACTGAAAACAACATCCTACTTCCTAGACACTATGTTATATAAGCTCTAATTCAATAAAGGTTATAGATGTTTTACAATGGGACAGAAACAATGATAAATCACCTCTATGTTTTTCACCAATTTTCTGCAAGAAAGACGTACAGCGTTTATACAGCTGATCACGACTTTCACCACCACCCTGCACACAGTATAGTTACAAAACATAAATTTTCTTATCTAGGGTGTCAAAAAAATTCATGTTCAAAATTTGACTATGTATAAATGCAAAGAGCTTTCCGGTAAAAACTTTCATATTGCTCATTACGTATGCCAATGAAAAAAATATTGTTCAAATCTCCGATGAGCATTACATTTAAACTTTGGCTATTGAACAATGATAAATTGGATTGCACAAATAAGCCCTTCAAACCCTTCAATACAACCGATATGTACATTAAAAGGAAAGCAACAACAAAAGATAAACCTTTTGCCATCCCTCAGCTCAAACATAAGTGTGATGCTCACCTCAGGTGACTTTTTAGAACAAAACTTTAAGGAATCAGGATGAATGTCATGAGCATTAAAAATTGAGTGATACAAACACCAATCACTTAGATAGTTAGATGCAAGCATAGTGTCCACGTACAATGACCCACCATTTAAAATTCTAATCACTTCGATACAAATAAAAATTCCGATGTTTCACAATATATTCATTCGATAACCTAAAGGCTCCATCCATTTAAAATTCTATAATGGTTGGCCCTATGAATGTTATTATAATTTTGTATTTATTAACTTTAAATATCAGGCTTGAAACTGTTAATGATCATTTCTAAGCTATAGGTAAGATGACCCACCGGTATTATTCCCTAAGAGACTAATCCATTATATTTCAAGGTTGATTTCTTTCATTTCAGGTAACAAATTGTTGCCAGGTGAAGTGCATTTTTAGCCTTTTTCCTACTCTAGACTCTGACATAAACTATTGAATAGTCATGCATTTTCACACCAAAATACTATGTGACAAAATATGTTAGGCATCGTAGAACATGCTAATGCTTTATAAGTTCATAGGCAAAATGACCCACCGGGATTTCTTGATCAGATCTGTGAGACTTGAATGCTGCATAAGCTATAGGGTTCAGCTTCGCTGATTCTTGATAAACACGTCCTTGCAGGTCTCCTAAATGCCTTTCACGTAGATCTTTCTCTTTTATAACCTTGTAGACGTAACACAAAAATTAAAAGGAAAATAACGTTTTTATTTAGTTCATAACCTGCTTGAGTCAAAGAAATTTTTTAAAAAAGGTTTGAAGTAGATTAGCAGGTCAAGAAACATGCAATGTCATCTTCTCCGTTCAACGAAGCTAAACAAATTTTCCGCACATCAAAGTCTCTAAGAAAACTAGAAATTTAAAGCAACAAAGATTGCTAATGCAAATGCATAACGTCAGAGTAAGTCAGACACTTTACACAATTTTCATTCGTTTCATCTTAATTATATAAGTAGACTCTGAACTTATATTCTGTATTTAATACTTAAGTCCATCAAAGTAGCCCTTGTTCATACTCGCTTCATAATATTTCTAGCTTTTTCTACATTTAGTTTTCGAACGTGGTCCTTTAAGCCATTTGGTAAAGACAAGAAAGGGCTTAGTATGTCTTTGTCATCAATTGTTTCCCTGACTTTACTCTATCATACTCAATTGCTACAATTTCTATTTACGATCTCCTATTAATTCGCTACAATTCTATTTTTGTTTATAAATATAAATCACATTCTTTCTCCGAATCTCATCCACGAACTCTATCTCATCTCATCCATACTTCTTCACTCACTTGATTCTGCATTTATTCTTCCCACTAACCATTGGAAAAAATTAAAAAAGCTACAAAACCACATTATAAAAAGAACAATGGGGCAAAAATCATTTATTATTGTCCTGAATCCTTATGATGAATGATCCTCGAATTTGAAACAGAGAAGCTGGAAAATGTTTACCCTGTTTGATGTCATTCTCAAAATATTTACTTTGATAAGAGTATCACATTGTAAATTCGTTAATTTACCCCATGATGCAATAAGAAAATGATTTTGAATTTTTAGTTGTTTTCATAACTGAAAGTAATCAGTTCCTTAGAATTTTAAGACTTGAACTATGAAATCTAAATAAAAACAAAAGAAGAGAGAAAGGCTGGTATCTAGCAAACTGAAAACAAGTACACTAGCCTTCTGCATTAAAGTTCCACAATTTCAAGAGCAATAATATAACATAATTCCACCAAACTGACCTCAAGCCCACCATATTTGGAAGCTATTGTCTCTGCAGTCTCAAGAGCCCTTTTCAAATCAGATGAATATATAGCGGATATATTAGGCTCCCTCGAAAGTCGATCAGCAACCTAACAGATTTTGGGATTATATCAAGAACTTTGCCAAAACAAAGTATAAAAACAGTAAACTTTATCCTACATAACCTACCGCCACTGCTTGCTGCCTCCCAATCTCATTTAATTCAACATCCAACTGCCCCTGATAATGTAAGAACAAAATGAATAAGGCAGACATAAAAACAGTAAAAACTAACTAAAAAAATCTTCGTTGAACCCAATACTCTGGTGTACTAAACTTTATACAATCATATAAGAAAGAGAATAGATCTTAAACTTGAAAAGCTCAAGCTTTTGTCAAACAAATTTATAGAGCCCCAATACCATTAAAATGGCTCCCACCTACAAAAGTTAGCAAGGGTGTGAATAGACGTAGACGGACGCGGGGCGGGTCACGGGTCATTTTGGTCATGAGGCGGGTCAAGCGTCCAATATTTTTAAAGCGGGTAAAGCGGGTTATTAACAGATCATTCAATGTAATTGTTATTTTACCTAGTAAATTGATGTTATACATTATAATACTACTGTTTTAACATTGTACTTAATCAAAATTACCAATTGTGTCTTTCATTATAGTATGTTAAAAATTCTAATATCTTGATAACATGATCCAATTTAATTAACTAGCAACAAAATTTCATCTATAGTAGAAATAATTAACAAAGATGCAGCAACCATAATTCATCGAAGCATGTTCATGCAATAAACTGAGTTTCTTAAAACTAGCTAGCATTACTAGTCTAAACTTTTTCATGTCAATCAAATGAAAATGGCAGTTCATTCTTCTCCTGCAAATTGTTTAGGTATTAGGTATGAAATTTAACTTTGCTTTATCATTTCGAACTTCATTTAATAATATGCATCATATTGTTGCTGATTGACCCGCTAATGAACCTAAAAACACCAATTTTTTATGTATTGAATAGTACATAGTTAATCAAGCTAGAAAATAGACTAAGTTGCTTCATGTTTAGCCTATTTAAGAATGTATTTTTTACCCGCACCAACCATCTAGTAACCTGTTATGACCAAATGTAATGAAATTTATTAGGAAAAATTGTCCTAAATAATCCCACCTTTCCTCCATTCATTATGAATAATCCCATCTTTTCATTATTCACAAATAATCCCACCTTTACCCTGCATTTGCTCTCAATAACCCCTACCACTTGTTGACCTTCTACAGTAGGTCACTTTAATTAAAAAAAAGAAAAGAAAAATCAAAAATGTTCTCTTCTCACCCTCCTCTCACGCCTTCCACCACCACAGCCCATCCCAGTTTCCCAGTACACCAAACATCTTTCAACCACTGCCTTCATCCCACTCACCACCACCTTTGACCACTTGCCATCATCCGAATCGTGCCACCCTCGGTAACAACCTTATCCACCCCTAGAATACATACCCAAATGCCCATACCACCACCATAATCGAGTCAATTCGCCACCTAAGCTTTCTCTTTTTCCCTCGATTCACTCACCAAACCACCATCGGTTTTCCCATACCACCACCATAAAAAACCACCAACACAAATCCTCAAACCTGACGCTAGTGCCTTCAAGCCCTTGATTGAAATGGACCTCCATTGAAAATTGAACTTTTAAGTGCTTGAAGCATGGAATTTCGATTGTGTAACCTTTGGATATCACGTTAGGGTTGAATTCCGATTGAGGATTGACTTTCTATGTTGACTATGTACTTGCAGAAGCATTGAACCATTGAGGATTAAATTTCTAAGTAATTGAAGCATTGAACCATTGAGGATTATATTTTTATTTTTATCAAGGTGAATCAGGATTGATTTGATCATATATGATGAAGATTTTTTGTATTTTTATGGTGTTATACAGCCATTAACGAGGAGGTTGATAGGGTGGTGATGATGGTAGGGTCACCGGGGGAGTAGTGGTGGATAATAGGCAGTTGTTCCAAGGGTGGGAGGATGGTGAAATAGGTTTTAATTTTTTTTTTAATAAATTTATGAGTGACTTGTTGTAGAAGGTTACCCAGTAACTGGGGTACACTAGGAACAAACATACCCCAAAGGTGGGATTATTTGTGGATAATCAAAAGATGGGATTATTTATGATGAATGAGTAAAAGATGGGATTATTTAGGACAATTTTTCCAATTTATTAATGACCCAACCCATTAACAATCCACCCCGTTAATGACTCTTTAAATATAGTCAATCCCTCAATGGACCAACACGACCTAATAAACAGCTCTAGTTGTGAATGTTAGCATCATTATGTTGTAATAACAAAGAAACAAAGTAAACCTTAATCACACTAAATTTGATACAAGTATAATTCCATATTTTCAATATTTGTTGTTTGATTTTAGGTAAATTATACAAAATATTCTAAATATCTAGATGGAATGAAGAAAAAGATTAAATAGGTAAATGAGAATGACAAACTGTAAAGTCATATCCCGAAGAATGACAAACTGTAAAATATTCTTGAATAGCTCTTGAGTGTAAGTCGGTAACCTCCCATACTTTTGCCTAAATACTAAAACACCAACTAATCTGAAGCTAATTATGTTCATTGCTATGCAAAATTACACAATCACATTATTAACTTATTTTTGCCAAGTTATGCGTTTCATTTGGTGCTGACATTTGAAGGGGAATGATGAAATTGATCGGTAAAGAAACTAGAAAAGTTGGAAAAATCAACCTGAATTTTACCAATAGCATTCCAATCTGTTTCCCCATGACGAACCACAATAATATCTGTGCAAGAAGGAGGATCAATTGAGCCATTCACATCATTCTCCACTGAAACCCTAATATAAAAGGCCAAGAAAAACTTATAAATTATTTACCATAGTAGTATAAAACAGTACTAATTCCATATTTGCAATTGCATAATAAAAAAAAATTAAAAATCAAATAATAGAGCAAATCAAGAATCTTTAGTGGAAAACCAATGCTTCAAAAAACCTGGAAATAGAATCAGTCATTGTGATATGACAGCGATCAATAGTAATGCTAATGATTTTAAAAGAATATGGTTTGTACTTGATGGATGAGTGTGAAGGAGTGAATGTATTTGGCTTAAATTTTGAATTTGAAGTTACGGTAAATGAAGAACAACAATATTCGTTTTGATATGGTGATACAACGCTATTGCCACCAAGTAATCCTATCATGTTCGTAAATTATACTCTTTCTGCTCAATTATGAACATCATCTATCTATCTATAATCTATCTATCTATAATCTTATATAAAAATTACTAATGAAAAAATGAGACTCACACATGTCAGCTCCTCCTTTATTAGTTTCCCACCTATTTTCACTAAATTGTAGCCGATTATTTTGAAAAAACAATTTCCTAAATCAATTGAATTTATTTAAGTTAACAGAATACAAATTAGACAATCACAATATATTATAGCATCTATAAAAATCTATAATCTATCTATAAAAATTACTAATGAAGAAACGAGATTGACACATGTCAGCCTCTCCTTCATTAGTTTCCCGCCCATTTTCTCTAAATTGTAGCCGATTATTTTGGAAAAACAATTTCGTAAATCAATTGAATTTTTTTTAAGTTAACAGAATACAAATAAGACAATTACAATATGTTATAGCAATATTTATAGATATTATTCAACCGGATTGCACGTTATACATTGGAGACTTACAAACAGTTATGCAAAGTTGTTCTATTTTCGTTAACAGAATACAAATTATTTTATTTAAAGTTGACATAATACAAATTGGACAATTACAATATATTCTAGCAATATTTATAGATAGTATTCAACTAGATTGCACGTTATACAATATATTCTAGCAATATTTCCAATCTATCTATCTATATAAGTATAAACAACTTTCATTATTCTCTAATAAAATTTCTAGCATATCTATCTATAAAAACTACTAATGAAGAAACAAGACCGACACGTGTCAGACTCTCAGCGAAAACTTTTTCACTCATTTTTATATTGACTTGGCAAGTGATTTTGCAGTGAAAATTATTTCCTAGCTTGAATTAAATTCAAGAGAAAAAGGGAAAATCAAAGAAGTTCCCAAATGGATTCTTAATGCTAAAACCAAAGGAACCGAAGGCTTAGGATACAATAAACATGATAAAAAGAAGAAGGTCTATGTCGATCTCCCAAGTAGAAAGGTCTGTTCCTTTTGTGGTAAGACTGGGCACCTGAAACATCAATGTTTAAAAAGGGAACAACATAACAAAACGAACCAAATATATGTCGATAGAGTTTGGATTAAGAAATATGATTCTTGTATAATCGACATGGAACCCAAGGATGGTTGGGTTCCACCCTCTAACAACTAAGTTCGTTTTGCAGGTTCTAGTGAGGGGGAACAGCTCATGGTATCTCGACAGTGGCTGTTCCAAGCACATGACATGCGATAGATCAAAATTTCTCTCACTAGAAGCCTATGATGGAGGAACTGTGACCTTTGGCGACAACATGAAAGGAGAAATCATTGCAAAAGGAAAGATAGGAAGGTCAAGTTCCCATGCTATAGATAATGTATTTTTGGTCGAGAATTTAAAACACAATCTTTTAAGTATTTCTCAATTTTGCGACAAAGGTAACTCTGTAAACTTTACTTCTGAAAAGTGCATCATTTCTAGGAACGACACAGGAGAAACCATTCTGGAAGGAATCAGAAAAGGGAACACCTACGTGGTGGACCTGCGCACTGTTCCTAAAACCAGTCTAACATGTTTGAGCGTTATAAAAGATGACCCTCTTCTTTGGCATAAACGATTAGGTCATGCTAGTTTTTCATTGCTTAATACTTTACGAACTAAAGACCTAGTAAGAGGATTACCGTCCCTAAAATTTCAAAAGAATGAAATATGTGATCCTTGTGCTAAAGGAAAACATGCAAGGTCATCCTTCAAACCTAAAAACGTCGTGACCACCTCAAGACCACTTGAATTAATTCATATGGATCTTTGTGGACCAATGAGAATCCAAAGTCGCAGCGGTAAGCGATATGTATTTGTTATAGTTGATGATTACAGTAGATTTACATGGACATTATTTTTATCTAGCAAAGATGAGGCTTTTGATGAATTTGCTGCATTTGCCACTAAAATTCAGAAATCTAGTAACAATCAACTTGTCCACATAAGATCGGATCATGGAAAAGAATTTGAAAATTCAAAGTTTACGAATTATTGTAACGAACATGGTTTAAGTCACAATTTTTCCGCACCTAGAACACCACAACAAAATGGTGTGGTAGAACGTAAAAATAGAACCTTAGAGGAAATGGCTAGAACCATGTTAATAGCTAGTGGTCTACCTAGAAATTTTTGGGCCGAAGCCGTCAATACTGCATGCTATATATTAAATCGAGTATTAATTAGATCGGTCACTTCTAAAACCCCCTACGAACTATTTAAAGGAATTAAACCTAATATTTCATATTTTCGAGTCTTTGGATGTCGATGTTTTGTGCATGTCAATGGAAAACGAAATATAGGTAAATTCGATGAAAGAAGTGATGAAGTAGTATTTCTTGGCTATTCATCTCACAGTAAAGCTTATAGAGTTTATAATAAGAAAACTATGTGTGTTGAGGAATCTGTTCACATTATATTTGATGAAACTAACTTTATGACAAGTGAACAAGAAACAGGTGATTTTAAGATAGGTCTTGCAAATCTGGACGATGAAGAAAATATACAAAAAGAGCAAGATCAAGAAGAACAACAACAGGTTCAGAATGCTGAACCAAATCAAGAACAGGAACCACAGGCAGAGCTGGAACAGCCTGTAGTTCCTAATCCAGATATCCCTAGAGAAGTTCAAGAAGAAAGAATTGATGCTGAGCCAAATCAGAATCAAGTCAGTGAGCCTGCTTCCACATCTGTCTCCACCAGAGACTTTGTTCCAAAGCCGTGGAAACACCAAAAATCACATCCACTAGACTTGATCCTAAGCGATATGAGCAAAGACATACAAACTAGGTCCCAAATGAGAAACTTTTGTGCACACTTTGCCTTTCTATCAACAATGGAACCCAAGAATCATGAAGAAGCATTACAAGATTCAGATTGGGTAGTTGCAATGCAAGATGATTTAAATGAGTTTGAAAGAAACAAAGTATGGCACTTGGAACCTAAACCCAAGAACAAAAAGATAATTGGATTAAAATGGGTATTTAGGAACAAGCTGGACGAGCATGGCACAATAGTCAGAAACAAAGCAAGGTTGGTGGTAAAAGGATACAATCAACAGGAAGGTATTGACTATACTGAAACTTTTGCTCCCGTAGCTAGATTAGAAGCTATTAGAATTCTTATTTCTTTTGCTGCTTTCATGAATTTTAAATTATATCAAATGGACGTAAAATGTGCATTATTAAATGGGTTTCTAGAAGAAGAAGTATTTGTGGAACAGCCACCTAGCTTTGAAAACCCAATTTCTCCGGATCACGTCTACAAGCTTGATAAAACTCTTTATGGGCTAAAACAAGCACCTAGACAATGGTACGAGAGATTATCTAAGTTTTTGATTGATAACAAGTTCATACGAGGTAAAATGATAAAACCTTATTCTTTAAGAATAAAGGTTCGAATATTTTAGTTGTTCAAATCTATGTTGATGATATTATTTTTGGTGCTACTAATGAATCGTTATGTAAGGAATTTGCTGACCTAATGAGTAACAAATTCGAAATGAGTATGATGGGAGAATTAAATTTCTTCCTTGGTTTGCAAATTAAACAAACTGCTAACGGTATTTTTATTCATCAACAAAAATACATAAAAGAACTTCTAAAGAAATATGGACTAGATAGTGCTAAGACAAACCATACACCCATGGCCACTAACATTAGATTAGACGAAGACTCTAACGGAATTAGTGTTGACCAAACGATGTATAGAGGACATGATAGGATCACTACTATACTTAACTGCTAGTAGACCCGATATATCCTTTAGTGTTGGTTTGTGTGCAAGATTTCAATCAAATCCTAAAGAATCACATCATACGGCAGTAAAAAAAATTCTAAGATATTTAAAGGGAACAGATGACTTGTCCCTATTTTATCCTAAAAGTGATGTCTATGACTTGAAAGGGTATAGTGATGCAGATTATGCAGGTGATCTTGTGAATAGAAAAAGCACTTCAGGAATGGTACAGTTTCTTGGATCTTGTTTGGTATCATGGAGTTCCAAGAAACAGAACACAGTAGCTTTATCCACTGCAGAAGCTGAATATGTGGCAGCAGCAGCCTGCTGTTCCCAAATGCTGTGGATTAAACAACAGCTAAGAGGTTTTGGTTTTAAACTTGAATGTGTTCCTATTTATTGTGATAATACTAGTGTCATTTGCATTTCTAAAGATCCAGTGCATCATTCTAGAGTTAAACATATTCATATTAGACATCATTTTCTTAAGGATAATGTAGAGCATAAAAATGTTATTGTTAAACATGTCAATACTAGTGATCAAGTTGCAGATATTATGACTAAACCGCTTCCAAGGGAACAATTCGAAAAGATGAGGTTGGAGCTAGGTATGATCAAGCTTCACTAAAGTTTAATGCTAGTATTCCTCCTCTAAACAACGTGAAAATTGGAAGGGTTAGATCAACCACAACAACCAAGATTGATCATTCAATCATTGCGAGATTTAGGTATGCATCTATTTAAGTACGTGTCATAAGCATTATGTTGATTGCTTGCTTAAACTGAATAGACCAAGTAGCATAATTTATTTTATATCATTATATATTATCCACATATTATAAATTTATTTTTCAAAAAATTACAAAAATTTATTTTATTTTCCACAAATTCCAGTATTTCATTTTATTTTATTTTATTTCGGTGAGCCAACTTAATTTAAGAAATGAAAGACGGATCATCGAGGTGTTACGGACAACAGTCGTCTAAATCGATATATTCAACGAACTTACACGCAAACCTTTCGTTACCCCACTCAGTTCACACGCTAAAAATGAAATCAAGAAGTTGTACTACTTTTTCAATAACCGTCCCTTCAATTCTTTATGACCCACTCCTCATGTCACATCCATCATACTTGCCATTATTACCAAAGTACAACTCCTTCTTTAACTCACTAAAACCGTCAAAGCCTTACTCTCACTTCTCTCAAATCCTTTTCTTCATCCCTACCAACAACCATGAAATCGCCAAGATTATCATCATTGAGCAAAGAAAAAGCCCTAAATTCGTCTAACTCGAACCTTTACAAGTAATCCATCCTTCACCTAGTGAAATTCCACAGTCCTCTTCTCAAAAACGCCAAAGATCAACCACTCCTAAAGCCATGCAAGGAGGCACGAAGAAAACCCACTCAAAAGGAGCTTCATCAAGTAGACCGGTCAAAAGGGCCAAGCAAGTGGACCCTGATAGTGCAGAAGAAATATCCAAAGAGATGTCCGTAGGTTTTGGACTAGACAAGTACTGGTATGACTCTAATTCTTTCCCTCAATTGCATGCGATTTTGAGTAATCAAGGCTGGGAGGTGCTTATGTATGACTTTTCTTGCAATTCAATTTATCCATATTTGATGCGAGAATTTATTAGTAATTTTTCGATTGACAATGGTGTGTGTTCAAGTACTGTGAAGGAGATTAAAATTGAGTTTAATAGTCTAATGTTAGGTGAATGGTTTGGGGTACCTGCACTAGGATTCGATACTTATTATGTCGGATCAAAGATAGTTTTTTCAGGCATTAATGAAAAAACGGTGCTGAAGTTTTTAGGGATAAATGACAAGAAACGGGTTAGTCACAACTCTTTTTCTCCACTTCATAAATTATTGTATAACATTGCTAGGAGGTTTATCTTGCCTCGGAGGTCAAAACGCAGTGAAGTGAATTTAAGAGATGCTACTTTGATTTATTGCTTAGCAAATCATATCAAAATCAATTTTCCGTCTTTAATGATCTCACACTTGGCCGATTGCATTGAAAAGAAAACAATGGTTGGATATGGTGGCTTGTTAACCCATATCTTTAAGAAGTTTGGTGTGCCTCTTGAAGGCCTAGAATTTCCAATGAGCGCTAACAATAAAATAGGTGCTAAGTGTCTTAACAACTTGCATCTTACATTAAATGAAAATGGAATTCTAGAGGATGTTGCAGAAGATGTTGAGTATGTATGTTCTGATGAGGAACAAGAGGAAGAAGAAACTGAAGTAGATGGGGAGAATTTAGAAGAAGAAAATCAGGGGACTGTTCATACTGCCACCACTGAGGCAGAGACAGAAAAGGAACAAGGGGAAACAGTTAGTCAGGGGGAAGCTGTTAGTAAGGGGGAACAGGGTGAGGAAGAAGAGAATGAGGAACTGGAGGATGAACAATCTAGTTCAGAGGATGAGGACCTCAACGTGCCTCTTAAGAATATCAAGAAATCATCCAAGAGTTCTTCGTGCCTACATGCTGATATTACTTCTCAAACCCCTCCATCACCGAAACCAGATTCACCCACACCACTCCATATTCCATCATCACCACCATCAGCTATTCCCACTTCACCTCCACCAACTGGTTTTGAAGATAACACCAATGTCCCTCCTCCTCCTACTACCCTTGCTCATATCCTCTCCAAAGTTCTTGATCTGCAGTCTCAACTTTGTGCTTTTCAAAGTGAAGTCCGTGTCTCACTCACCTCTCTTGCTGAGCAGCTGTCCCTGATGGAATTCCGTCTTGGTGCAAAGCTCGACACAGTGGAAATGCAGACGGAGTATGTTGATGAAGAGACTGCTGCCTGATCCCTCCTGCTTCTGTTTACTGTTTTATTAGTTTTTGTTGACCTCATCATTTGAAGTTGTACTTTTTAAACAATTTATTTTGCTTTCTTTTGCTGTACCAGCTGGGGTACAAAACACTTATTTTATTATTATGCTACTAACCATCCTGTACTATCCTTAATTTATTATCCTTTATTCTCTATCCCTTATGGTCTATGATGTTTATTGCGTGCATTTCTTGATTCATGTTTGGGCATTTGCTTACTTAGTTTGCTGCTTACTTTCTTAATTTGTCTAATGCTTGCCTTAGAGCTGTGGATTGATATATACCCCTACTTTTTGATTGATGTCAAAAGGGGGAAGAAGGCAACAAACTTAGATTGACTCTTGTGAATGCTTACGCTTTTACTTAGTCTTTGGATTAATTGTTTCTCTGTTGTTTGTTGCTAAAATACGTTACATGGTTTTATGTTTGGTATACTTAGGCTTAGTATATGATCATGGTTTGGTTTATCTTATTAAATGTTGATCATGGTTTGGTTTATTAATCTTATTAAATGTATATGGGATTAATTGTTGTTTATCACTTTGTTTGACTTAGATTATTACAACGTCATAACATTTTGAAGTACTAAGATTATTGTGTTTCTTAATTTATAATTTTCTTAATTTATAAGTTTTTTTTAATTTATTAATATATTTATGTTTTGTTTATTGTTTTAATTAATTTTGAAAACTTAAGTCATGTTTAACCACATGATTTTCGAAAAAGTTTTAAAATTTATCTTATTAGTGTAATATGATTGCTTAAGTGTTTAGTAAATTATTTGTAATGATTTAATTTACTAGATATGGTTGAGTTTGTGTTAATCTCTAGCATGTTCACCTTATATGTTTTACTCTATATATTTTACTTAAGTTTGTTTATAAAGTTTGTCATCATCAAAAAGGGGGAATTTGTTGGCCCATTTGGTTTTGATTATGACTTAAACTTTTATAAACAAACATATTGTGTTTTGAGATTGTTTTGATAGGTTATATATCCAGTCATTAAAAGATCGTCGATGGAACCTTAAGAAGTTGTGAAAGGACATTGCTACTCTATGACAAATACTAGAAGATATGGAACAGTTCCAAGATTAGTCAAAATCGAAGTATGTTCAAACGGAGACAATGCAGTGTTCCCAGAACAACCGGTCAGAGAATTGGTCAACGAATTATTAAGAAAATAATTTTTAGTTTTATTTTTCTTTTTATTTTGTTGTACGGATGAAAAACAAGCTAGCACAAGGGAATTAATTTGGTAATTAAATTAACTAAATCTTAAAATATTTAACCCTAAAATAACTCCCTAAAAATAGGTTCTAATCTATTTTTAGATAGAAGACAAAAATACTTGAAGTAACCCCCAAGTATCTTCACCCACTACTATAGCGGTTAATGCCCACTAATCCCACATCATTAGATCATGGGTTTATGGCAAAACCTAATCTTAAATGGGTATATAAATGTTGTTAACTGGCACATGAGAACTTGGAGAAGAATAATTACGTAAAAATTATTCGAGTGCCCACAAACATTTCGTGAGATCTAAGATCACGAAAAGGGAAATATTAAGTGTTCTTAATTGCTTATTAATTCCGAAAATATTTCCTTGTGCTATTCCTTGTTTTTTCATCCAATTTAGAGAATTTCTTTTGTATGGTTTTTATGAGTGTGTAATTTAGACTTTGGGAAGTCTAAAGGGGAAAAGTGAGAAATTTATGTAAAAGGGAGAAGAGAGAAACGAGAATAAGGAACAAGAGAAGGAGAAGAGAAAGATAGGCCTAGAGAATAAAAGGAGACGAGAAGTTTATGTAATAAAGAATTGTAATTACATAAAATTAATAAGAGAAGTTGAAATCCCTAGTGGGTCGTGGCTTTCTTTCTTTTAAGGCCAAGAAAGTTTACCACGTCAAATCTTTGTGTTCTTTTTAATTTCTTTATATTGCTTTGGGTATTTTCATTATAAAAATTCTGCAAGAAAAACAGGGCGAAAATAACCCTAAGAGTAACACAACAATTCAACCCCCCCTCTTGTTGCGTTCTATATCTCTAAGTGTTTCTACATGTTTCTACACACACACACACACACACACACACACACACACACACACACACACACACACACACACACACACACACACACACACACACACACACACACACACACACACACACACACACACACACACACACACACACACACACACACACACACACACACACACACACACACACACACACACACACACACACACACACACACACACACACACACACACACACACATATATATATATATATATATATATATATATATATATATATATATATATATATATATATATATATATATATATATATATATGATTTAGGATCAAATGAGAAGGGGTCTTAAAATGAGAAGGGTAAGAAGCAATTTCAGCCGTCCAGATGAAAGATCAATGGTCAAGATGATTCTTAAACTTGTACGCGGTTTAGGGCCCTTTTTTATTCGGTTTTTTTTTTATTTTTTTACATTTTATAAAGATACTATGTGCTTAGAAAAAGATACTATGTTATGAATAAGGGTTACTATGATTATGTATAGTTACTGTGTTCTCTCAATCTTAACAGAACATCGTAACTTTTAAAAATAAACATAGTAACCTTTAATCATAACATAGTATCATTTTCTAAAAACATAGTAACCTTAAATCATAACATAAAATGAAGAAAAAATCGACGAGAAAGATTATTTTCACCCGTTAGATTTTCATAAGATCAATGGCTATAAATCCTTCTCATCCTTCTCATTTTGAGACCCCTTCTCAATGGATCCCTCCCCTATATATATATATATATATATATATATATATATATATATATATATATATATATATATATATATATATATATATATATATATATATATATATATATATATATATATATATATATATATATATATATATATATATATATATATATATATATATATATATATATATATATATATATATATATATATATATTATAAAAATGTTGGAATTTTTGAATGTTTGATAATTATCATATTATCATACAATATTATAAAAATGTTGGAAAATTACAAGTGTCATCCTCTAAGGAGACATGACAAATGTAATTATTTTAGTGGATGATAATTTATTATAGAACAATATTTACCCAAATTAGACTTTAATTATCTTTAAATTTAGAGCTAAAGCGGGTATAGTAAGGAGTATAATTTATTATAGCATTTCTATATAACTCATCTAAAATTTAATACATTTAATTAAATGAAAAATTTATGTATTCAATAAATAATTTAAAAAAAAAAATCAATAGTTAATTTTACTTTTAAAAAATCATGTATTCGATAAATCTAATCCTGATAATATATCCTTGCATTAATTTTTGAAGTTATTTTTTTATGTATTTCATACTTATAAATTCGTGCATTGCACGAGTTTTTATACTAGTTGTTGAATATTGATAGATAATTGTTTTTTCTTGCAATTTCCTCCGTATGTTTGAACTTGTTTTCTTCCAAAAGTTTAGAATTGTTTGAATTATTGCTACTAGTAAATGAATTTGTTTTCTTTGAATGTTTGAATTTGTTTAAATGTCTTTTCAATTTATTTTGTTATAATAGATATTTCTTAATTTAATTTGATTTGATTAAACAGTAAAGTGGTTAGATATTTTTGTAAATAATAATAAAATTTAATATAGTTTAAATAATTGATAGTTTAATAGTGTAATAAAATGATTAACATTGACCCGACATATATATGTGTGCTAAACCCTACGTAGTCCATCTTATTTTTTCACTTTTTCGTAGTAGAAAAATCAAGATATTATGATTAGTATGTCACCTTCAACTAATTCCGTAGTAAGCAATATCGTGCTTAAAGTAAGCCGCTGCAGAATATAAAAGTTGCATAAAGCTTCACTTCATCATCATATCAAACAACAGTTACAAATTAGAAATAATTAAAAATAAAGTACATATATCATACAAGATACGTATCGTATCGTACAACAAGAATCCATAAGATCAAACAAAAGAAAAACAATCGATAGATTACATGAAAAAGCTAGTTAGGCTTACTCCAAAGTAAAGGAATAAGAAACCTAAGCAAAATCATGCAATTTAAACAATAAATTAAAGAAAGCATCACAAAGGTAATCAATTAACTCAGGTATACTTACAACTAATAGTCTCCTAAGAGATCGTCTTTCTCAGCTTCTCGTGGATCAATGTCACTAAGGACAAAAGACTAAAAATCGGTGTCCAAAAAGAAAAGGAAAAAATAAATAAAATGGAAATTAAGAATAAGTAACTCATGAGTCCATGACTTAGCTTGGGCCAATCAAGATTCTGGATTGGGCTTCCAATGAATGTTTGCACTGGGCCAGTAATAAAGTTTCTGAATTGGATTAAAGCTACTAGATTGAGTTTCCTATTACAATAATTCTTAAATGAGATGTTCTCATGATGAGACCATCTCTATTAAACTATTATATGAACCCGTCTCATAATGAGACAATCTCATACAAGACGTACTGCCGTTCATATTATTACGGGAAGTTAATTAATTCTTGGTCCTCAAATTTCCATAACTTTCTGTTTTGTAGATGAGGTAACTTTCTGTTTGTACAATAGTATTTATTATTATCAACTAGTATAAAAACCCGTGCATGCACGGAGTTTTTAGAATTAATACATAAAAAATGTAAAATAATAAAATTAATGTATGTTTATAATATACTTCCTCCGTTCCAAAATACTCGTTACATTTCGTTTTTGTGCACTATTCATCGTTCAAGCTTATTTTACATATTGTGACTAACTTGCAAGTAAAAATATAGTCAAGTGGGATCTTGTTTGAATTGTCTAATCACATACTTTCATAATATTAATTTTTTATAATTTTTAGATAAGTGTAGTTTAAGATATTAATGATCAAAGTTGTACATTGGATTGCGTAAAAAAATGAAATGTAGCAAGTATTATGCAATGGAGGAAGTACATGTTAATTTGTCATTTTTTAAATCATGACATTTGATATAAAAATAATGTAACAATTTAATAATGTAATATTAGATTTGAGAGATAATGCAATTACTTATGTAAAATAAAGCAATTGTATATATAATATAAAATTGTAAAACAAATTAATAAAAAAACAATAATAAAGAAATCTACATTAGAGAATAACAGTTTAGAGGTTTTGTGTGAAATAACTTAAGGTATATTTGTTATATATAGTAGATTGTAGGGTTTTTGTGACGGAATTTTGAAATTGGGTTTTCTTAATTTAAGAAGGCAGAATTTTAAGAATACATAACAATCCCCTAATTGCCTTATATCATAATTGACAATATTAGCAGAGTATAAATTCTATATATAAAAACTAATTGACGATCAAATGGTAAGAAATTTAAAGTTATCTTTATTAAGTAAGATTTAATGACATTTAATTGACAATATTAGCTAAATAAACATATTTTAAAAGATATTCCCAGATCTGATAATTTTTTGAATATATTGATTATCATAATTAATAGAGTTTGAATCTTTTAAATTTACAGAGTATATAATCTAAATCTAGGAAAATTAAACAATGTTGATTTAAATGTAGAAATAATTCTACTATCTTATAACCAATAGGAAAATGACAAATGGCATGCATTCCCATAACATGACATTTGTCATTTCCCAAGACTTTTAATAGTATGTATGATTATATTATGTTTATTTGCTTGATTATTTTTCTTGATTTCTTCTATACGTAATACGGTTTTAATTTGTTTTCTTCCAAATGTTTAGAATTGTTTGAATTATTTTTTGGTAAAATAAATTTTATAAAATGTCAAAAAAAGTCAAAGCTTTACAATTTAAGTCCAAAAGACATAGGTATCACAATACTAACAAGGCTCTAAAGGGTCTATACGATGTTTGAATTTGTTTAAATGTATTTTCAATTTTATCTTATTAATAGATATTTCTTATTTTTATTTGATTAAACTGTAAATGGTTAGATATTTGAGGAAATTGAAATAATAATGAGATCTTATCTAGTTTTTAAAATATTTGATAATTTAATAGAGAAATAAAATGATAAACATTAACCCGACATATATGTGCTAAACTCTATGTAGTCCGTCTCATTCTTACACTTTTTGTAGCAGAAAAATCAACATATTAGGATAAGTATTTCACCCTCTACTAATTGTGTCGTAAACAAAATCGTTGTTAAGGTAAGCCACGCACAACAAAATATATAAGTTCAGGGCCGTTCCTGATCATAGGCAAAGTAGGCATTTGCCTAGAGCCCAGAGTTGGAAGGGGCCTTAAAATTAGAAATGTTAGTTAATGGAAGTACACACTTCAAAATTTGTAATTTATGAGTAGTTCTTTTATCAAGAATTATATAATACATCTACATTTTTAATGCTAATTATAACATATAAGATCCATTTTTATTATTTTTCCGAACACCCATTTAAATTCAGAATCGACCCTTCGGAGAGGGCCCATTTCTTTCAGCTTGCCTAGGGCCGTGCAATATCAGAAACGGCACAGTATAAGTTGCATGAAACTTCATTTCATTATATCAAACAACACTTACAAAGTACAACAAGAAACAAAAGAAAGATAATCAATCGATTACATGAAAAAGCTAGCTAAGCTAGGCCTACTCCAAAGTAAAGGAATTAGTTAACTAAGCAAAATCATGCAATTTAAACAATAAATTAATTAAAGAAAGCATCACTAAAGTAATCAAATATTTAGGTATATAATATTGGAAAAATTATCCAGAATAATCTCAACTATCCTCGATTTTCATATAATAATCCCAACTATCAATTAGCAATGAATAATCCCATTCTATTGTATCGGTTTTCCTGGAGTGATGTTGAATGGCTTGTAACCGGCTCCTAATAATTAATTTAATTTCTTTTCTTTTTCTTTTTTTAAAATGTTTTAAAAAATTCCTGAAGCTTTCTTAATCTTGTATTCCAGTAACTTTGCCCTTCTAATTCCAGTAACTTTGCCCTTCTATTCCGGTTCTTCCATCACAGGTTCTTCAACAAATTTGCAATTTAAGTCCTACAAAAAAAAAATACAATCAAAATTTGCTAAACTAAATTACTTTTACCAGAATAAATCAAAATTAGCTAAATTGAACCACAACTTACAGGCCAAAGACCACAACCATAAAATCGATGCCCAACTCTAGAACCTTTTCTCGCCGTTTGCAATTTCGCTAGAACACCATGTTCACATTTAGGGCTTTCCCTTGCAATTGACGTTCTTGATGTTAAAGATTGAGATGTGGTTATTATATGCTCTTCATGTTCACAATAAATCAAAATAATAAGAGAAGATTACAACTTTTTTTGAAAATCCTTGGAGCGCTTGGGTATGTGTTTTAATGGAGGAGAGAAGTATTAGATGGAGATGAAGATGTTGGGTTATAAGGAGATGAAGATGCTGAGTTATATTATGAGATGAAGATGCTAGTAACCGGTTCAATATATAGGTAAAAAATAAATTAACAACAATCCAGGTAAAATGATCTAATAGATGGGATTATTCATGGTTAACTGATAGTTGGGATTATTGTAGAAAAATTCAGAATAGTTGAAATTATTCTGGGTTTATTTTCCTATAATATAAGGAAATTCATGTATACTAATTACTAACAACTATCTGTAATTTAATAGTCTAATCTTTTTTTGAAAGAATTTTATAATCTAATTCTTAAATTATGATTGGTTTAATTTGATGCATATCTATGTATCCAATATGTCCAAAAATCTATGATGGACACATAGATAAGTGTAGAAAACACAGAAGTTACAAAACCAAAATCACTTATTCTTGTATAACATCTTGTCCATCCTGTTTCACCCAAGTATTCCAAAAGTGTAAGGAATAGTGCTCCTAATTAGGGATGGCAATTCAGTCCGAATCCGCCTCTGATCAGACTCGATCCGAGGTTTTTTATCCGATTCGGCTCCGAGTTGGGAAAAATCCGACTCCGACTCCGGTTATACAATCCGACTCCGAGCTAGAGCTGGACCGGAGTTGGACCGCAAATAAAGTCCGATAATCCGACCGACTCTGACTCTGATCCGACTCCGACTCCGATTCGACCCGACATCCGACTCAAATTTTAATTTAAGGCATTTTTATATTTTAAAAATTTTAAATTTTATATGAAAATAAGTTTATTCTAAGCAAAATTGCATATTTGACATCTGACAATATGAGTCATGAGCAAGAGTGACTAATTACATTGTAAGAGAGATTGAACATTGTAAATTTAATCAAGTTTATCAAAACAATCGATTATATTATTATAGACTTACAGTCTTACATAGTTTTGACTTTTGAAGTTATTTAAGTATAATAAAACCTAAAACTAACTTAAATAAGCTATTAGAATTATAGTATTAGTCTATCTATATACTAACTAATATTAATCAATTAGATACTTAATCGATTGTTTAATAAAGATTTAATTGGAAGTTGGAAATTGTCTAATATAGTTATATAGACTTAAAACTATGTCGTTAAATTGTAAGTGAGATTGAATATTGTAAGTTTGATTAAGTTAAATGAACGAAACTAATCAAAATAATCGATTAGACTATTATGGAATATGGACTCACAGAGTTACAGTCTTACATAGTTTTAAGTTATATAAGTATAATGAAACGTAAAACTAACTAAATTTCCTCAATATCTTTTCAACATAATGTGATCGACTCAAAGCATAACCATCTTCGATTTTCCTCAAACGTAACCCAAGAATCACATCGGGTACACCTAAGTCTTTCATCTCAAAGTTAGAAGATAGTATAAGTTTGGTCTCATTAATCAACTCAAGGTTGGGTCCACAAATTAACATGTAATCCACATATAAACAGAGTATAACTAGTGATGGCCACGGTCCGGGTTGGCCCGGAACCGAACCGGTCCCGAACCGCTGAAAACCGGAACCGGAACGTTCGCGACAGGTTCCGAACCGGAACCGAACCGCGAAATCGTGTACCCGCCGGAAAAAAGTTACCGGAACCGTGGAACCGCCGGAAAAATTCGGAAAAATCGGACCAAAGAACCGCGGGCCGGTTGGACCGGCCCAACGGTCCAATGGAACCGGTTGGAACCGCAGAACCGGACCGGAACGGGTGAACCGGCCCAACGGTTCCATGGAACCGGACCCGGACCCGGAACTGAAAAACTGCATCAAATTCAAACGCTCGCCATTTCTTGCTCGGTTATCGGAATCGGACATATAATATACCGTTGGAAAGCCCTTGAAGTCTAGTTTCCAATGCCGCAAACCTTGTATTAATACGATATTCCTATCAAAAGTTATAGCCAAAAGAGTAGACATGTATCAAATTTCACCTTAATACTTTTGCATTAACCTATTTTTTTGCTTTTTTACTCTTTATGGCTTGACAAAATTGATAGCTTGATACGTTCTTTGAGCCTTGTAAACATGATTAGCACCAAAAACCCACAAAAATGACTCAAAGTACCATAATTCACCCATTTGGCTACAAATTGGACATGGAATACCGAAATGGAGTGAAACCACATAAAACAACCCTAAACCGCCTCAAAACATAGAAAATGAGCGCAAATATGTTAATGATGAGTGCAAATAATTGCACTTATCATATGTCCACGAAACTAAGATTTTTTCATATGTTTATGAACCAAACGTTCACTTAGTAATAAGTGAATGTATTATTGTTTTTTATCATCTTCTTAGACATTCTCATGATGATAGTAACGTTTTTAAAGCCGATTCTTGCAGATATGATGGATAAGTGGAAAGCGTATTTCACTAATTTTCCTTATATTTATGGAATTGCGACAATTTTAGATCCGTGTTTTAGTACGGAAAACCTAAGTAAAATAATAGGATTTTAGTACCAAGCATTAGATCGCCCGTCTAGTGATGTACATTAATTGTGTCGGAAATTGTAAAAAACTTTTAGCGGACCTTTATGACCATTATTCTAGTATATATAACCCGAGTCGCGATACGTCTAGGCGTGCTAGCGTCTCGGCACGTCCCGATTATTATAATCCCGTAATCGCTAACATAATAAGTCGAGATGATACTTTTCTAGTCATCTTCTTCCTCCTCCTCCGCTTCATATTTAGAATTAGATAATTATCTTAAAAATCACTTTGAAATCGACCAAAGTAATTATAATATTTGATTTATGTCTTTATCGTTGATTCTTTCGGGATACGTAGGCAGCTTAGTATTCCTTCGGGATACTAGGTTCAAGTCCATTCTCTCCCCCTTTTTTTTTTTATGATCTTTATCGTTGATTCGTTTCTTATTGATTTATTTTTTTCGTTCTTTTTAGTAAATATTTTAATAACGATGACAACCAATGCATTTCGCTAATAATCAAGTAATCGACGAAGGTACGTCCGCATTATTATAGTATTTTTTTATTAAAAATAAAGGAAAAATAAAAATGGAACCGATGGTCCGACCCACCCGGCCCGGGAATTAGGACCGCCGGAACCGTCTCATGAACCGCCAAGGAACCGGCCGGAACCGGAACCGGAACCGGAAAAGTCTGGGTCAGGTTCCAAATGGAACCGGAACCGGGTGGAACCGGAACCGGTTGGAACCGGAACGGAACCGGCCCAACCCGGACCACGGCCATCACTAAGTATAACACATACCATGCGATATTTCTTTGAATACCATGATGGAATCTAACGATCGCTATTGATGACCTCTTTCCAAAAACTCGCGTTAATAGACCTCATAGCCTCATTATAAGTCCTTGGAATATCCTCAAGTAAAAACAATAATGAGTTCATAAGGTTAAATTCCTCAACCATAAAATTAGTCACAAAGTCGGGTCCAAAAGAATTACTCGTTCTTTTCTTCTTACCTCTCCTTGTCAACAGTAGGTGTAGAAGAGTTAGCTAGGAGTAGGGATGACAATAGGTCGGACTCGACTCGAATTATACATACTTCTAATTTTGTTCTTATTTGATTGTTTAATAATAATAATAATAATAATAATAATAATAATAATAGTAATAATAATAATAATAGTAATAATAATAATGAATACAAAAGGAAAAGAATCGTAGTCGCAAGCTAGCCGCCAACAAGCCTTATTCAACCTCCACCAAATATTATACTCCCTTTGTTCTTATTTGATTGTTTAATTTTGATCAAAAATCTTTTACAAAAAGATTGCTAAGTGGAAAATCATTAAGGAACGGAGGAAGTATGTAAATTCCTACATTTCACTAAACTACGTAGCTGGGATTTCAGAACTTTTTTTTTATTTTAAACTTATTTTCCAAAGTATTTGGAAATATAAGAGCCTTTCCAAACTAATTTGGAAAATAAGCTTCACACAAAATCGCTCCTAAGGGCAGCGATTTCCTACCCTATTGGGCTGAAGAATGGATTTTAATCATTTAAGAAAATCGCTCTTTGGAGCAGCGAGTTTTGTGTTCATGAGAAGGCAATCGCTGACTAGCACAGCGATTTTGCCTGACTGGCTGTGCACTTGACTACTCTGACACTTATTAAGTTTGTTGGGTTGTATCATTTCAAACATATCTTCTCAATTTGAATTCTACCTCCTCTTCTAAATTCTAATCATATACCAGTTTTTTTTTACGCCCATATTGTATATAATTTTCTTGTTTAATTTTAGAAATATGTATTCCGATTTTTAAAATTCGTCACCCTTTTTATTTTATCGTCACGCTAATTTAAATTAAATAATTAAAATAACGAAAATGCCCTTGGACTTAAAACGACTATAATATATCAATATAACATGTTTACCCTGGGTTGACACCACGAATAGCTGCAGACAAACCCTCGTCTCTGTCTGTGACGATAACATTAGGCATTTGTACTCTACCATAGATATCTCGCAGCCTCTCCAGCACCCAAGAATAATAAAATATTATTAATATCAATTTAATAAATGTTTAACAAACATTTTTAATAAATGAAATAATTAATTAATCACAAAACAATAAATATTTTAAAGAAATTAAACAAGAAATAATTAAATTCAAAAAAAAATAAAAAAAAAAACCCCGCACCAATCTCACAAAATTTTTTTTTTAAAAAACCCAAGTACATTGTTGTTCGATGTGGTTCGCCATTGTTGTTCGATTACTAATTTTAGCTTACCGAATCGTATTCATGCTCGTTTTAGTTCGCCATTGTTGTTCGATTACTAATTTTAGCTTGTTTTAGTTCAGAGAGTTTTTTTAAGAGAATTTAGAGAGATGTTAGAGTTTCTGAGTTTTAAAATTATGCAGGGGCAATTATGTAAATTCATTACATACGGGGTGATGATAAAATGAAAAGGTTGGCGAACTATAATAATACCTATATGTAAAGTGACAGTCTAAACAAAAATGTAACTCTTTCGTTCCATTATACTTAATACTAATAGTGATATATATATTTTCACTTAATCACTTTCGTTCCGTTATACTTAATACTAATAGTGAACTTATAATTTGAATTTGCTTTACCGTATCAAAGAAACAACAACCTAACCAAAATGTTAAGCATCATACACTATATTAATTTTAATGTACAGTGATGAAAAAGTCAAGTGATTACGAGAGTGACAAGTGTAATTTTTTTATTGGCCAGTATTTTTGGCTGGAGTATTTATGGTCAGGGATTTTAAATATAGCAGGATTATTTATGACCAAGAATTTTTAATGTTTAGTATACTAATTATATGACCAGGAATCTTTTCCTAAATATGGCTGGAGTAAACTTGACCAGAGATTTTTAATGTTTAATATAGTAATTATATGAGAATATGACAATAATAACAATGAGATTAGAGATTTTGACCAGTAATTTTTTTTATTTATGGCAATAATAGTATAGTGATTAATTTATTTATGACAAGAGATCTTGACAACTGAGACAAAATTTCTACAAATTTAAAACGACTTGAAATATGTCATCGTACTGAGAATGTAGTATATAAAGAGGTGTTTCAAAACTTATAAACTCTTTATTAACAACCTATTTTGTGTTTTTTATATTTAATTTTTTTTTAATTACAATGTATGTATGTAAATAATTTATCACGCACCTTATTTTAATATTTTCGCTCGTATAAAATTTCACTAAAATGTCAACATATTAAAAAATCTGTGCATTGCACGGGTTTCTATCCTAGTATATTAATATTTTATGATTAATTTTATATTTTACTTATTATTGTTTGAAATAAAATGGAAAATTGTTATGAATCTATTGGGAGAGGACTAATACCAAGGAGCTGGAGCATCTTGAGCATAAATTGGACAGATTCATACAACCCAACAAACTTATTAAAATTTAGAGTATGCAATTGCACAGTACACAAGGAAAAATCGCTGTGCTAATCAGCGATTCCCATCCCCAGCACACACAAATCGCTGATTCAAAGGGCGATTTTCCCTCACACCAAAAACGCTGTTCCAAACAGCGATTTTTTTAACTGGTCAGCCCAATAAGGTAGAAAAACGTTGTTCCTTGGAGCGACTTTATGTGAAGCTTATTTTCCAAATTAGTTTGGGGAGGCTCTTATATTTCCAAATACTTTGGAAAATAAGTTTAAAATAAAAAAAAGTTCGGGATTTCATATACCATATATACTATATCCTAGTATCATATCGTGTAAATCTTGTACTTTCCCTGTTTATTCTAATTAATGAATTAACCTTCTATTAGAGGTCTTCTTAATCAATACTACACTTTCCACAGCAAGCAAGTTTTTTGCAAGAAATTATGAATATACTTGTACTAATTCTAACAAATCTATCACAATATCCGCAATACACAAGGGAGGTCGAAGTAGTTCTTTAAATTTGTCAAAAAATCAAAGCGGAGTCATTAATTGAAACTGAGAAATATATAATATTGTTAGAATATGAAAACGGTTTTCTAAAGAGTTAGAAAATATTTTACAGTTATTTTTTATTTTTTCTATTTTTAGATTAGTGGGGTTAGTGGCTCCTATTTTTTAGCCTTATTTTACGGATATTTCCTGTATAAGTATTTGTGTTTTCTGATTAATGAAAACAAGGCAGAATATTAATCCAAACCCAAAACTTGTCTATTCTAATTATCATGGTATCAAAGCGGCAACGATTCTGAGTCGTTTTTGCAACTTCATCATATACCAGTAACCTTACCTTTGAAAATTCAGTAATGGAGGAAGAATCGACAACCGTCATTACACCAGACCAACCCGTAACCATGGGACAGTTGCTGCAACTGTTTAAACAGTTAAACCCCAGCAACTCACCCACAGAAAACGCAAACAGTAACCCAACAAGCACAAACAGTAACCTAACCAATACCCCCATATTATCCGAAAAACTGAACAGTCACAATTACACAAAATGGTCCAGGTTGATGCATTTAGCCATCAATGGACGAGATCGGCTCAGTCACATCATCGCCGATCCTCCATCCAAAGATGACCTAACGTACAGCCAATGGACCAGAAATGATGCAATTGTTATTTCTTGGATATTGGAGAATATTGATTCGGATCTGGTGAATCAGTATCTCGATTATCCCACAGCAAAAACCTTATGGCGAGGGATTGAGACACTCTACAGCAGTGGTAGAGATGGCCTGCAAATATTTGATCTCACGGTCAAAACAAACAATCTCAAACAAGGGGAAGACTCCATTGAAACTTACTATGGGAAATTATTCCAACTGTGACAAGAAATTGACAGACGACAACCAAATCCCATGACGGATCCGGAAGATATGGTGATTTGGAATAAAATGGTCCAGCAAAACCGTTTGTACCAATTCCTTGCCGGAATCGACAGTACACTCGACAAAGACAAACGAGATCTCCTCATTTTAGATCCTCTTCCTACTGTGGAAGAGGCTTATTCAAGCTTGAGAAGGGAAATTTTGAGGCGTGAAATTATGAAAAAACCCTCATCAGATCCGGATTCCTCGGGTTTAGGTGGAGGATATCTGGTTAAAACACGAACTTACCGGAGGGACGATGAAAAAGCTCACCTCAAATGCACCCACTGTGGAGGATCGAGACATACCAAAAACGAGTGTTTCAAACTCGTGGGATATCCAGAGTGGTGGCCCGATGCAAAGAAGAAGGGATCGAAACCAGCAGGCCAATTTTCCGGTAACAAAGTTGTTAAAGCAGCCATGGGTGTGAGTAGTAATGGAGGTCAAATTGTTGAAGGAGGAGAAGAAGAAGGGAAAGCCCTTAATAGTGTAGTAGCAGCAGGTAAGGAAAAGAGAGTTTATTTCTCTCTCAAAAATGGCAGAAGAGAGGGAGAGACCTTCTCTCTCCTAAGTAACGGCACTAGGACTGAACACCGGTCCAAACCCGGACCGGGACCGGATGGACCGGAATCAAAAAATATGTGGACCGGAGACCGGACCTGTTTCATTCCGGTCCGGGTCCGGGTCGACCCTGAAAAATTCCGGTCCGGTCCAGGTTCGGACCGGTTGGACCGGCTACAAAATATTGCTTTAAATTTTAAGATGTCTATTATAGTAAAATTCAATATAAATGATTATATAGTCTATAAAAATTGTGGAAATTTCTAACATCAAAATTATAATAATTGTGAACTTAATAAACATAAAAATTTCAGAAACTTTTTTAATGATTGTGAACTAAAAAAAGTCATCAAGAATCTGAAAGAAATCAATGGGCCTATTGATCTATAGGACCAGCATAACAGTGCAAATGGATGAAATGAACTTAGTGAAGGGCTGAAAAAAAAACAAATAAAAACTAAACCAAATAAACACCAATTAATACAAGTATACAACAGTCTACAATATTATTACTATGATCAGGGAATTCCATTATTACAGCAATTTGATGGAAAGTGCTTTCTGTGAGCACTGCACTGCTGTCTGTTGAGCATACAAATGAGGCTCCAGCATATTTACTCATCTGGAATTAGCCTGGTAGTTCTGCTGACTTTTTTAAAAAAAAAAATCAAAGACAATCAAAGACAAGCAAAAAATTTCGACTGTGAACTTAATAAACATCAAAGAAGAAGGAGAACTACTGGAGAAGGACTGGAGAACGACTGAAGAAGGAGTTCGTCGGCGTTCGTGGCTGTTCAAGATGAAGGATTGGACAAATAGGGATTAAGGGCGCCGCATAGGTCAGTAGGAAGCAAGGGAGAAAGAAAATGAAACCCTAGAAATTAAGTTGGGTATTTATATGTACAAAGCAACCGGTCCTAAACCGGGTCGACCCGGAAAATTCAGGGTTTAGACCGGACCGGACCGAAAACCCGGAATTGATATTTTTAAAGGACCGGAGACCGGACCTGATGCTTCCGGTCCGGTCCGGTTCCGGTTCCGGGTCCATCCGGGTCCGGTCTGGACCGCCGGTCCGGTCTAGTTTTGCACAGCCCTAAACGGCACAAATGAGTTTTCTTATGAAAACTCTAAAACCCAAAGTGTACTGATATTTAGAGAAGGAAAAAGGGGTCCCTTCTCCCTTTTAAATGGTGGCACAAAGAGGGGGTCATTAAAAAACCCTAAAGCCCAACCGACCCTATTCACTTTATTTGAGAAAAAAGTGGGTCCCTTCTCCCTTGTAAATGACCACACAAAAAGGAGATTATTAAAAAAATCTAAACAGGCCGCCCAATTCACTTTATTTGAGAAACAAGTGGGCCCCTTCTCCCTTGAAAATGGCGACACAAAAGGGCAATTATTAAAAAAATCTAAACTATACTATGTCACGTGGCCCAATTCACTTTATTTGAGAAACAAGTGGCCCCTACCCACTTTGCTTAAGGAAAAAAGGGGTCACGTGGCTTTTATTGAGAGGGACCCACCTTCCTCTCATGATCTTACTTTGTCTATCTCTCGTGGCGGATGGATATTTGATTGCGGGGCCACCGATACTATGTCGTATGATCTGATTGATTTTAATACTCGGTCTAAACCATCAAAAACTATTATCCAGACTGCAAATGGAGAAAAAATTAAAGTGGAAGGAGCTGGCACTATTTCTTTTAATGAAAATCTACCTTTAAAAAATTGTTTATATGTTCCGGATTTGTCTCATAAATTGTTATCTGTAAGTCAGCTCACGAAAGATTTAAACTGTACTGTACTCATGAAATCTGGTTATTGTGTGGTGCAGGATGATCAGACAGGACTGGTAGGACTGGTGGAGTTGGAGGGGCCTGAACTTCTTGAGTAGGAGACTCAGCAGCATTGCCTACTTGTTCATAGCGGTCAAAGTCCGGACTACGGGAACTCATAAGCCATTCGAGAACGTCGTCAGATCTCTCCCCCTGACTTCGAGGATAGGGGTAGTAATAGGAATCCTCAACAAAGTCACAATCCATAGTAGTGTGAACCCGTTTAGTAATGGGGTCATAACAACGGTATCCTTTTTGATCTCTACCATATCCTACAAAGACACACTTCCCTGCTCTAGACTCAAGTTTGCTCCTCACTCGCTTAGGTAGGTGAACAAAAACAACACAACCAAATATTTTAGGTGGGAGGGAATGGGATGATGGTAAGGTGTGAAAGGTTTTGAGAGTATCAAGTGGTGTGTGGTAGGACAGACTCTTTGTAGGGAGACGGTTTGTGAGGTAATTTGCAGTAGCAACAGTTTCAGGCCAAAGATAAGTGGGAACACGGGACTCAATCATTAGGGCACGGGTGACCTCAAGAAGGGTACGGTTCTTTCTTTCTGCTACTCCATTCTGTTGAGGTGTATCAGGACAAGACGTTTGGTGAATTAGGCCATTAATAGTAAGGAATTGATGCATGTTAGAGTTAACAAATTCCCTACCATTGTCAGACCGAAAAACACGGGGTTTGACTTGAAACTAGGTACGAATCATGTGATAAAAATTAACAAACACTTCATACACCTCAGATTTATGTGTCAAAAAATATATCCAACTCATACGGGTGCAATCATCAATAAACACAACATAATATAAATAACCATGCAAACCAGCTATGGGTGCAGGACCCCAAACATCAGAGTGAATCAAACTAAAAGGAATATCAGTTTTATTTGAATTACTCGGATAAGAATGTTTGTGACTTTTTGCCATAATACACGTCTCACATTTTGAAATTTAGCTTATTCTTAACTAAAGTAGGGAATAATTTTTCTAGATACCCTATAGACGGATGTCCAAGCCGACGATGCCAATTCCATAGTTCCTTATCCTCAGACCCGTGAACAAGTGACGCTTTGCCTTTTTTAGTCTCCTCCTCCAAGTAGTATAGACCACCTCGTTCAATACCACGCCCAATGGTCGAGGGTACAGAAAGTAGTACAGAAACAGGTGATGAAGGTGGGTCTCAGGAAGATCAAGAAGCCGGTACACAGAAGGTTGCAGACTAAGGAAAGCTCTCTATGGGTTGAAACAATCCCCAAGAGCCTGGTATGGGAGATTCACAACAGCAATGAAGAAATTTGGGTACAAGCAAAGCCATTCCGACCATACGCTGTTCTTGAAGAAAAGAAATGGAAAGATAACGTGTTTGATAATCTATGTAGATGACATGATCATCACAGGTGACGACACAGCCGAGATCGAGAGTCTTAAGAAGAGTTTATTCCAGGAGTTCGAGATGAAGGATCTCGGGAGGCTTAGGTACTTCTTGGGTATTGAGGTTCTCAGGTCTAACAAGGGAATCTTTATATCTCAAAAGAAGTATGTTCTTGATTTATTGGCAGAGACAGGGATGACAGACTGTAAACCTATTGAGACTCCAATAATGATAAATCATGGGTTGCAAATTATGGAAGGAGTAGAGTTAGTTGATCGAATGCAGTATCAGAGACTAGTGGGAAAGCTGATTTACTTAGCCCACACGAGACCAGACATTGCTTATGCTGTAGGTGTAGTAAGTCAGGTTCATGCACAAACCGCAGGTTCAACACATGGAAGCGGTTGTTCGAATTCTTAGGTACCTTAAGGGCACTCCAGGAAGAGGTATCTTATATCAGAAAAATGGGCATCTAGATTTGGTTGCCTATACAGATGCAGACTGGGTAGGAGACAGAGATGACAGGAAGTCGACTTCGGGATACTTTACTCTTGTAGGTGGAAATCTGGTGACATGGAGAAGTAAGAAGCAGAAAGTTGTGGCACTGTCTAGTGCTGAAGCTGAGTTTAGAGGGGTTGCTAAAGGGATCATGGAAGTCTTGTGGCTTAGAAAGTTGCTCACTGACCTTGGTTTTGGACCAAAGAAGAGCTGTGAAGTGCGTTGTGATAGTAAAGCTGCAATAGATATTTCAGAGAATCCAGTTCAGCACGATCGGACAAAGCATGTGGAAGTTGATCGACATTTTATAAAGGAGAAACTTGAAGGAGATATTATTAGACTACCTCATGTAAAGTCTGAAGATCAACTCGCGGACATTCTTACTAAGGGAGTTGGTACTCAGTTCTTTGAAGACGTTTTACGCAAGTTGGGTATAGGAGACCCGATAACTCAACTTGAGGGGGAGTGTTAGAATATGAAAACGGTTTTCTAAAGAGTTAGAAAATATTTTACAGTTATTTTTATTTTTTCTATTTTTAGATTAGTGGGGTTAGTGGCTCCTATTTTTTAGCCTTATTTTACGGATATTTCCTGTATAAGTATTTGTGTTTTCTGATTAATGAAAACAAGGCAGAATATTAATCCAAACCCAAAACTTGTCTATTCTAATTATCAAATATAACAAGAGTCAGGAGGCCGGCAGGGATGTTAGAGGTGATACATTTTTTTTAATAAACACACGAGGCATGAAGTATAAAATACCATAACATTTATTGATGTATAACAATATATAGAATCATAAATCTTAGTTCTAATAAAGTAAAACCATATTGATGTATAACATATCAAATAAGCAAGGCCTTATTGGCAACTTGACATTTACTGCCGCCACTTGAAACTGCTACGCATTCGAGTCCTTCGCAACAGTAAAGACTAAGGTCTGTACTACTTTTTTCGCCACACCAAAAGTCTTCTTCGATGCACATCGTGTATGTGACTTCTATGATTTTTTAATGGAAACGTTCACATCAATATATATAATCCGACCTGAATAATTTCAGTTTTGAATTATTTCTAATGATCAACCTTTGCTTTTTAATTCATTGTGAATCATTCAATCTTGGTTTAAGTTTGCTGATGCCATATATCCTATTATAATCGATTATTTGTAATATAATATGTTGTGAGAAAATTAATATAATAACAAAATTATTGAAAAATAATCCAAAGTTAAATTTATTTATGGGTGAAAATTTAGATTATTAATATCAATTTTTTTTAAGGATATGCGTGGTTTCATCAACATCAAGCTCTCTGCTTTGTTTACCTTTAATTAATACTTTAAATATATACTATGGAGTAGAACACCTTTATTTTATTATAAACATAATTAAATTTTGCTTCCACGTTTTGTTAGGTGTATTGCACATGTATACGTTGTCACTATGACCAGCCAATAATTTTTTATAACCTTTGGAAACTTCAACAAATAGGATAAGAACAAGTGACGTTTAAGAGCAAGTTTGGATAAGCAAGAGTAGTTTAAATAAATTTTAAATTCTAGAGTTATAAGTGCTTATTTAATATCCATTCCATTATAATAAAACTAGATAGTACCCGTGCGATACACGACTTTATCAAATTTTTTGATATATTGGTTTATTATATTTATATTTCATTTCACCCTGAACGGTTGTATATATTATGTACAATATATCAAATTTTGCATTGTACGCTATAATTATATTTATACTTTGACTTTTTTTTCTTTTGAATAAAAGAGCAAATGGTTCGTAACCTGAGTACAATACGAAATTATGAGTTTTTTATTAAAAAATAACTTATTAATTTTTTCTAACAAAAATAACTATTACATTAATTTATAGAAGTATTAAATAGTGTTATTATTAAAAACACGCTTTAAAATCAAATATAAATACATAGAAATATGTAAAATTCTTTTATTAATTTAAACGACAAAGATAATTTTTTCTTATAAAAAATATAAGCGACTTATATAAAGATAGTCACAATCTAAATCATATTAGAATTAATCATTGCATTTAAGTAACCAAGAGTATGAATAACAAAAAAAATCCTAATAAAGTATATTATGTTTTAACCATATCAAAATATCTATATATACTAAATAATATTCATTTAATAAATAAAAATGAAAACAAATAATAAATAAATGAAATAAATGAAATATAATACTCCCTCCTATTCAGCTTAAGTGTCCCATTTGACTTTTCAAGGATTTTAAGAAAAGTCAAATGGGACCACATGTGTAAGAGAAAATGTAGAGTTTTTGAATCTTTATAGGTGTAAAGTGGGATTATTAAGTATAAATGTGTAAAAAAGTTAAGTTTAGTAGGGATAAATTGGTAAAGTTAACATACCAAAAATAGAAATGGGACATTTAAGGTGACTTGACCCAATAAGGAAATGAGACACTTAAGCTGAATAGGAGGGAGTATATGATACATTAATTGTAATTTGACCCAAAAATTAAAAAAACAATTAATAAGAACAATAATATACTCAAATAAGAAGTAGAAAGTCAAAAATCATGGGTCTTATAATTTTGATACTCCTACTCTGTTTGATGACAATTGCCAAGATCATGGCTTTTGACTTGGAGTAACTCTCAAAATGCCCTTTAAGCAATTACTTGTTTTACACCCTTAATCAATTTTATCATTATCTTTCAATTCCTAATTCTTTGATTTTTTCATTAATTTTTCAATCTACAATCTGGGACTTATAATTTTGATACTCCTACTCTGTTTTTAGTCTATATCTATCCCAAATTTTACTAATATAATCGTTCATCTTTCTTCCCAATTGTAGAATTAATTGTTGAAATTGTGTTGAAATATGTTCAAATTTTCAATGGGGTAGTTGAGAATTTGTTGGTTTTGGGTTGGGTAAATCAAGAAAACTAAAAATGAAGGATTTTGCAGGAACACCAGGCATTCTAACTGGATTTGTTCTCAGGGTTTCTCAATGTTTGTTTGCTTTTGCTTTCATTGCTTCTATGACTACCACTTCTAGCTTCTTTAATTTCACTGCTTTCTGGTATTTGATTCTTTTCAAATATGGTTTGTAATTGATTTTGCAGAAGAATCAATAAATATTTTATAATTTCCGTCCTTTAATTGCTGTTAAATTTTATGATATTTTAATACTTTTTTTGTATGTTTGTGTGTATAGTAATATGCATATTGTGATGATCGATTTTCTCTAGCTAAACTAATGAGTGAGTTAGAGTTTAGGGTTTTAATGGTAGTAGAAGAAGAAGAAATCTTTATTTGGGAATGTTGGGTTCTTCTTACTGCATTTAATGGAAGGAGATGGTGGGTTTTAAAAAGTCACGTCATGGTGTCAAATAACAGCCGTTCTGACTCGACTCGGCCGAGTTGGAACGGTTTCTAAACTACCGTTCGAATAACGCGATTCAACATGGTGGATGAAAAAACGCCGAGTTAACTCGGATTTCGTCCGATCAGCCGAGTTGGAACGGACGATACGCGTTTTTCTTCACGAAAACAAGTGAGTCTACTCTGAGTCCGCCATTGAAGGCCAACCTCCAAGCTTAAATAATCGTCATTGTAGGCCAACTCCAAAGCTTGGGTCCCGTAAGCACTGCTTACTGTTTTTTTTACTTAAGATTTTGGAGTGTAGAAATAAGTGAGATAAAGATTGATGATGAAACCATAGAATAGAAATTCAAAGAAAAAAAATGAATGAAATTTGGGCTGAAAATCAGAAAATAGAGAATAGAGAGATGAAGAGGAAGAGTTGAAGAAATTGGGTTACTGAATTCTGAAATGGGTTACTGGAAAAGAAGAGTAAGAAGTTGTTTAGAATTAAAAAAAAAAAAGAAAAAGCTGATAATGAAATGATGGGTTACTGAAAAAGGTGGGTGCAAATGTCATAGGCTCATAGCCATAGGAGTACTTTTTTTTTTAACTTTCAATTTTAATTTCAATTTTAATGTGTTATTGTTGTATGTATTAATTGCATTTTTTAATTATTATTTGTATAGTGTTAAGAAATTTGTTTAATCCTTTTAAAAAAAACTAAATTTATTAAATAGATGTAAATTTTTATTTAATTGAAATTTATTTAATTAATAAAAGTGATATAAAATATAATTTTTAAAATTTACTTATTTAAAAAATCAGTTCAAAAGCAAATAAAATTATTTATCATTTAGCATAATAATCGCGACCCGTTCCGCGATAACCGAATTTTTGCCGTTTCCGTGATCCGCGATCGCGACCGTGATCGCGACCGCGACCGCATTTTTGCACCATGAGTCACGTGCAAGGGGCGTGCTGGTCAACTGTTAAGATTAACAGTCAACTAACGAAATTAATTGAAAGGTAGTCTTTTGCAAAGATTTATATTATATAAGGTAGTTTTTTGCAAAAATTTTTTATATAAGGTAGTTTTTTTAAAAAGGAGGTATATATTTGATAGTTTTATATAATTTTTCCTAAATTTTAAATAGAGATGCAATTATATGGTATCAACATAAAATTATAATATTTCTTATAAAATTGATAAGAATTTTAGAATATATAGTACTTTAAATGAAAAAAATCTCTTATTTGTTAAGGTAAATCTGAGTAATTTTTTGCATATTTTACCACATTTGGCGGTGCCAAAATGAGGCGGTATGGTATGCGTTAGTTCGATCTCCTGCTTATGTTATTGATAAGATCAAGCATGATATCCAACAACGATGCTATGCCCTAAATCTAGTGGATGCTACCTTAGGTGTTGGGAGTGTTGATTAATTGATACTTTCCTTTGCTTTAGGTGTGGGTGATGGTATTTTGAGGAGTCTGTTTGTTTATTTGATGCATATTCTGAGGTGTAAATTGTGTTGTTTTATCTGTTGATGGTTCCTTTTGGTGTTGTGCTATATGTTTTCTGATCAGAAGGTGGTTTTTTGTGCTTGTTTCTGATGCTGGGTGTATTGGAGGTTGGGTCTGTGTGTCCTTTTGGTCTGCTTTTCTACTGCTAGTCTGATTCTGTTCTTCTGCTGTTTGTGTGATGTTGGTTGTTTGTGTGCAAAGTTATGGGTTCAGCTGTTGTCTTGGTGGGCTGTTGTCTAAGCCACTACTTGTTTCGATGCTGTGCTGGGTTGTTGATATTGCCCAAGGCAACTGTTCCTTCTGCTGAGTGCTGCTTCGATGATCTGCTGATTGGTCTGTGTGTGTGCTCCATGGTGATAGAGTTGCGGCCATTAGTGCACCATTAGTGTTGTTGCTGCTGTTTGCTTGCTATGGACAGTGGAAGGCTCTTCTGATTTGTTGCTGCTAGTCCTGTCTTGGTGGCTGCTCCTATGTTGCTGCTTACTGGTTTGTTGTTTGAGGCCTACTGGTGCTGTGGTTCTTGAGGCTTACTGGCTGGTGCTGTTTCTGATGCTATTATGCATTGAGGCTGTTGCTGCTGCTGGAACATTTGAGTGGCTGTCATTGATTTCTGGGAAGTTGCTGTTATGTTTTGATATGCTGCTGCTTTTCTGTCTTTGTATGGATGCTGAATTGCTATGCACATTATGGATTGGGCTGCATTGGGCTGCTGTTTTGCACGATGCAGCTGCTTTTTTTTGGACTACGATTGTGTTGCAGCTGATCTGTTACACCTTTCAGCCTTTTGTATCAATTTTGTTTATTGCATTAGCTACTTTGTATAGCTTTGTCTTTTTGTCGTTTTATGTTGACGGCTGTTTTGGCCTTGGACTCCTCGTATGCACATGAAGAGTGGGGCGAGGAAACCCTTCCTAGAAGGTGGGCCTCGTTTCCAAACTGATGCAAATAAGGGGTTCGAGTTTCCATACCTTGTTGAACCTTGTGGTTTTTCTGGTAAATGAAAAAGCTTTTTGTTTGCCAAAAAAAAAAATCTGAGTAATTTTCCAACAACGTTATCATAATAATTCTTTATCATTCTCAAAATAATTTTTGATTATCATCTATCTTTTATTTGTTGATGATGAAATATTTTAGATTTTAAAATTTTAATGAAGAAATGTTATTAATTAACAAATTTTCAATATAAAAAATAAATATATATTCTAAGAAACTTTTACTGAAAATCTTATGTAGCTTTTAAAAATATAAGATTCCAAGAAAAATTAAATTAAAAAACATATCTAATTTGTGATATATTACTTATATAATAAGGGTATGGAATAAGAAGATGTTAACTTAGGTAAGAATTATTTCATATGACAATTCACTATGAGAACGCTATGTGGAATTTTACATTCTTTTTACTAGATTGTATATCATAATGTTTCCCCAAGGGACTTTGGTCGCTTCCGCAATGAGCAGATCATAAACCCTACCAATCGTGAAAGATTCCCCTTTGGTAACATTGTCCCACCCTCCAAGGTGCTCCACGAGCTCTCTTTGTTTTATGATTTTGTTGAACGTCCACGAGGCATGAATAGAGGCTCTTACATCACATGAATCTCTTGAGTTTTCATATAGTAGCTATGAACCCATTTTACCCACAGATTCTCCTTCTTTCGAGCCAAGATCCACAAGTTCTTGAGGATTGCTGCTTTGTTCCATATGTACATATCTCGTAGGTTAAGACCCCCCTTTGAATAAGGTAAGACCATTTGTTTCCAGGAGACGGCAAGCTTTCCTAGAGAGACCCTCTTTTCCCGTCCAAATGTAGGATCTACAAACATCCTCCACCATCTTGATAAGCTTTTTCGGGAGGCAGAAGATTTGGGCCCAAAAGTTTTGTATACCGCGAATAACGCTACGCACCAGCTGGATCCTACTTGCATAAGATAACAATTGAGAGGACCAAAAGCCAATCCGACTAACAATCTTGTCCACCAAAGGCCTACAGCCCCTAGAGTTCAGCTTACTATTAAACTGATCATAAAGGAAGTTACATTATATGTGCTCACTCTTAGCATTCAACATACCCACTTTATAGCACTAACGGCCCGTTTGGTTAGTGGTACTAAATGGTGGTAATGAGAATGATTTATAGTGTAAAATTTCATCAAAACTTTCATGTCATTCCCATGGTAATGAAACTTTGATCACAAAAAACACAAAAAAGTTTTTTTGTTCACAAATTTTCATTACCTCCTAATACCACCTATCTCATTGGTAATGCATTGAAATGAATTTTATGAACAAAATGAGATGATTGAAGGTTGTCAAGCATGGCCATCAAGATAGCCAAATGATTTTTTAACCAAAATTACACTAATTTTTCATTCCTATTGCCACGATTTATTACCACCTACCATACGGGCCGTGAGTGAGTTTGTCGCTAATACACTGCATTATATTTCTAAGAATGTTGCTAGCTTAGTACTTTTAGGCGGTGGCAGATCCACAACTTAAAATCATGGGTAACATTAACGTGTTGAAGTAAATTGATAAAATATTCGATAGTTTTGTTTGTAAATGAACAACCCAAAAAATTTTCATTACTTCAAAATTGACCCGTACAAGTAAAATATCGCAATAATAATCTCATCTCATTGCCAGTATAAAAGGGTCAATAAATGTCATTCGCACTGCATTGTACAAAGTTACAAATTACAAGTTACAACGAGATCAAAGTTTGACATAGTAAATACTTTTTCGGGTCTAAAATACTCGTAATATTACGATTATTGATACTATTCATCAATCAAGCTTATTTTATATATTATGGCCTATATGTAAGAATAAATATAGGCAAGTGAGATCTTGTTTGAATCGTCTAGTCACATACTTTCATAAAATTAAGTTTTTATAATATTTAAATGTGCATATTTTAATATATAAAGGAACAATCCCCAACAACAGCCACCAACTTTACTCATTTTCATTTAAACAGCCACGAACTTCGTTTATCCCCAACAACAGCCATCAACTTATCAAAAGAGATCTCGAAACAGCCAACTTGCCCAAATGACCGGTTGTTAGCCTTTTCTTACCTTTGACATAAGCTTATGACCGTTGACCAAAAAAAAAAAACATTTTAACTTCCTTCATCCTTACCTTTTCTTACCTTTCACCATTCACAACTCTTCATTCCAGACCACCATTGATAAATTAGAGCATTTCCAATGCTCATATTCTTTAAATCTTCTGCAATAATTACAACTTCTCCCGTATTCCTTTCTTTGTCATACATCAACCTTCAATCACACTGTTTTGCAGGAAATCACATCAAAGCAAAAACCCCAAAGTCCAATGACCTGTATTCTCAGAATTCAGCTCTTGAAACCCTAAAATCTCATCTTTTGGGAAGTACCCATGATGTTCTTTCACCTAAATTTTAAGTCTTACCCTTCAGAAAGGGGAGACCTTTAACAGGTTTTCATAATTCATCCCAAATTTGGCAT
Source organism: Amaranthus palmeri (assembly GCA_019776075.1). Classification (NCBI taxonomy): domain Eukaryota; kingdom Viridiplantae; phylum Streptophyta; class Magnoliopsida; order Caryophyllales; family Amaranthaceae; genus Amaranthus; species Amaranthus palmeri. The sequence continues at coordinate 392,471 of JAAKBH010000088.1, read as the reverse complement.
CTGGGTTGGCTTAGTTTGGGGGATTGTAAGGGTTTATTGGCTGATTCTATGGTGGAATTAAAGGAAGAATCTTTGGTTTATTTGGGTTCAAGATCAGAGGAAGATTCTGTTTATTGGGCAATCGATGTTTCTCAAGATGATACGTTGGTGGATGAATTAGTGAAAAAGTTTGTCTTTTGTGGAACTAAGAACCCTTATGGTTGCTACTGATTTTTGACAAAAAAAGGAATACGGGAGAAGTTGTGATTATTGCAGAATATTTAAAGAATATGAGCATTGGAAATGCTCTAATTTATCAATGGTGGTCTGGAATGAAGAGTTGTGAATGGTGAAAGGTAAGAAAAGGTAAGGATGAAGGAAGTTAAAATGTTTTTTTTTTTGGTCAACGGTCATAAGCTTAGGTCAAAGGTAAGAAAAGGCTAACAACCGGTCATTTGGGCAAGTTGGCTGTTTCGAGGTCGCTTTTGGTAAGTTGATGGCTGTTGTTGGGGATAAACGAAGTTCGCGGCTCTTTAAATGAAAATGAGTAAAGTTGGTGGCTGTTGTTGGAGATTGTTCCATATATAAATAAATAAAATAACATATTGAATAAAAAGTCAAATGTAACCCGTATAATAAAACGGAGAAAATACAAGATAAAAAATTATTTTTTTTTATAAAAACATGAGTAGCCTATGCTACCCATTGTTATAGTGTGCATCCGCCTATGCTTCTAGGTTTAAAAATCGTCATCATCATACCCAATGTATCCCGCTCATAGAAAGTTACAGTCATGGTCTGAGGAGGAAAAAACGACAACTCATAATCATAAAGAAGAGTATACTCAAAAGGCCTCCCGGCATGAGAAAGATCTTCCAAGAGAAAAATACCTACAACTTTATTAAATAGTATCACCTGCAATTTACAAGTATCAACTGCTAGTTTTTTCTTTCTTTTTCTGTGTATTATTTAGTTTAAGTTTTTTCTTACAAATATACTTGCCGAGATATTCAAGTAGCGTATAAAAAAGTTCGCCACAAAATACATAACATTAGCCTGTGGAAATTATAGTAATCGATATTTAATTTGCTGCTTGCAGCTGAATCATAAATAGTTTTAAGTAAATTTGCAAAAGAATTAAATATAACAAGCCGGATCGGGCCGGATCAAAGGATCTAAAAAAGAATACAGTTTTTAGGTAAAAAGGAGAGAAGTTGACTGCAAGCTAAGTAATTACCTAAAGATGATAAGAATATTTAGCACTGATATTTGATGCTAAAGATAATTACTATATACATACAACATATCATCATGTCATTCAGATTGTCTTACAAGGGGTTCAGCTTCGCAAGAACACTTGCAGGGCTGCACTATAGAATCATCATGATCACATTCAGTGTTAATAGTTTGATACATGGGATTGATTAGCTTCTTGAGGATTTATATAACTGCATTCAACCTCTACTTGTTATGTGCCTCTATAAGCACTGCCCTCGGAGAGATTTCATATTCTGAAGACGCACATGAAAGATCATAATCTTCAACAACAGTAGTCGAGAAAGTTGCAAATAACCTGGATTGCCAACTCCAAGAACGGCAAAAGAATGTTCAGACTATACCGTGTGGTGTCCATCATGTATATAGATGTCTTCTAAATCCCAAAAACCCCCTCCTGAATTCAAAAGCTCAAGAGCATTCTTTTTTTCCGTCTCCAAATCTTAGTGCAAAAGAATTGGTTTTGGTTAGGATTGTGGTAATGGTAGGTGATGTGGTAACAATATGATGTGGTTGTTGTATCACTGAAAATCAGCCAAGCCCACAGGATATCTTTTGAACAAGCCTAAAACATCATTTTTTTTTACCTTTGCGATGTGGGTAATATCGAGTTGATAGATTCAAAAATCTTTATAAATTGAACGATACAATAATCAATATGATGCAGCCTTGTTTTGCACTATGCTCCCAATCATAATTTTATGATATTTGTAATTGTATACACCCCAAATTTAGGGAGGAACTGGAATGCAGAGGAGATTGTCATGTAATGGACTCAAGAATAGATCTTGGTGAATGGAAAAAGCTCACTTTCACATCAAAAGTTTCAAAATGAGATGCTTGATCACTCTCGCTGGACAAAACAACTAACCAAAAAGGCTTATGTTTGGTCCAAGGAAACTTTTTGAACTGATTCGTGTATTCAACAGAAATCAAATTTCAAAGTTCATTATTTGTTTCCTTCTTTGATAAAAGAAAAGAGAAAAAGGGAACGGACGGCAAAGATATGGAAGAGTCGGAAGACTGAAGGACCTTGACGGATATGAAGGAAAAGATGAACATTTTTTCATCACAAAATGATGTTTTCCGAACTCGTGACTACTATTTTTAACTTCAAAATACTTTCACCCCTTCATAAAACACACTGTGGAAAATAGGAACCAAACACACCTTAGGTGAAAGATATAGCATAAATGCACAATTGCGACAAATTACCACATAGCCTGTTGTCTTATTTTTTGGGGGGAGCATTGCAGTGCAGCAATAGAAATCGGTCAGGGCCAGTCGGCCATGCATGAGGGGGATTCTTACTTGATGTAGCCACTTCCACTTAGAGTCCATCTTTTTGGCGAAATTTGCATTCTTTTATACTGGTGATTGTTTCTCTCTCTCGGACTATGAGCGACTTTATCCTAATTTCCAGAAAAGACAAAAATTAAACATTACTATTTAATACAGAGTTAAAGCATCAGAGCATCGACTTGTATCATTTACACCACATGGACAACAGTGATATATAAAACCTCCAGGGCCTAATACAAAAAGGCGCATACAGTTTTGAAATTACAAGTTTATCAATGGATTAAAATAATGTGATAGAATTAATACTACTCAATTCATTTAAAAGCAAATACAATATGACTAAGTAAGCAACAGTCAAAATTCAACCACAAACATTGTGTATGCACAGTAAAATATGAAGCAACTTTGACTGATCAACTTTGAGGCATATGAATATATACAATGCAAAAGACTCCATACGACGTACCACTTTAGTCCTAAGATTGGATATTTGGTTGGATGGTGGAGAATCCAGCTGCTGAGAGATTCTCAAAAATGGATGGTCCATCAGCTTGCTAGCTGGCGGTCTGTCTGCAGGATCACGTTGGAAACAACAACGCAAAAAGTCCTTCCCTTCAAATGATAAGTTTTCAGGAATGGGTGGGGATTCTTTCAAGACCTTAAACATTGCGGCAGCCTATATAAAAAGATAGTGAACCTTTTAAAGATGTAGATAAATGTCTAACACCTCAAATTTAGAGCAAATGTCCTCTGTCAAAATTACATTGATCTTCAATATACCAACCAAAATATTTTCTTTAGTCCATTGCAATTATACCGAGGATTACAGTCAGAAACTCGATGCAGTAATAAGTATAAATATTACTTGGTTTGTACTACCTACCCCTTCAAATTCGCTCCATGGGGGTTTTCCGGTCAACATCTCAATGACAGTGCAACCCAAACTCCAGATATCAACAGCAAAGGCCAAATCAGCACTTTTATCTTTATGCATTACAGCTTGCATGAGCTGTTCAGGGAAAGAATAATCATGTCATACGGGCCAATTTTAAGATACTCCACTGATGTTAACTTGAAAATAAATGACTGAACGAGAAAAAGCATACCTCCGGAGCCATCCAGTATGGACTTCCCTTCAGAGAAAGGTCTGCCACTTGTCCAGTAAGCTGACAAAGAAATGTAACTCAAATGACAATAGAAATTAAGCAGTTAACTTAGGATGTGTTCTTTTGTTTTAGCTGAGCTTCACTTATTTTTGCCAAGCAGTTGAATAGATTTTTGCTGAACTTATCTTAATTTGCTGCACTTAATTATAATGAATTTGTTTCTACTGAAACTTAAATTTATATGTTGAGAAGAACAGAAACTTACAATTTAAATGACCCTAAACTAATATGTACACAAAATAGTTGTGACTATCACAGCGTCAACTAGGGGTTTTAAATGTAAACGTAAGTACATCACAACTATAAACAAGGAACATCAAGCAAAATAACTGCACAAAAGTAGGAAAGCGTGAAGCCTGATAATTACTGACTAAAAGAGTTTATAATGAAAACTTCACGAAGACAATGCATAACATCTATAAATAATAGAGTTTATTATAATATGCACAACATGATTCATATAAAACATTAAAGAAACAAGACTAGAAGAGTTCCATATACCGTATATATCCAAAAATTTCATAAATAAATGTATCAGTGCAAGGAATCAGGAGACATAGAAGTGATAGAACACTTAAAACTCACATGTTTCGCCATTCCAAAATCTGCAAGTTTGACAACTCCACATGCATCGACAAGCAAGTTTGCCCCTTTGATGTCCCTAACATTAGACATCAACATATTTAAGAATTTGATAAATATCCTGGCTTTAATAAGACTGACACGAAAACAATGACACTTAATAAACAGTGAAAAATTGACAGACAAAGCATTAACCCCTTATATACCCGTCTCAACAACAACAATAATATTCAAAAGGGTGTGGGTGCTCAGCTTGTTGCTCGACTCCCCCACCAACTTCTTGTAAAGTCTCTTTTTATGAAATTAAATATAGATAATTAATATTATAATAATAATAATAATAATAATAATAATAATAATAATAATAATAATAATAATAATAATAATAATAATAATAATAATAATAATAATAATAATAATTTGTTTTGTGACATCCTCAAGGTCAGCAAGTCAGTAAGTAAATGGCTTGGAATTCAGAAGAAAAGGTTCTTAGCAATGTGCACTGGTTAGGCTGATGGATGGCTGTTGATGAGGTGTATGCTGCTACTGTTCAGTTGGGAGGATACTTTATGAGGTGTATGCTGCTACTGATGGTATTGTGTGTCCTCTAAAACGATGTCTTTTGGTTCGACACAAAGATGGTTAAATTCCTTGCGAACAAGGCTGAATTATATGAAGTGTATATATAATGTGTCTCCTGTTTTGTCTTTGAAATGGCATGGCAGCATGAATAGCTGCTACAAATGAGCCATGGGTATTAAGGAAGTGCTTGTGATGCTTGAAAAAGTTGCTGCTTGGGCTGTTCCTACTGCCTTCATTATTGTGTTGTGCTAATTGGAAGAGTGTTCTGTGTTGCTTAGTATTAGAGAGCCTCACGGAATCTTAAGGATTGTTTTGTTTTTGCACAGGCTATTGTCTAGTCTGAAAAGATAATTTCATATGCCCAAGGAGAGGAAACCAAGCATACAACATGCCTTATTTTTGTCTCCCAAATCTTTCAACAATCTATAAATCCAAAAGAGTAAAAACTTAGGATCATTTTGAATAGTACCTGTGTATTGTTTTCCTGCTGTGCAAGTAAGCCAACCCAGATAATATATGACGAGTGAAATTCCGGACAACTGCTTCTGGTATCGCCCCACTATGTTCACGAATGTATTTATTAATAGAACCAGGATAAACATACTCCAAATATATGCAAAATTTGTCATCTACCTGCATTTCTCCATCAAAATCACAAGTAAATGATATGTTGATTATTGAAACTACATAATATACCAAGGATCAAAGCATAAATGGATCTACTTACTATCTCACTACCATAATACTGCACTATATTCGGATGTTTTAGATGGCTAAAACATTCAATCTCCTGTGTTAAGGAAAGACAATTAGAAAAAACAGTTGATTGAAAGCATACAATTAAATATGAACACATACAATCAATGACCACATTGGAAATGCTTCAGAGCTTAGAAATTAGGTAATAAGGAGAACATACACTACCTTAAACAAGCTAGTAACAGAAAAACATAAATGTCAGTTGAATATAAGTTACTCTGAATGAATATCCTTTACATATCTTTTAAAAAGCAAAACTTATTCTTGATGACCAAAGTATTTTTAATAATCTTCTATCTTCATCTTCTTATATATGAAGCAAAACACTTATTCAGGATCTAGGAAACATGTATACACATGAAAACAACCACAAGAATGACTAGAATTCATTTCATCTCACAGGGGACTTTACCACTAAAATTAAGCTGCAAAAAATATGTACTTTAAGATTTAAACCAATTCTCCTGTCATAAAAATCAATCTATCTGAACATTTTAAAACACATTCGACTAAATACCTGTTGAAGTTGCCTCATACACTCAGCAGCTTTTGGATCACCAGGACATAACTCCACCTCTTTCATCGCACACAAAGCTCCTGTTTCCCTGTCCAACAGAAAAATGTTTATAATAATCAAAACACCTGTAAAACAAAAGCACATGATATACTAAGATGCACATGACTACATACCGGTTAGTTGCAACAAACACATATCCAAAAGTGCCGCGTCCAATAAGCTTCCCTTTAGTCCATTGACCTTTCAGGGGTAAGAGTTCTAGCCTTCTAGTGAGTTGAGGAACTGGAGAAGCTGGCACTGAAGAAGGCGTGGGAGGAAGAGGTAATGGGTGTACATTTACAAAGGCATTATTATCATAATGAGGAGAAGAGATTTCAATAGATAATCTAGGCATAGATGATGGAGGTCCAGTACTGGTACTCTTTCGAGGTTGCATAGGGCTCTTTACTAATGGACTCCTAAAAGGAGATGTGTCACGACTGACAATATTTCTCTCTGGTGGCCCTCCGTATGGGAAAGCTGTCGGCATTGCTGGTTCAGACCAACGCGTGGACTCTATTGGATACAAGTAAAATGGATCTCCATAAAGCACCCCATTTTCAGGGCTATGAATGGGACTAGAATTTGAACTTGGTGGAGCACTCGGAAAGGTAATGTCTATGCTCAAGTTTTCTTGGACGCGATGCATATTATGAGGCACACTCCACGACGACCAAGTTTCTGCCCTGTGCACCTTGTAGTGAGAATCAGCCAATGTCTGACCATCAATTCTTCGCTGAGTATGAACCCTTTTCTGAGCATCAACACTCTTCTGTGTCTCAAGGGGTACTAACCTGCTGTTTTAGGTACAAAACAACAGTAACAGCAAATTAGACACATCTTTCTGTCACAATTCACACATAAGAAACTAATCCTAGTCTTAAGGTTTTCAAAGAAATACATTCTTAAGATGAAACCCAAGCATTAAAGTGTAATAAATAATAATCTAAAACTATTATTCAATGCAGAATCCTTTTTCTTATAAAATCAAACCTCAATAGTTAATATAATATAATCTGATACCTTTACAAACTTTTCTTTGCAACAGTGTCAACTGTCAAGCCTTTTTACAAATTCACTAACAATCCAGCTCAAATTCCCGGAATTACCCAAAATCAGCAAGAATATACAAATTAACCAAAATCAGCAAGAAAATAAATCCAAAATCAGCAAAAATGTAGTACAAATTATCCAAAATCAACAAAACCTAAAAATCAAGTCGAAAAGCACAAAAATAAATTTAAAAAAAGCAGCAATCACATCAAATTACTTTCGAATATGATTTCTAAAAATTATCCAAAATCAGCAATGAATTAAATGGATTCCTTACTTTTAAAGCACTTTTTATATTTCCTACGCATTTATACTTCATATGGAATGGAATGCTTTATTTCTTCATTATATATGATTTGCCCAAATAAAAAATATAAAAACATATGAATACAAAAACAGCAAATAAAATCCTAATTAAATTCAAAATAAAACAAATTTCCAATGAAAAAAAAAAAGAAAAATTAGTACCGAGCATTAAGGTTGAAATCTGATGCTCTTTCTTTATCCTTGGCAACTTCCGTTGGTGAAGGAAGCCGGAAGCTCTCATAATCATCACGTTTCGAATTTGACACCGATTTTGACTTATTATCAGGGGATATAATTGGGGATGACTCAGGAAGAGGAAGCGGTTGAGGAGAAGGACAAGAAGAAGACAGCAAAAAGTCGTCACCGTTATCGTTACCGTGACGGTGACGAGGAGGTGATTTAAGGAAAAAATCTAAGAATTTAAGATCACAGTCACGAAGATGACGGATTTGTTTTGCTCTTGTTAATCTCCGATTATTTGGTGACGGTGATGACGGTGACGATGAAAATGACCACCGCGGCAAAGGCATTTAATCAATCCTTTTTCAATTTTGCTCTACGATTCCGATCAATTGAAACTTCGAAATTATGAGAAATTGGGGCAGAAAATCTCTGTAATCTTCCTCTGTTTCTGAATAATAATTGAAAATGGAAGAAGGAAAATAGAAGGAGGGAGGAAAGGAAGAGATGAAGTAAGGAAGGGTTTTTGATTTTGAAAAGAAAAAAATTCAAATCATAAATGTGATTTAATCTCTCTCTCCTCCCTCTAGTTTCTTCCTCGAAGAAATGGTGGGTTTACAGGCAGTTTTTCATTTTGTTATTCATAGTTTTTATTTTTTATTTTTTTTTGAAATGTTGTTAATTGTTATTCATAGTTTTGTTTGTTTATAGGAGTATTTACATTTTTGGATTTTTTTTATTATTAAAGAATTAAGAAATAAATTTATCTCACAAATATATAAAAAATAAATAAATAAATAGATATTGATATTGATGCTCCGACAAGGTGATCAATTCTCCAGTTGGTAAAGCCAACGCCAACTGAATTGGGATAGTATGAGATCTGCCGTACATGAAAGTACTTGCTGCTTCATGCCTACTTGGCGACACGCTTATCAGTACCACTTCTCCTTTTGCTTTTTAAATAACACCAAGTCTTTTGAGAGATTGTCTTTTTGAAATACTCCCTCTGTCCCATTAAAATTGCATCATTTTCCATTTTGGTCCGTCCCACTTGATTTGCAACATTTCTATTTTTGGATAATGGCCCACCACTTTCTTTTAATCTCATCCATACATTTTAACTCTCTTTTAATTTCATCCACACAGTTCATTCTCTCTCTTCATTTATTACCACTTTCTTAACCTTTACCCATTTTCTCTTTGATGCAAATCAAAGAGGACGGAGGGAGTACTCTTTTTAAACTAAATTCATTAAAGTTGGTCTCTCAAAAGAATTTGTGTTTAAATAATGTGGACAACTGATCTTGCACAACCCGCCTTAGTATGAGATGGATACTTCAATCAGCCTAAAAATGATTTTTCTTATGCTTATTACTTGATTTAATTAAGGTCATAATTAATATCTTTAAAGTCATAATTGATTTTTCTATTGATCATTTTAAGGTCTGAATAAGTCATTTTTAAATCAAAATTGAAATTTTTTATGACAAAACAGTAACTCTTTATCATTTCCAAACAACAATTATTTTATGGAATATTTTAAGATTTGAATTGATCACTTTTAGATCAAAATTGAAATTTATATAACAAAACAGTCATGAACTCTTGATAATTTCCAAAAGAAGTCATCAAATCGTTTGACAAAACATAACTCGAGATCAGAACTTCGTCCGATTTCACATCAAGGGTAAGCAAACAATACAATACTTCCAAACTCATTATGAACAAAATTGTTGTTAAAAGAGCAATATATCACTATTATTAAGCGATTAAGAGTACAGTTATTCTCACGTTCTATTAGTGAAATGAACGGCACAAGCGAGATTCAACAATGAAAAACACAAAGAAAAACAATGCAAAAGAACACAACTGTTTATTGAGGTATCTTGGATACCTTTCCCTCAAATGATGTTTATTATATTGAACTCAAGAATTATAATGTATAATAAACCCCTATTTTGAGAACAATCTCCCAAGATCACAAATACTAATGCAAAGTAAGAACACTCTCAAGTTTCTAGCAATGCAATAGCCCTCTCAAAGTTTGTGTGTATGTGGTGCATTTTGTTCTATAAATGATGTATCCTTTTATAAAGGAAGAATATATCATTCTAGAACCATATGAGTACTCAACATAAACTCACATTTACATCACACAACTGACTATGACAATAAACCAGGGGCGGAGCAAAGATTATGGAGGCCCTGTTTATTTTTTTCATTTTGTTTTAGAAATGGGGCCCTTTTAAAACAACTAAAAAAAAAATTTTTTCTTGGACTTTAAGAAAATACCCAACGCAAAGTAATAAAATTACATTTTGATGCATAAAAACTTTCAGAATGTTACTTGGAAGATCATACCATTGCTTAAAGTTTAGATTTGTTACTGAAATAGCTATGAAGCTTAAAATCTAACTGAAAGTTTTAAATTTCTAACTCAAATTTCTTGAATACCAACCTCTACAGACTACAGTCAATAATTTTTTACAAAACTTAATACGAGTTAAATAATATAATAATTTAAAAATAATTAAATTTTCAAAATACCTTTAAATAATATTGTCCAAATTCCAAAGAAGGTTGCTCCAAGCCTCCAAGCAAATAACATGTTCACCAAATTCCATTATGAGCTTCTTCTAGCATTTGATCAGTTTCGTTTCATTCCTCTATCATCCTAAGTAACCAAATATATACATGAATTATATGAAAGAAACAAATAATCAAATCAATCACACCAACTGCTAGAATTTGAAAAATTAAACAATGAAGTAGAAGGCATTTGGAAAACGGGAGAAAGATGAATTAATGAGCAGAGAGAATATTGAAGGACATGAGAGAAATATTGGTATGGAATTATAATTTTGAGACTTGCAAAAAGAAGTTGAAGGAGGCGATAAAGGTGCTTGGGAATGCAAATGGAAAATTCAATGTGTTGGGAGATGAAAGGCATTAATGCCATATTGGGACTAGAAAACAGACAGGGGCGATTAAAGGCGTGCAAAATTGCTAGTCGCAAGTTTCGAACTGCAATTCCTGATTGTGTGATTCAAAACTTTTACCATCTGTACTGGAATGTTATACTGAAATAATTTGGAAAATTTACTTTTAAAAATCCGACCTTTGGGTCGTTCTCTTCTAAAAATCCGACTTTTTGATTATTTTCTAAAAATCCCACCTTTGCACCCCATCTTCACTTAAAGTACACAGCCCATTGTCTAACTTGAAGAATCGGTTAAAATGAATTTTATAAAAAAAGGTCGAATTTTTAGAAGAGAACAACCCAAAGGTCGGATTTTTAGAAGAGAACAACCCAAAGGTCGGATTTTTAAAAGTTAATTTTCCTTTTTTATAAAATTCATTTTAACCGGTTCTTCAGGTAGACAATGAGCTGTGTACTTTAAGTGAAGATGGGGTGCAAAGGTGGGATTTTTAGAAAATAATCAAAAGGTCGAATTTTTAGAAGAAAACATCCCAAAGGTCGGATTTTTAAAAGTAAATTTTCCAAATAATTTCTACGCTTTAATTATGAGGCCCTCTTTAACTTGGGGCCCTATACGGTCGGGCACCCTGAATGGGCCCAAAACCGCCCCTCATATCAATAAACATGCATTAAACAAGGAGTTACACAACCTTTCAATGCCATTCAAGCAGCCAAACTGACCAGAAAAGAATCCAAGGCACAGTGCTCGAACGGAGCACCCTACGTGCTCAAACGAACACCTAGTTCAGAACCATCCTGCACCATATGCCTTGAACGAGCACACCCCTACAGTCCGCTTTTGACTTAGTTTTCATGTTGCCTTGTTTAAGCAACCTTCATTCCATGTCTTACCTTGTTCAAGGCATGGTTCAACCCTTTAGTGAAACCTCATTTGCCTCACATTAAGCACCTCATCGATCGTTCCAAACTTTAAATCGTTCACATACGACACATCCTTATCGTTCCTCTCCAAAGTATTTCGATTTTATGTTTAAAGTTAACTTCATATAATCACAAATATTGGTACTTGCATTAACAAATAGAATCATATTGCATTAAACAGGGCCGGTTCTAGGGGTCTCCTAGGTAGCCGACCGCCTAGGGCCCCTCGAAATAAAGTGTCTCAAATATTAAATGGTGCTATTTAGGTCCGGTTTCGACTAACACTTTTTAAATGATATGTTTGTAAAATATTTGGTTTTGAAGTAATATAATGAAACAATACATTTTGTCTTGAAATATTTTTCTTAAAGTGGAAAAAAATTATCTTTTAACAAAATGAAGGGCCCCATTTTAAAAAGCGTCAAAAAGATAAATCGGGCCTCTGATATCTTTGCTCCGCCCCTGGCATTAAATAAGAGTACTTGTATTGTGTTATGTCTTAACATTCTTATTGTTAGCTTAGTGTTATTGACCATTCATTTTATATTTGAATTTTTATCCATAGATTGAAATAATATAATACCATTTATTAACTTTATTTTTGAAGGTTGTAAATGTTGTTTTCATAAATAATCTTTCTATTTAAATCACAAATTTTGGACCAAAATATCATTTTTTTTCATTCCCATTTTAATATTGCAATAATGCTTATGGTCCCCACATATCTTTACTAACATCCTTATGCTATGTTTGGGAATGTTGATTTCATTTGAAAATGTGAATTTGACTCAAAATTGGTGTTTGGCAAGTAAAAGATTGTCAAATTTGGATTTGAGTCAAATCCACCAATGTTTTAAAAAATGGTTAAAGATAAGTATTTGAGAATCACTTCCCTAAGCTTGTGATTCTCAAATTCTTATTTAATGAATTCATAATTGAAATCTACAATTCCAAATAAAATATTTGTTTCCAAAAACAACCTTAAAAAAATTTATATATTATTTATGATCCCACATGATTTCCACTAACTTTATAATGAAAAATTAATAATTGTCTTTTTTAATATTTTTCCACTAACAGAAACACATTTAAAGTTATTTTATTGAACTAACTCCTTGACAAAGCTAGACTTGGATCTCGTTGGATCCACCACTGAATAGTAGAGTTTCATTGTCTTATATTTGTCAAAAAAGTTCTTATACTGAATGCTGGTATATCAATTTTAGGGCTACAATAAAAAAATTTCGAATTAACATTTTAAGAAATTAGTATAAAGGAGGTAGCTTTCGATTAAATTTGCCAATAAATGATGATGTGAAACTAAAATGGCTAAAAATAGTCAGATTTGGATCGGATATCGGTTGGAATTAACCCAATTCTTTCAATTTTTGACTTGAATCGTTTATTTTTTGTTGGGGTTTTAGAAATTTTTAATTATGACAATTCAAATGTATACAGTCCACCCATTCTTCATATAAGCTTGGCTACACTTTTTATGAGCATTTTGTTAGTTGACCCGCTGGATATTGGATATAAGATCCATAATTTGCTGTTTAACAATTAAAAAACTTAGGTTGAATTGGGATCTACCTCATTATTATTTAGTAATTACTATTAATCATTTATCAAATGAATCAACTAAGATTTCATAGTTTTTACGCGAGCCCAAAAATATCCATTGGAGTTTAACATTGTTTGAATTCAGTCAAAAATTTAAATTATAAATTGGCCGCATTCTTTTTATGGATATTGATTGCCACTTTTCTTTTCATTTCAAACCGTGGTCATAATTTTATATGAGCAAGATAAACCGAATACGATGATGAAGATGATTGACATTTAAAATTTTAGTTGGCTTGATTAATTTTGACTAAATTTTAAAAGTTAAAATCAATTTTAAAAAAAACTCGAAATAGCAATTTAATTTTGACTAAAATACTTTTTTATACTCCCTCCTATTCTTTTGTTTTGTCCACTTTGATTTTTGGTTACTATTCACTAATCACTCTTAATTTGTATTTTTCTCTTAATCTATAAAGTAATATATAGTCATGTGGGATCTTATTTTGTTCGTCTCAATGCAAAGATTATTAATATCAAATTTTTATAATTTTTAATTATACACAATTAAAGATATTAAAGATTAAAATGTTGCCTCGGCATGTGTGCAAAACCCAAAGTGGACAAAACAAAAGAATAGGAGGGAGTAATATTTAAGAATTTAAAAAATAAAAGTTGAAAATGAGAATGGCATTAGAGTTTGGGATTAAGCAAGTAAAGTAAAGTAGTTTATTGATCAAGGATTGCATTTTACGCATGATGATTAAACTTGTAAATCATTGAAGGGACCCCACGTTGTTTGACTTTAGGATGCTTGACTCGATCAAGCATTAGTGTGAATATTGCCAAACATGTATCAACTTCAACTCCAAGTCCAAGACAAAAGAAACTTTAGGTCTCACCAAATATAACCCACACTCCAAGGAATGAATTTTTATAATACAACCATAACTTAAAGGTAACAGGAAGTTGACAATTGTATACATGGTTTTATACGAGAAAAGTGATATATATTTTAACTGTGATAGGACTTAATTTTTAACATTTTAACTGAAATAATAATAATAATAATAATAATAATAATAATAATAATAATTATTATTATTATTATTATTATTATTATTATTATTATTATTATTATTATTGAACAATCAAAACCCAATAAAATAAAAGACATACTATCCTTTTGCAAACTAATACTCAGTTTATCTTGCTCATATAAAATTATTAAGGTTTTATTAAGAGCTATTACAATGATGAAGAAATTTCTATTTGTGTGGGAATTTTCTTGGGTAAAAATGTACTCCATTAGTGAACATTAACAAAAAAAATACTTAAATATTTCTAAAAAATCATCGAGTGAAAGGAAATATCCACCACTAATAGAAAGAAATACACCCGTTTTCATAATTTTTAACAAATAATTTCTTAATTTTAAAGACTTCTATAAAAATTAAATGTATCAACATTCATAAACAAATATTCTCTCTAAATAAATACCCTTTTTTCAATTTTTTTGACATACTTATAAAATCCTCTTCTCTCTCTAATTTCATAAAATTAGTATTCAAGTGGTTTAGCGTTTACATTATTAGTTTGGTCTTTTTATTTTTAATTTTTTTGTCGTATTAGTATTTTGTCTTAGTAATATTTATGAATTATATTAGGGTCGAGAGAGAAAGTGAGGTGGGAGAAAATATAAAGTATGAGAGAGTGGCGAGAAAGTGTTTTTCCTCACAAATGAGATAAACTTGAAAAGTAAAACTTTCACATAAATGATCTGATGTGGATGAGATAGAAAATAAAGAGAGGAATTAATGAGAAAATTTTCCTCACAAAAGAGTACTCTAGCAATAAAACGTTAAAGTTTGACATCAACTAGTCAATTGTAAACCAATAAATATGAACAAGTATTTAAGGAAATACAGTGCCCTAAAAATACAAGTACTTGGTCTCAGTTTCTGTCTCTGTCTTTGAGAATTGAGAGGCAGGGCTTTTACCTTTGAATTTATTATATGACAATTCAATTTTTCCATTTTGTGTTCACATGATATTCAACTATTTATTTATTTTTGTTTTTACTTGGTGTTCTTTTAATTATTTTAAAAAAATCTTGCAATCTCTCAAGTTCGCATTATAGATGATAAAATATCACCCCCAAGTACTTGGTAGAGAGCATGTTCACTACAACATAATTAGTTTTTAGTGGGATATATTTAGCGATATTTATTTTAAATGTCACTATTACAAATTCCTTATAGTGTATATAGAGGATTTAGTGACATTTATTAGAGCCTTTAGCAGCATATTAAAAAGTCTCATTAAAAGTTTCAGCGACATAGGATCTAGTGACATTTCTCACAAATGCCACTATAGACTATAGTGACAATTACATTTGCCACTAAAGATCAAATTAAGTGTCGATAAATCACTTTATGGTGGAACTTAAAATAAAAACCAATAATTATTACACTTAAAATATGAATTTGTGGCATTTTTTTGAATGCCACTAAATCCAATGTCGCAAAAAACTAAATTTGTTGTAGTGGTTATGTCTTAGCAATTATTTTACTCAACTCTTGGACAACTAAAAGCTAACAGTTGCAACTTCATAGTTTACAACTACTCCCACAGCTAACAATGTCTTGAATATCTTAAAACTACCTTTGCTGCAAACAATGTATTATTAGGCTTCACTTGGATTGAGTGTAAATATTTAAGGGGCAAAAAAAATCAACATAGGAAAACAAAGTTAGTTAAATAGAAAATCAGAGAAACTTGATGCTAGAGAGGTGAAAGAATTGGTTAAAAAATAATAAAAACTATTATAATGCACGTGCAATGCATGAGAATTGTCAGATCGAAACACCCCCTCATAGAAGGTTGTGTCAAACAGAGATGTGGAAGAAGATGTTCAGAATTGTTAGATCTCAAATACAACAATCGTAGTTTTGTTAATTTTGAATTATGTTTGGTTAAAGTTGTTATTTACTTGCTAATTTTTATCTCTGATGTAGATGTCGTATGACTCTTTATTAATGAATCAGGTAATATTAAAAACAAAGTTAGTTTAATAGAAGATCAGAGAAACTTGATGCTAGAGAGGTGAAAGAATTGGTTAGAAAATAATAAAAACTAGTATAATGCACGTGCAATACATGAGAATTTTTAATTTTTTAAACATTATATAGTAATTTAACTATTTTGATAATTATTTCTTTGCATAATTATTAAATATTTAGATAAAAAGGTATTTGCATATTTACTCATAAGAATACACTAATTAAGAAATAATTATCTCATTTATTTTAATTTGGAGTGTTTATGGTGTAGGAATTCAACTTTTTCCTCCCTATATTTCAACAAAAAAATTTCAATTATTTGAATGCGTTTTGAATTTTAATTTAAATGACATACTTAAGACTAAACATATATAGATTAACTAGTATAGAATCCCGTGCAATGCACGGTTTTTTAGCATCGGCATATATGAATATAAATATATTAATTAAAAAAATAAAGCCTGAGATATTATGTACTCGTAAATTACTCAATTTTTACAATATATGTATAAGTTAAAGGAAAAATTACCTAGAATAATCCAAACTATTCATGATTTTCCTACAATAATCCCAACTACTGATTAACCATGAATAATCCCAACTTTGAGGGGTATTTTCCTAGAGTAAACTTGGGTAACCCGATGACCTGCTATAGTAGGTAATTCACCAAAAAAATAAATTAAATATTAATTTAAAATTAGAAAATATTTTCTAAAATTTACATAAAAAGTTCTAAATAATAAAAAAAATCATAAATTTTTTATGAACATTTTTTTAACATTTTTTTTTGACATTTTTTTAAATTTATCTTTTTTTTTTAAAAAATAAAACTTACTATAGCAAGTCATCCGGTCACCGGATTTACTCTAGGAAAATGCCCCTCAAAGTTGGGATTATTCATGGTTAATCAATAGTTGGGATTATTGTAGGAAAATCGTGAATAGTTGGGATTATTGTAGGTAATTTTTCCTAAGTTAAATTTGTAATATTAAAAATTGTCTGGAATATATGATGCGATTTTATGCGAAAGATATTTTATAATTTACTCAATTTAGCCATAAATAAATAATAGTCAAAGATAATTTAATGGTAGAGATATTGGTCAAGATTAAATGTAATTTATTTGATTACTTAATTTACCTAATTTAGTTTAATGAATATAGCAATTAATTAATTTGATTATTCTATGTGAGAAATAATTTGTTATCTTTGACTGCATTCATTTAGGCAAATTAAAAATTGTGACATTTGATACAAAAATAATTCAAATAATAAGTTCAAAAATTATTTATGGTCTAATAAATTATTCCTTAAATTAATTACAATATCCTAATAAATTATTTCTTAAATTAAGCAAGCATTAATGTATTGTAGATTAAAACATCAATGCATATTAGGCAGTATTAATTGAAGAAGGAAATCTGTTAGCTTTTAACCAATAGAAAAATTACAAATGGCACACCTTCTCTTACATTGACATTTGTCATTTCCCAAGAATTTTATTAGAATGTATGATATGATATGATATGATATGATAATAAGTTCAAAAATTATTTATGGTCTAATAAATTATTTCTTAAATTAATTACAATATCCTAATAAATTATTTCTTAAATTAAGCAAGCATTAATGTATTGTAGATTAAAACATCAATGCATATTAGGCACTATTAATTGAAGAAGGAAATCTGTTAGCTTTTAACCAATAGAAAAATTACAAATGGCACACCTTCTCTTACATTGACATTTGTCATTTCCCAAGAATTTTATTAGAATGTATGATATGATATGATATGATATGATAATAAGTTCAAAAATTATTTATGGTCTAATAAATTATTCCTTAAATTAATTACAATATCCTAATAAATTATTTCTTAAATTAAGCAAGCATTAATGTATTGTAGATTAAAACATCAATGCATATTAGGCACTATTAATTGAAGAAGGAAATCTGTTAGCTTTTAACCAATAGAAAAATTACAAATGGCACACCTTCTCTTACATTGACATTTGTCATTTCCCAAGAATTTTATTAGAATGTATGATATGATATGATATGATATGATAATAAGTTCAAAAATTATTTATGGTCTAATAAATTATTCCTTAAATTAATTACAATATCCTAATAAATTATTTCTTAAATTAAGCAAGCATTAATGTATTGTAGATTAAAACATCAATGCATATTAGGCACTATTAATTGAAGAAGGAAATCTGTTAGCTTTTAACCAATAGAAAAATTACAAATGGCACACCTTCTCTTACATTGACATTTGTCATTTCCCAAGAATTTTATTAGAATGTATGATATGATATGATATGATATGATAATAAGTTCAAAAATTATTTATGGTCTAATAAATTATTCCTTAAATTAATTACAATATCCTAATAAATTATTTCTTAAATTAAGCAAGCATTAATGTATTGTAGATTAAAACATCAATGCATATTAGGCACTATTAATTGAAGAAGGAAATCTGTTAGCTTTTAACCAATAGAAAAATTACAAATGGCACACCTTCTCTTACATTGACATTTGTCATTTCCCAAGAATTTTATTAGAATGTATGATATGATATGATATGATATGATAATAAGTTCAAAAATTATTTATGGTCTAATAAGTTATTCCTTAAATTAATTACAATATCCTAATAAATTATTTCTTAAATTAAGCAAGCATTAATGTATTGTAGATTAAAACATCAATGCATATTAGGCACTATTAATTGAAGAAGGAAATCTGTTAGCTTTTAACCAATAGAAAAATTACAAATGGCACACCTTCTCTTACATTGACATTTGTCATTTCCCAAGAATTTTATTAGAATGTATGATATCTATCCCATATTTGCATGTTTGCATATTTTGAAGTATATTGATTTTGAGTAATTAAGGCATGTTTTTAAATAATGACTTTAGTTATAGTTATATGTAACCTAATTTAGAAGGCAACAATTATCACTTTAATTGTGATAAAATACGAAAAGAATTATATCAAGTTTTATAAAATCATCATTTAATTTTAAATAAGGAAAAAGTGTCAAAAAGTATCCAATAAAAAAAATTTTTCAAAAAAATACCCAACAAAAAATTTTCTTTTCAAGAGAGTACCAAGTAACAGCCGTGGTTAAGTTTTCCGTTATCTTTTTTGTCCATTTTAAAAAAGTACCTAATAAAAATTTTCTTTTCAAAAGTGTATCATTGGAAGGGTTTTACGATTAAGAGATTAAAAGAGGATGACGTTCTTAGAGTTATATATTATGTTGTGTTTGTATTGGATAATTATGTTGTGTTCTTGGTACTCTTTTCAAAAGTATAATTTTATTAGGTACTTTTTTAAAATGGGCAAAAAAAATAACGGAAAATCTTTTGAAAAGAAAATTTTTTGTTAGGTAATTTTTTGAATTTATTTTTATTAGTTATTTTTTTATTAAAGCAAAAATTTATTAGGTACTTTTTAACACTTTTTCCTTTTAATTATATATCCTCCATATTTTTGGGCAAGAATTTTTCAATTATTAAATTTCGAATTTTAATTTAAATGTCATACTTTTGACTGAGTATAGATTAATATCTATCTTGTATTTTCACATTAGCATATTTTAAAGTATTTGGATTTTGAGTAATAATTAAGGCGTGTTTTTAATATTCCGTACTCCCTCTGTTCTTTTAAGTTTGTCCACATTACTATAACGGGCAGTTTCATAAGTTTGTCCTATTTAGAATACTTTCCTATTTTGGAAAGTTTTATCTTCCATATACTCTCTTTATCCCTCATTTAAACCTTATTCCTTATTTCTCTCTCATAATACCAATCATATCATATCATATCATACATTCTAATAAAATTCTTGGGAAATGACAAATGTCAATGTAAGAGAAGATATGCCATTTGTAATTTTTCTATTGGTTAAAAGCTAACAGATTTCTTTCTTCAATTAATACTGCCTAATATGCATTGATGTTTCAATCTACAATACATTAATGCTTGCTTAATTTAAGAAATAATTTATTAGGATGTTATAATTAATTTAAGGAATAATTTATTAGACCATAAATAATTTCTGAACTTATGGTATTTGAATTATTTTTGTATCAAATGTCACAATTTTTAATTTGCCTAAATGAATACAGTCAAAGATAACAGATTTTTTGTCACATAGAATAATCAAATTAATTAATTGCTATATTTATTAAACTAAATTAAGTAAATTAAGTAATCTAATAATCATATCATACATTCTAATAAAATTCTTGGGAAATGACAAATGTCAATGTAAGAGAAGATATGCCATTTGTAATTTTTCTATTGGTTAAAAGCTAACAGATTTCTTTCTTCAATTAATACTGCCTAATATGCATTGATGTTTCAATCTACAATACATTAATGCTTGCTTAATTTAAGAAATAATTTATTAGGATGTTATAATTAATTTAAGGAATAATTTATTAGACCATAAATAATTTCTGAACTTATGGTATTTGAATTATTTTTGTATCAAATGTCACAATTTTTAATTTGCCTAAATGAATACAGTCAAAGATAACAGATTTTTTGTCACATAGAATAATCAAATTAATTAATTGCTATATTTATTAAACTAAATTAAGTAAATTAAGTAATCTAATAATCATACATTCTAATAAAATTCTTGGGAAATGACAAATGTCAATGTAAGAGAAGGTGTGCCATTTGTAATTTTTCTATTGGTTAAAAGCTAACAGATTTCTTTCTTCAATTAATACTGCCTAATATGCATTGATGTTTCAATCTACAATACATTAATGCTTGCTTAATTTAAGAAATAATTTATTAGGATGTTATAATTAATTTAAGGAATAATTTATTAGACCATAAATAATTTCTGAACTTATGGTATTTGAATTATTTTTGTATCAAATGTCACAATTTTTAATTTGCCTAAATGAATGCAGTCAAAGATAACAGATTTTTTCTCACATGGAATAATCAAATTAATTAATTGCTATATTTATTAAACTAAATTAAGTAAATTAAGTAATCTAATAAATTGCATTTAATCTTGATCAATATCTCTACCATTAAATTATCTTTGACTATTATTTATTTATGGCTAAATTGAGTAAATTATAAAATATATATATCGCATAAATCGCATCATATATTCTAGACAATTTTTAATATTACAAATTTAATTTATACATATATTGTAAAAATTGAGTAATTTACGAGTACATAATATCTCAGGCTTTATTTTTTTTAATTAATATATTTATATTCATATATGCCGATGCTAAAAAAACCGTGCATTGCACGGGATTCTATACTAGTACAATTATTAATTCACACCACTATTTTAATAAAATAATACCCACTATCTACAAAGATTCCACCTTTCTTAATAAAATAATACCCACTATCTACAAAGATTTCATCTTTCTTAATAACATAATACCCACTATCTACAAAAATTCCACTTTTCTTAATTTATGTGAAATCTTCAAATAGGACAATCAAAAAAGAACGGAGAGAGTATTTTGTTACTATTATATTTCACCTGATTAAGAAAGCAACAATTGGAACTTTTTTTTTTAAATATTTGGTTTTTTAAGAGCTCCCTCAAAATATTTGCAAAAATAAGCTTCTAGGCAAAGCGGGCTAGGATGTGGGTTTTGGGCGTGTAATAGCCCGCTGTTAGTAAAAGCGACCGAATTAAAAATACCATTAATTACTGTAAATTTTTTTTTTTTGTTCTTGAATCATAAGGGTAGGCTAGAAGCATCAGTTCACCCAACAATCAGTGAAGCCCATTTTATCACCCTCCTCAATCCTTCTACAGCGGCACAAATTTGTGATCAAATTGAAGAAACTATAAAAGAATTTCAAAACTTTTCCTTAACCAAAATAAAAATCATCAAAGTACCTCATTTAAAGGATTACTTACCTTCTTCCCAATTGAAAACAGTTAAAAATCCATTAGCAAGAAACCCATTTTATCACCCTCCTCAATCCTTCTACATTCCTCCTTCGACTTCTGATATCATTCTCAAACATGTTCTGTATGATCTTTCTGATGCTGATAACCATGGCTTTGCATATGTAATTATGTATGGAAGAAATATATTGAATTTTGTTTTGGTTTATAAAAAAATCAATAAACTGATTGTTGGGATGCTTCTAGCCTACCTTTATAATTCAAGAACAAAAAAAAAAAAAACAGTAATGGGCCGCTGTTAGTAACAGCGGCCAATCAATTAATGGTATTTTTAATTCGGTCGCTGTTACTAACAGCGGGCTATTACACGCCCAAAACCCACATCCCATCCCGCTTTGCCTAGAAGCTTATTTTTGCAAATACTTTGAGGGAGCTCTTAAAAAGCCAAATATTTTTAAAAAAAAGTTTTAAAAAAAAAAGTTCCAACAATTGTTACTTTAATTGTGAATTTGTGATAAAGTATGTAAATAATTAAAGCAACAATTGGTGAAAAGCATATATATATATATATATATATATATATATATATATATATATATATATATATATATATGTATGTATGTATGTATGTATATATATATATATATGTATGTATGTATGTATATATATATATATGTATGTATGTATGTATGTATATATATATGTATGTATATATATATATATATATATATATATATATGTATATATATATGTATATATGTATATATATATATATATATATATATATATATATATATATATATATATATATATATATATATATATATATATTATAGTGTGATTGTCACACAATTAATATTGAAGCTACTTTTTTAGTTATTCAGCCACGGGATTAGGATTGTATTGCTTTTTGCTGTGGTTGTATAAGGAAAAAAGAGTTATTATTTGCTGTTGTTTATAACTTACAAAAAACACATCTATTACTATATGAGTATTTTGTTGTGCTTTTTTTTCTTTCTTCAGATAATAGCAAATACTTTAGGTTACTTGTTGTCCCTTTATTTGCCGCAATTTCAAAATAAGCAGCTAATAACCTTATTTCTACAGTAGCAAATAACATTAATTCTACTAGTTTGTTTTTTTTTTTTTCTTTGTGTGTTCTTTACTTGATGCTTCTTCACCAAACTTAATGTTTCTTCACCAAACACATCCTAATTCCTAAAGTCTTTCATATCAAATTATTACAAGGGTACAATTTTATATTCGATGTCTAAAATATTTGTCTAGCTAAGTATCACCTAAATTTTAAGAAAAATTTTAAAAAACTACCTAATCTATAGGTATATTTGCAAAAAACTACCTTATACATTTTTTTGCAAAAAACTAACTAATATAATATATTTCTCTGCAAATGACTAGCACTTAACGGAAATGTTAGTTGTCCGTTAAGTTTGAGGGTTTGACTAATTTGAGACCTTAAGTTGTCTATATGGCAGTATCTCATTGATCCTCGTATTTTTAAATAATTTAAAATAAATTAAACTTGTAAAATAAAACTAAAAGATACTCCCTCCTATTCACTCAAAATGACACATTTCTATTTTGGGCCAATTCACACAAAATTTCCCATTTCTATTTTTACTCTCACCTTTACAATTAATTTAATCAATTAAAATATCCAACTACCCCACTTTTACTACTCCCAATACCCAACTACTACCTTTACATTTAATTTAATCAATTAAAATACCCCATTATTCCACTCTTAAAAACCGTGCCCAACCCAAATGTGCACTTTTGAGTGAATAGGAGGGAGTATTTGACATCATTTTTACCGATCATAACAACTTTTTTTTCAATAAACGAACGTCGCATCACCCTTATGGGGTATCACTTTCGAAAATCCTGTCGAAACAAGAACTTGTTTGCCTATTTTTTGATACGTAAATTAATTGTTTTAATTTTAATTATTTAAAAAACGGGGACTAATGAGATACTGCTACATAGACAACTTGACCTATCAAACTTGTCAAACTCTCAAACTTAACGGTCAAATAACATTTTCCGTTAAGTGGTAGTCATTTGCAAAGAAATATATTAGATTAGGTAGTTTTTACAAACACTTGTAGAATTAAGGTAATTTACTACTATATAAATGTGCTTATTTGCTGCTCAATTTTGAATTGCGGCAAATGAATGGGTAGCAAATAACCAAAAGCTTTTTGTTGTTAGTTAAAGAACCACAGCAAATAAAAACTATTATGTGCGAAGAGAATCAAAGTAAGTAGAAAGGTAAGTAGCAGTGTAAGGTTTTTCAACTGAAAAGAAGCTTAAAGTGGATGGCTTGTGTTATAGCTTTTTGCTATTATTCAATAAAAACAACAATAAGTTTTTTTTATTTGCTGTTAACGTTAAAAATAGTAGCAAAAAATATTTGTTTTGCTGTGAAAATGTTTAAACAGTAGCAACAATTACATTATTTGTTATGTTTGAGATTTAAGTATCAAATAAATAGCAGCAAATCAAACTTATTCTACTAGTAAAATAAAATTACACAAGTTAGTTTTTTTGCAAATAGACCTACAATTTAAGTAGTTTCTTATAATTTTTCCTAATTTTAATGTCATGTTATTGTGCGCAAGGAGCTCCAATCTTCCCATGCATGTCATGTTATTGTGCGCAAGGAGCTCCTATCTTCCCATGCTTTATCTTTCTAATTTATTTGTTGTTTGGCTTTATAAAATAATGGAAAAAAAAAGAATATAGTTTTTTGAGTGAGAAGTTGAAAAAATTATTTTGCCTTGGTGAACAATAAAACAATAAGATTTTTTATTTGTTTAAAAGTATCAAATGATTTTTTGGAATTGATCCGCGACTCATTGTGTCCCTATTGATTTAGAAACTTTCCATGAAACTTTATTTGTAATTTATAAAATCAAATTTAAAATCTTTATATATAGTCCTAGAAAAAGAGACTTACACATAATTTTTATAGACTAGAAAAAGAAATAACAAGGTACCAAGAGAATTACTTTAGTGGCAATAACAAAGAATGATTTCTTCGAAAAAAGACATTAATATAGCACATGATATATATCAAGAGGTAAAGACGTATATTAGGACATGTGGAGGGGCAACAAAGAATTTATTAATCTCAATTGGCCTTCATTAAAGTTCAACCCATGGAATTAAGAAGGGTGGCAAAAAAAGGAGAGTTGCTACTTGGAATATATGTGATTAAGGCGTGCCCTTAAAGCTAAAGGAAAAATTTGATCAATCCACCATTAGACCAGCGCTACTATATAGATCAAAATGTTAGCCATTTAGAAAGAATGATAACAGGAAGAAGAGACCAGCGCAAATTTAGCAATATACCATGTGGAATAGAACTCGACACGATTATATAAAAAAAGTTTAGAGGCAACACATAGAGAGTAAAGATAATAGAAAATCGTTTAAGATTATTGGAATATGTGTAAAAACGAGTATTATAAGCATGGACCAGGTCACCAAGAAGTATAAATCGCCAATTAGAATATAATAAAATCATGTGTAAAGACGAGGTATTATAAGCATGGACTAGGTCACCAAGAAGTAAAACAATCCCCTATTAGAATCAGAATAATTGTTTAGACCAAGCACTTTCGACATTTCTACTTTAATTTGCTTGTGCAGCGAAACACCGGATCCGAGAACACAAATAATTGCCTGCAATGGACAAGTTCAGTGTATATAAGATAAGTAAATGGTTTTCTGAAAATTGAGATACAAAAACACAGCTTATTTGTGAGGAGATGAAAATAATGTAAGCAAAATGCACATAAAATAATTTCATCACAAAGGAACAGAATTCCATTACTCTTATGCTATTCAATGGCTCTACTCTAGGGAGATTAAGAGTTAGACATGCAAAACCTAACCCTCGTTTTTTTAAGGGTACTCGTCATATCCATTTTCTATCGATGGAATCTCTTTCTATGGATCAAATGACATCCCATTTATAACTACAACAGCTAGCAACCGTGTAGCAATTAGCAAACCTCTGAAGGATAACAGAGCCTACAAATACAAAGAGACTAAGCACAAATTTTAGTTGGACTACGAAAGAGCGACAATCTTTATTAACTAACGACTGATGACATAATTGAGCATAGAGGATGCATTTTACACGATAACTTTACTGTGACAATATGATGAACACCACCTCCCTCTTCTCTCTTCAATATCTTTTTGTTTTTCTTTTTCAAGGAGGGGTTAAGGGAAATAGGCGTAGCTATGGTTGAAGCGGTCATATAGCCTATATCACACATCATTCTTTATTATAGTTCAAATAAAGAAACTTTCATCATTAAATGACAGCTCTTAAAGAAATACGTATGAAAGTGTTTCACTTACAATGATTAAGTTTCCAGTGGTGTACAAGTTTCAACATTCGAAGCCACAATTTCGCAAATCGGTTTTATATCCTTCTTGCTCAAAAGCTTGATGGGTGAATCAACCTTGATATCCTTCATGAAGATCTTGTCCCCAATGTCTAAATTGCTTATGTCCACCTCGATCTTTTGAGGGATACTTTCTGATGAGCAAAGGTATTTTAGGCTCTTCCTTATTGTGTTTAACTGTCCTCCTGCTTTGCACAAAAATATTCATGTTAAATTCAAAGCAGACTTGAAGATAAGTAGCAAAGAACTAAAATAAAAAAGGAATCTGGTTCAGTTGATAATGCTGCTTGAAACTAAAAGTTCCCATCAAACACATTTGACAATTGAAATTGTAAATATAAATTAAGGTGAACCTAGAATCCAATGCCGTATATCCAATAGCTCAGAAACTAGCAATTCTGATGAATGGTGGATAATGTTGTCCCTCACAATATGAGAGTCTGATACTTTGCCTAAAATCATGACAGATTTCATACTTCCTTAATACGCCATACTTCCACTTACATAACAAATATTGACACTATTCTCCTTCCTGATTTATATGAAAGATGTTCTGCAAATGGTCAATTCAGAGTTAATTTGTTTGTACTTATATACATATCCACTGGATTTTTCCAGTACACAATTCAATCTTCTATGTGCATGTATGTATTTGGAAGGGTTCAGGTACTCACAGTTCGAATAAACACATTCGAATAAACATGTATGAAAATAGATAAGTGGAAGCAAGTTGATCAAGACTTAAGAACAATGTATAGGGAAGGGTTCAGGTGCTTACAGATCCCACAAGACGGTACTCGTTAGATATATACAAATCAAATGGATAAGGTTGACAACTTTTCAAATTCTTCTCAGAATCAAGCAGATGCAGAATAAGTAAGGCGCCACCAGACGGAGGCACAGGGGTAACACTTAAGACTTGTTGGAAATATATTTGACAAAGGAGAGATAATATTTTTTTTGTAAAACTAAATTAGGTTATGCTCTTATCAGCTAAAAACCCGTAGACTATAGACCCGATGTGAACTTAATTTGTTTAGTTGCAATTTTAACTTACTAGCCCTTGGCAAAACATTTTAGCCTTTAAACTTACTTTTGAAAGGTCAAAAATTCATTAGCTTAACTAATCCATATTTCCAATTTACTTCACTTCTCTGACGACTAGATACCGCCTAATTGACAATGTACTACCATAACACGATTCAGGCTATAGCACAGTAGAATTTAGCAGACAAACTCAGGCTTGAAGCGATAAGAATAAAATTAAGGATCTTGAGAGAAACACAGGGTAAATATTAATTTTTAAAATTTCAAGTTGAGCCTTTGTGAAATCAACTTGACTATTTATAAGAAAGTTCTTGCACCTTGAGCCAAAGGTCATGTTTGTTCCCTATTTTCATTATCCTCCGTTGGAGAAAATATCATAATATACGGAATTTACATCAGTATCTTTCTAAATTTGATCATTTAATCTCAATAAAGATGTTCTGGTGCTTTTCCATATTTAAATATCAAGGTGACTAGTAACTACAAATATAGATCAAATAAGTTTTACATTATTTTTGTTGAACATGTTCATTTTTACCCAAATAAATATCATTTGTTCAACTAATTCTTGGATATGTTCATTGTTGTGTCATGCATGTGTCCGAAATTATAACAATGTTTCTGCGTCCAATAATTTCAAGCATTGTCGAGTAGAAGTCTTGGACACGTAACATTATCAGAATGTAAGGCATGTTCAAGTTTGAGTTTTACCTACGAATGGCTAAAGTCAAGACTTAGGTTCTATCTTAATGGATAGTATTAGAACAAAGGTCATAGTGGACCAAGACTTGAGGAGAACGTATGAGGAGTCCCAACAAACCCTCCACCGGTAGAATTAGTCAAAAGATAGAATTTTCATCTTTTCTTTTGATTAGTCCGAAATTCTAACAATTGTTTTTTATACAAGGTAGGCACATAACTCAATGAAAACAATTCCTTCCACCCCATTTATTATGTTATCTTTTCCTTTTAAAGAAATTCCAAAATAATTGTTATGTTTCTAATTGTATAATATAAAAGCATCTAATATGATAATAAATTTACACATATGGCAAGAAACATTACATAATTGGTATTCTCTTAATTTTCATCATTTTTTAAAAATCATAATTTACAGACGGAGAGAGTAAAACTTTGATGGGGTAAAAATTCCTTTAGAAAGCTCCATTCACTTTTTTAGAACTAAGAGTTGATTGACTGTCCCGAATTAGATCATCTGAAAATTTAATTTGAATTCGTAGAAACCTAGTTTTAATTAATGTGGTGCATCTCTATCACAATCAAATTTAAGACTTCTTGTACTATCCCTCACAAAACAAAATTTTCCATTTTTTTTCTTTACCATGTCCAAAAAGCTTTCACCCATAAAAGCATTGTCAAGTAGGTACTCACAGTTTGAATAAACACATTCGAATAAGCATGTATGAAAATAGATAAGTGGAAGCAAGTTGATCAAGACTTAAGAAGAATGTATAGGGAAGGGTTCAGGTACTCACAGTTCCCAGTTCCCACAAGACGCTACTCGTTAGATATATACAAATCAAATGGATAAGGTTGGCAACTATTCAAATTCTTCTCGGAATCAAGCAGATGCAGATCAATAAGTAAGGCGACACCAGATGGGGTAACACTTAAGACTTGTTGGAAATATATTTGACAAAGGAGAGATAATATTTTTTTTTGTAAAACTATATTAGGTTATGCTCTTATCAGTTAAAAACCAGTAGACTATAGACCCGATGTGAACTTAATTTTAGCCTTCAAAACTTACTTTTGAAAGGTCAAAAATTCATTAGCTTAACTAATCCATATTTCCAATTTACTTCACTTCTCTGACGACTAGACACCGCCTAATTGACAATATACTACCATAACACGATTCAGGCTATAGCACGGTAGAATTTAGCGAATAAACTCAGGCTTGAAGCGATAAGAATAAAATTAAGGATCTTGAGAGAAACACAGGGTAAATATTAATTTTAAAATTTCAAGTTGAGCCTTTATGAAATCAACTAGACTATTCATAAGAAAGTTCTTGCACCTTGAGCCAAAGGTCATGTTTGTTCCCTATTTTCATGTATCCTCTGTTGGAGAAATATCATTATATACGGAATACATCAGTTTCTTTCTACATTTGATCATTCAATCTCAATAAAGATGTTCTAGTGCTTTTCCATATTAAAATATCAAGGTGACTAGTAACTACAAATATAGATCAAATAAGTTTTACATTATTTTTGTTGAACATGTTCAGTTTCACCCAAATAAATATCTTTTTTTCAACTAATTCTTGGATATGTTCATTGTTGTGTCATGCATGTGTCCGAAATTATAACAATGTTTCTGCGTCCAATAATTTCAAGCATTGTCAAATAGAAGTCTTGAACACGTACATTATCAGAATGTAAGGCATGTTCAAGTTTGAGTTTTACCTACGAATGGCTAAAGTCAAGACTTAGGTTCTATCTTAATGGAGCAAGTTAGAACAAAAGTCATAGTGGACCAAGACTTGAGGAGAATGTATGAGGAGTCCCAACAAACCCTCCACCGGTAGAATTAGTCAAAAAATAGAATTTTCATCTTTTCTTTTAATTAGTCCGAAATTCTAACATTTGTTGTTTGATACAAGGTAGGCACATAACTCAATGAAAACAATTCCATCCACCCCAATTATTATGTTATCTTTTCCTTTTAAAGAAATTCCAAAATAATTGTTATGTTTCTAATTGTATAATATAAAAGCATCTAATATGATAATAAATTTACACATATGGCAAGAAACATTACATAATTGGTATTCTCTTAATTTTCATCAGTTTTTAAAAATCACGCTTTACTTAGACGGAGAGAGTAAAACTTTGATGGGTAAAAATTCCTTTAGAAAGCTCCATTCACTTTTTTAGAACTAACAGTTGATTGATTGTCCCGAATTAAATCTGAAAAATCTAATTTGAATTCTAAGAAACCTAGTTTTAATTAGGTGGTGCATCTGTATCAAAATCAAATTTAAGACTTCTTGTACTATCCCTCACAAAACAAAATTTTCCAGTTTTTTCTTTACCACAAGTCCAAAAAGTTTTCAGCCATAAAAGCCTCATAAAAGCCTTACGCCAATATTAAAGGACTAAGTGCAAGTTCTATCCAAAAATTCTACATTATCCTGAAGCTATATTTCTTATCATCCATTAGTGATCTTTAATTTCTTTAACCTCATCTCACACACCCATACTCTCTTAAAACCCTTTCCTAAACATATCTTTCATTCATTGTCCAACAAAAATATAAAATTGGGCACAAAAATCGACAGTTTAAAATCGTTCATCAATCAACCAAAAATTTCCTTAAAGCCCAAAATATTCCATGCATCCATTTCCTTAATCCCCCAATTCATGAAACCTCCCTTAACTCATTCCCTACCTTAAAAAAACAAAATTTATATTTTTTCCTCATACTCCATAAAACGAGAACCTTACACTCCAAGTCAATTCCTATGCCAAAAAGCCAAAGATTTGTCTTATAACCTATAGAATCATCTTTATTAACATGATTCTATATCAAAGTCTATCACATTTAGCACACACAAAATGAAACTCATTTTCGAAAATTCATCTAATAGCGATAAGATTAGCACATCTCTATACAAGTACACAAGTATACAACATTATCATCACCAAGCTATAACGCAGAGTGACCAAGATAGAATGAAGAAAAGTCCTTCAACCTAATGACTTCTTACATCCGAGAAAATTGCAACTGGAGAGCTCTCCACACCCTCTTCCAAGTGTATACAGCTAGGCTATACGGAGTCTAATATAGTAACAAAAACATTCACCTCAAGACACGAGGACACACTATACAGCTTGATTGCACCGAGTTCAATATGGTCGAAAATGGATGAATGGTCATGTGTATTGTACACTAATAAGTGAGTACTAGTGCTACATAGCTACTCATATACAATTACAATTCAGCACAAATGTGCAATTAAGTTTTGATAGATCAGTTGGATTCCAACAAAATTTGCCTCTTGCCATTCAATTCAATTCTAAATTTCTCTAGTTCAACATATTTCAAGAACGTCAAACCCAAAAAAACTTCACCAAATAATAAAACTAACCTTTTTTAAGGCCGGGACATGAATCTAGGCCCTTGAAAACAAGGGGCACATTAACCTCAAACTCTGATCCATTTTCAGCCCACAAAAATGACATATTTAACACTTCCCCTGTTTCCTTATCTCTATGCAACTGCTTAAGAAACATACGATTTGATTAATTAAACCTCAATACCACAGAATATGCCTAATTAACTAAGCCCAAACTAGCACTATTAAAAAGAAAATAAAACAGGTTTGCATAATATGACATTACCTTTGTGGGGAGGACATTTCCTGAATGAAGAAGGATTGAAGAACCGGAGCCGGCCCGAATTTGCAGCTTGAAGATGGTGGAACAAAAGAAGCTAGGATCAACCGACTTGAGAATGGACCGAATCTGCTTTCGTTCAGCGGTAAGAAGCTGTTTTTTAGAATCTTCGGGAGAAGGGGAGAGGACGACGGCGGGAATACGACCCTGAGCTCTGTCTCTGGCTGAAATTCGGGGCCCCGAAATTTCTCTTGGTATCGCTTGTATTGTATGGTACCTTCTGTAATCACCCAGTACCCATTTCAACCGGGTCAAGGCGGTGCGCCCCCATTGTTGTTGCATTTTAGGTATCTCGCTTGAATTTGGGTATCTGTTACAGTGTTACCTGTTAAGATAAATTTAGGGTTTAACCAGGGTTTTCTAAGAATCTCAATTTGGTGAACTTGTATTATGCTGTAATTGTGAAACACAAAAATTTGGACGAGACCGTCCTACTCTAAGACAAAAAATTAAAACGGATGAGAAAAAAAATTCAATAAATAGAAAAATTTCGAAACTTTTTCCTAAAATAAGCAGTTTTGTTCTTGAGCTAAGGTTTGGACTTGTTCACTGTTAGTAACAGCGAACACAAGCATGGGAATTAAAATGGCAAACATACTTGTTCGTTGTTGTTAGTAACAGCGAACAATGCTTTCACCCTGTTCTTGTGTTCACTGTTACTAACAGCAAACAGGAATTTGACTTTGTTTTGACTTTGTTGTTATTCAAAATAGTCGTTACAACTTTAAAATATTGCTGTTGTAGCCTTAAGTTATAGTCGTTGAGTGAAGTTCTATAAATACATTACTTCATATTCATTCTATTGTATACATCATATTTTCTTTGAAGTTAAGTTGAAGCATGTTTATTGTATATCCTTATTTCGTTTAGCTCATTTTGTAATATTTATATTATGTGTTTTATTAACTCGTGATTAAAGTTTATTTTTAGATTTAATTATATATATCTCAAAGCATCATTTAATAGAAGAATTCTGTCATTGTTGTTATGAAGTTGAATACGGTTGCGATTGGAGCGATTTTGATCCTAGACGTCAATATGTTGCATGTCCACTATTTGAGGATGAGATTTTGGGATGCACTTACTTTAGGTGGGTAGATCCGGAGGGCACTAAATGGAAAAAGGCAATCATTATTAGGCTAGATAAGGAGAATTAGGAGCTCAAAAACGAGATACATAACTTGAAACGAGAAGCAATGGATAAGGCGCGTAGAAGTGAAGACACCAAAAGGATATTGAAAAAATTTAATAAGCGTATTTAAGTTGTAATGACTATATTTCATGAATGAACGATGTATGGATAATCATTATTAATGAAGCTATGTTGATTTATCGGCATCTTCTATTTGTAATCAAGTCATTAACACAAGTCATAACAAGTCCGAGCTTATCAACTTTAATTCACTCTCAAAATAGGATAAAAATTATTATCATATATATATATATATATATATATATATATATATATATATATATATATATATATATATATATATATATATATATATATATATATATGTATATATATATATATATATATATATATATATATATATATATATATATATATATATATATATATATATATATATATATATATATATATATATATATATATATATATATATATATATATATATATTACAAAATATGACTCCATGTCAAAATATCGTAAGAATACCAATGTTTAATATCATAAAATGTTCAATGTACAACAAAATATATACTAATCCTCATCCTCTTCATGCACCCTCTCTAACTATGATGGCCTTTAACGCCTCCTTTGATAGTAGGAGGCGTTCGTGTGTCGCTGGGGGAGAGGAGGTGATTGGTACTGTGATGATCCAGCATGTGAGGTCCCCGAACCATGTACGGGGTAGGACAAGTCCACTTCCTCCAAATGAATGTCCTGAGATGGACATCAGGGTTGGACATTACTAGTACTAGGTGAAGCCTCTTCAGCCACCAGACAACACACAATTCCTAATCACATTATTAATCACAGAGGACGTCAAATGAATGGAACCATTCCAAAAACATGCAACAGTCACACGAAACATACAAGATAACTTAACAATATTTCGTGTGGGGTCAATTCCAATCTTAGAACATACAAGATGCTTAAAGTAATTGAAACCCATGTTCGAGTTGTACGCAAACAATTTACCTTTACCCCCAAGATACGTAACCTTGTTACCACTTGTACGAATGAAACCATTCCAAAAACATGCAACAATCACACAAAACGAAGTCATTTCTACATAAATACATACAAATCAACATCATCACCAAGTACATTCATGACTATGCATACATAATGAACTACATTTGTATAACTATTTAACTATATTTAGATAATGTTATTAAATAATTCAAATTTAATACATATACTAATATAATCAATTAACTAATCAAAATCACTATACACAATTAACTACATACATCATCATAACCAAAATCAATATAATCACCATAAACCAAGTTAAAGACAATGAACCATAATCAAAACAATGAACAAAAAAGTAAAAACTAACTAAAAAATTACCTTAAACAGCTAAATTTGATATAAACGACTATTGATTTAACAAGAAATGCCTACATTTGAAACAAATACATAATATTACATAAAACCCTAAATTTCATATAAAACAACAAAAAAAAAAAACAAAGAAATTTGTACCTTAAACAAGTCAAATTAAGTGCAAGACCACTTAACTAGTGTTTGATTGAAAGATGATATGGGCTAAATTGAAGGTTTGAAGGAGTATTAA
Organism: Amaranthus palmeri; assembly: GCA_019776075.1. Taxonomy (NCBI): domain Eukaryota; kingdom Viridiplantae; phylum Streptophyta; class Magnoliopsida; order Caryophyllales; family Amaranthaceae; genus Amaranthus; species Amaranthus palmeri. The sequence goes on along the minus strand of JAAKBH010000088.1, from coordinate 357,634 downwards.
TGGCGGAAAATCAAAGAGGAGTGTCGTTTTAAGTAAGTTAGGGTTTAACTGAAAAGGGGGAAATGAAGAAAAAAAGAGGATTTGTTGATTTAAGCCCGACATTGTTCGCTGTTACTAACAGCGAACACACTTTTTGACATTTAAATTTAGCCTCTGTTCGCTCTTGGTAACAGTGAACACACTCTTTGACATTTTAAGTTAGCCTCTGTTCGCTGTTACTAACAACGAACAAGTCCAAACCTCAACTCAGGAACAAAACAACTTATTATGGGAAAAAGTTTCCAAAAGTTTCTATTTATTGATTTTTTTTTTGCTCATCCGACTCAATTTTTCCTCTAAGACGAGATATGGGCCGACCCATTGTTAGGCGCGTGTACTACACGCACGCATTTTTCCCTCTAGATTTTCGTTTTTTTTTTTTTTTCTAGGCATTTTTCAGTTTGGACATTAAATGTATCAATTTTGACCTTAAAGATATCAATTTCAACGTAAAGCAGTACTTAAAAGTAAAAATTTCAATTTGAACCCAATTGTGGCGTTAAACTGATCAATTTTCTACCTAAGTATTTGATATTTTATGATATAACATAATTTTGAACGTATAAGTTTCAATTATCGTTTTCAAAATCTATAAAGATATTGTATAGGTTTTAGTTTAAATTGATTAAGTGTATAGTTAAATTATGACATATAATTTGACAATGATATTTTATAATCTAACTCAATTTTGAACTTCTAATCTTCAATTATCGTTTTAAAAATAAGTATTCAAATTGTATAGATATATTGTATATTGTAACATTTGTTAGTGATGTCACAAGTACAAGAAGTACCTGCATTGTAAGAACAGAATTGAAGAGGATTAAGACTATCTAACTCATCCCAGATAGTTTTAATTTTAGTAAAAAATTCAGCTATTATCATAGATGGTGTTTGAACTAAATTGTTTAATACCTCTTGGAGTGAATACAATTCGGCATTAGAACTTCGTCCATATCTCTCATTCAACTCACCACCAGATCTTTCTTGCTGTCTTATAAAATATGACACTCTTTGCAATTGATTCTTCCAAAACAACCAGAATTCAACCCAGGTCAACATTATTTACTCTTTCACATGATTTTATTGTGGAGTTATTGTTGTGTTTGGGCAAAAAACCATCTACAAAACCCAATTTATTCTTCCCACTCAATGCTATTACCATGACCCTCTTTCAATCTACAAACTCAGATCTTGAAAAGATAATATTGATCAATTTTTGGCCTGAATTTGATGGATGAAGGTAATAAACAGATCTTAGGTTCATAGTTAGATCAATGGGTGAGATGTTTTGATTCACCATTTTCAAAGAATATTTAAAAATCTTGGTATGGGAAAAAGAAGAGAACAACCTGTTGCAATCTTTGAGTGAGTTCTTTCCGAGAAAAGATCGAAACACACTCTGGTGTATCAAGGACTAGAGGGCTCTGATACCATGTTGATTTGTGAAAGATGAAACACAAACAGAAAACAGAAGGAGAATTCTTATTATTACAACAGTGGTTCTTATACAATGCATAGAAAGAATTCTTAGGAAGAAGAGATTGACTATATATAGACGAATGTCCTAACTAACTAAGAGGGTGCCTAACAAACATTAATTTGCTAATAACAACTTCCTAACAGAACGTGGTAGGCACGTGTGTTTCACTTGCTTAACTCCTTTACTGACTTTTTGCTATGCTGCACCTGTTATGCTGTCTTCTTGGCATATACTCAACACAGGCAGTCGCACAATATAATCTTGTGGCAGAAGTTATACAATACAACAAACATTAGCAGTCAAAGAAGAATTTAGGGTGATATGTTACTGTTGAGCTGTTGGCTATTGTCTTTGGGTTGGTAATACTTGGTAATAGCAATTTTTTTATCTGTTCAATGTTTCCAAGTTGTACTTACTCATTGTCTTAGCTTAGGCATGCTTACAACAATTATTTATTGATTCTAATTTACTTATATCTATCTAATAAGTAGTATAAATGTATAATTATATGAAATATGAGTTTCGTTAGAATTCCATGAAAAATTTTAATACTTGTGATGAAATGTAAAAATATAAATATATTTACTTTACTTAGTATCAAGCCGTGAAGCATTAGAGTTTTGGAAAATTATTAATGATACCCTTGAGTTTTGACACTTTATCAATGGTACCCCTAAGTTATATTATCAATGGTACCCTTGTAATGTTGGACGTTTTACAACCGCAACATTTTTAAACTTTTTCCGTCCAAAATCTTCCAAAACCGTTAATTGTTTTCCTTTTTTATTCAATTCAAAACATAAAGAAATTTAATGGTTTTGAATGATTTTGGACGGAAAAAGTTATTAAGGTTACAATTGTAAAATGCTCAATAATACGAGTATACCATTGATAATAAAAAAATTTATAGGTACCAACGATAATGTGCCAAAACTCAAAGATACCATTAATAATTTCCCTAAAATTTTTGAAATAAAATTTTCTTCAATATAACGGTTTGACGGGTACCCGACTCAATATACTCTTTTGCTCATGACCCACCCAATTAACACAGGTCGGGTACCCGACCTGCATTATCTTATTCTGATAAAATATCATGGTATCTCTAACTTTTGCCAATATCAATGATACCCCTAATTTTTTCGATTATCAATAGTACAGTAATATACTTGTGCAACAGAGGTACAAATAGGGATGGCCATGGGGCGGGTCTGGAGCGGGTCCAACCAGACCCGGACCCTTTTAATTTTTTGAGATCCAGATCCGGATCCGGATCTTAAGGGTCCAAAATTTTCAGACCCGGACCCAGACCCTTCGAATCTGATGGGTCTAGGGTCCTTAATGGGTCCTTAGTGGGTCTAAAAAAAGTCTCTTTGATTTGTCAAATTTGAAATATTTGTAAGTCATTATATTTTTCGTATATTTGTAAGAGAGTTATTATCATATTTTACAAATATTTAATACTAATTTAACATCTAGACTCGCATAGCGTTACTCATATACGCTTAAATTATATTATAAACACTAGTTCGAATCCATGAAATAAGGGTAATTGGGTTAGCATTTAGCAAGTAACATATATATTATTCATATATATTATGATTATATAAAAAGAAAAAAATGTTCGCGGCAAAATTCATATGTAAAAGACAAATAAAAATAGACAATTTCATATGTAAAAGACAAATTCATATGTAAAAGACAAATAAAAATAGACAATTTCATATTCGCGGCAAAATTCATATGTGATAATTACATATGACACTTAACGCCAAATTAAATGTCGCTAAATCCCTATGGTGGAACTCAAAATCAAAACTAATAATTATTACACTAAAAATATGAATGAGTGATTTTTTTAATGCCACTAAATTCAATGTCACTAAATTCAATGTCACAATAAGCTAAATTTATTGTAGTGTTACTTGCAATTAAATTTTCTTACAAAAACAACACTTTTCACTTTTAACGATCATCTGTTTAACAAAACTTTATGTTTACGTGCTAGCAGGGGCGAATCCAGGTTGAAATCGTCACCTGGGCCAATATAAAATGATGGATTGCATAACTTATAATTAGACCTGGGAAAATTTGATCCGACCCGAAAATGAACCCGGGACCCGACCCGATAAAACCCGAACCCGACCGATCCGAAAGCGGCTTAACCCGAAACATGACCGACCCGATAATTACCCGACCGAAAATGACCCGACCGACCCGTTTTGACAGGTCGAATATCAATTTTTAGAGTAATCTCAATGTCAGAATTCATTTCAAATAAAATTTTAGTTTTCAAAGTATCTAAACTCATCAATAAATCTGAAAAAACACGCATTTAACGTCTTTTTATTCATCATAATTATTTTTCTTTTGAAAAAGGACGTTATAATCATCTTAATTGAATACATATATCTTGTTAAATTCGTCAAATGAGTTTTTAATTCTTCTACATTTCAGGAAGCAAATCAATATAATTTATAAAAACGTTTTGCCCATTTGAATGAGCTTTCCAAATAAGGAATGTCGCTACCCTAAATTATAAAACGCGTATTTTATAAGACGAAATAAGTACTTAGTTATTTGTATATCTTTCTAACATGAAAATTTTGAAAATATTTTTTATTAGGAAATAATAAGATATGTAACGTCATTTTTATCTAACGTTACAACTTTAATAATCAAACACAATAACTTTTATGAACCGCGTATCTTACAAGTCTTTCAAAATAAGTATTAATTCCCTATTTCCTTACACTTAAATGAACCCAACATACCAACTTTTTGTTGAAAATCGTACATCTAATTTCTCTAACGTGACATTTATCATTAGAGGTGTTCATTCGGGTGATCGGGTCGGTTTCGGATGGGTGTCATTCGGTTCGGTTGTATTTCAGATCGGTTATGTTTCGGCTGTTTGTTATGACGGGTCACACTCGGGTCGAGTCGGTTAGTCACGGTTCGGTTAAAGATCGGTTATTCGAGCTATCGGGTTAGCATCGGTTCGGTGCCGGTTGAAGTTCAGGTCGAGTGTTAATCGGTATCGGGTTGTCATCGGTTAATAATTGGTTCGGTTTTGTCGGGTACAGATCGGGTTCGGTTTTTTAGAAAACAGAATTCGACTACGTATTACTAATTACTATCGATCAAAAACAAAATACTTAAAATGCAAATCAATTAGTGATCATTATTACTTTGTTACTTTTACATGTTTGACAGAAAATTAAAAATATAAAGCTCTATAAATTTTCCTCTAGTACGATTAAAAGTAGTTTAATAAATATTTACCATTGATTATTAGCTCTAAATATATGAAATCATGTATTTATTAGATTAACTAATAAAATGATTGAATATACGTATATCATACTTTTATCTTAAAAATTGGTTCAGATTTAAAGTAATTCGATCTAAAATTCGTTCGGGTTAAGTCGGTTTTAGCCGGATCGAGTTCGGTTTCGAGCATGATTCGGGTCGGATATGACTCGGGTCAGTCATTTTTAGGTTCGGGTAATCTCGGTTAACGGTTATGTGTCGGTTACAAAACTCGGTTACAGTTCGGGTTCAAGTTTCCCATTTCCGGTTGTCAACCGGTTCGGGTACAACATTGGTTCGGGTATTGTCGGTTCGATAAACCTGAAAACGGAAGATATTTTCGGGTCGATTTACTTTCGGTTTCGGTTCGGATTTTCGGGTCGGGTCACTTTTGAACAGCTCTATTTATCATGTATGTCACAAATCCAACTATATATGAAGATTTAAAGTTTAGAACACGAGCGTCGCAATATATAACTATTTTTTTATAACTTGAATTGAATCACATAAGGCTTTAATATTGTGTCAATTGATATGTGGATTAATGTCATAGTCATGAGAAATAGTTTTTTATTAAAAAAAAGTTTTATAAATAATAAAAAAATGGAAAAAATAATTTTGAATTTTTTAAGTCATAACCCGTTGGGTCAGACCGACCGACCCGGAACCGAGAGTGACCCGACCCGAGAATGACCCGATCCGAAAATGACCTGACCCGAAAATGACCCGACCGAAATTGACCCGATCCGTAACCCGCCCGACCGACCGTTTTCCCAGGTCTACTTATAATATTAATTTCATTTAAAAAATAACAATTTTATTACATAATTCAAAAAACAGAACCAATAATTAAAAAACATCACCCTAAAAATATTTATGAATCATTGAAAGTGAGCTCTCCTAACTTTCATTGAATTAAAGTCGTCTATGATTGAGTTGATTGTAAATTTTTCTGCAATTTCTTTTTCTATGTATAAAGTTAAATAATCTGAAAGAAACTCATCTTCCATCTTGTTTCGTAGAGATGTCTTGACAATTTTCATAGCGGAAAAAGCTCGTTCTGTAGTTGTTGTACTAACCGGAAGAGTCAATATAAGACGAATCAATCTATCAACTAATGGGTAGAGAACAAACTTTCCACTCTCTGATAAACTTCTACACAAACTAGAAATTGATTTACGTAATGTTGGATCCCGCACAAATAAATTGTCATCGGGAACTTGGGTTGCATTAAGAGTTGCACTAGATTGTTCATTGTGAGGCACATCAATTGGAATACTAGATTCATCATCAAGAATACAAGGTTGGTATTAGATGTCTCATGTCCTTCATCAATAGGATCACAAGTGCGTTTTGCTTTAGAAAAATAAGAATTAATAGTGTTTCTTTTCATAATTAATCCTGAAATATAAATTAATAAAAATTATTAATTGATGTTAATTTTAATATATATTTATATTCGATCTCTAATAGTAATTCTAAATATATAAAATTGAATTAATAACAATTCTTAAATTTATATAATAACTTTAATGTTAAAAACGATTAAAAAATAAATCAGACATTAACAAGATAAAAATACAAATTAAAATTGAAAAACAATTCTCTAATATATGTCCAGTTGTCCACATGACCCCATCTAATTAATTTATTAATTTAATATATAAAAGTAAAGTTAATTCAATTTTAGTAACGAATAAAAAAACAAATTAAAAATCCATTGGTTAATTGTTGCTTAAATGTATTAATAATGAATGTCAACTAATTTATGACCATATAATAAATTTGCTCTATACAAATAGCTTCTCTTACAAGATTTTTTTTTTTTTTTGGAAATCTTACAAGATTAATTTTAATTACATTATCCAACCTTATGAAATGCAGGAATTAAAGATTTTTTATTCAACCCAAATATCTCTAAAAGCTACTAAAATTTAATTTTAAAAAATTATAATAATTTATTTTTGTGATTAAAACCCCAATAAAAAGAAATCTTTTCTTGCAAGCTTATTAAAATAATTTTTATTGGATATTAATATTAGTATCTTACATAAAATATCACTAAAACTAATTGTTTACCATATCAATAGATTTCATTTAAACAGTGGTCATGACTTTTATTTTTAATTTTAAATTTATCACAATAACACGGTGTTATCATTAGTTTACTTTAGTATTACTATTTTTATGTACGTTTACATATTTATACATTCGTGCATTGCACGAGAACACTAACCAAAATACCCTATATTTATTACTCCTCCCATTTTAATTTGTTTGTAAAACTTTAAAACACAACTCTTAAAAGAATAAATAAAATGTAATAAGCTAATTAAGACGCACAAAGTATTATGTAATGTTTTCCAATAATGTTTTTGCTTCGGTTTTAGATTTATATTAATTTGATATATTTCTTTCGAGACTATGCAATATAAATACTTCACATCATTAATATACCATAGGTCACATAGATTGAGATTATGAATAAACACTACCTTTACCTTCAATCTATCTATAACTATTACCAAAACAAAACACGCTGAAATCATGACTATTTAATATTGATTATTATTTTATTATATAGGATGTTTTGAGATGGCTAAAAGATAACATTTTTTCAATACGGATTCTTTTTATTTATACTATTGATTACTTCAATGCAATGCTTAATTCTAATATATTATTTAGGTTGTGACTATCTTTATGTATCACACATGTTTTTTATGAAAAACAAATTCTTTTTTTAACTTATATGAAATAATTTTACATAAATTCTTATGTTAAATTTGATGTTGAAGTGTGTTATATATCAAAAAAGTGTAATACTTTATAAAATTAATGTAATATTTGTTTTTGTTAGCATAAATTGGTATGTGATTTTTTTACTAAAAATACTCATAATATTGTATTGTATAGTTCATGTACAAACCATTTGCCCTTTATTCATATTAAACAAATAGAACTATAAATATAATAATATTAAATATATAACAAAATTTTTGTCATTGGTTGTAATTTATTTGTCATGAACTAAATTTTCTTAATTATTTACGCGTACAATGCAAAATATAAAACAAATTAAACAATATATGTAATGTATACAACTATTTAGTATGAAATGAGTTATAAATATAATGTAAAATTTATTTCTTAAGACTTTAATTTCTTAAATGATATAAATGTGTTGGAAAATTTAATAAATCCGTAAATCGCAGGGGCACTATCTAATATATAAACTAAACTTAATAAAACCATATCAGTTTACATGTGTTTCAAAATGAGCTCTAAACCTTTTATTTCTTACACTTAAACACCAAACACCAAACTAAACTAAATAAAACCATATCAGTAATAAGGATTACAAAAGCATCACATTCCTGACCCTTATGTTTGTTGAAGGAATTTCGAAAGAGTTTTCATTATTTCGGTGAGTGTTGTTGTTCTCTTCTCCTCTTGTCTCCTTTCACTTGCATTATTTGTTTTGTTTTGTTTTATTAGTCTTTATTATTATTATTATTCCATTAATGGCTGTGAATTCGTGATCACTTTCTTTGACTCCATTTCTTGATTGAATTATCAGGTTTCTCTTTAAAAATGTCATCTACTAAAAAAGAATGTGTTGCGTGCAAGTCTTTAGGCAAGATTTGCAATCAAGATTGTGTGTTTTCACATATCTTTAGAACAGATGAAGATCCAGATTATAAGATTTTGGACACAGCATACGGGATTGAAGATGTGATACAAAGTGTAAACAAGATAAGCCATAAAGACAGTCGCGGAACTACATTGGTGTGGCTATTGGAGCTGGCTAAACACGGGGTACGCTGTAAATTGTTTTCATCTCCATTAACGATGTGCAGTAATGTTGTTGATGAGGATCCGTATGGGCCTCCACCAGCTTCAACAGATTATGATGCCACTGCTGATTGTCATTGGATTATTTCGGGTCAAAGTATTTCTCTCGGCGAACCATATCCAAGTCTTGTTTTTTATAATCGAAAGGATATGCCGCGCCCTATTCCGCCTTTATTCGGTGATTTCTCCACAGTATCTCAGCAACAGCCGCCTGCAACACCAAAAGATCTACAGTATGGTCAGCAAGTACTGCCTTTCACACGTGGTGTAGTGCCGCCTGCAACACCTCAAGATCTACAGTATGGTCAGCAACAGCTGCCTTTCACACGTGGTGTAGCGCCGCCTGCAACACCTCAAGATCTACAGTATGGTCAGCAACAACTGCCTTTCACACGTGGTGTAGCGCCGTCTGCAACACCTCAAGATCTACAGTATGGTCAGCAACAACTGCCTTTCAAACGTGGTGTAGCGCCGTCTGCAACACCTCAAGATCTAAAGTATAGTCAGCAACAACTGCCTTTCACACGTGATGTAGCGCCGCCTGCAACACCTCAACATCTACAGTATCGTCAGCAACAACTGCCTTTCACACATGGCGTAGCGCCGCCTGCAACACCTCAAAATCTACATTATGGTCAGCAACAGCTGCCTTTCACACTTGGTGTAGTACCGCCTTTAACACCCCAAGATCTACAGTATGGTCTGCAACAATTGCCTCTCACACATGGTGTAGCGCCGCCTGCAACACCTCAAGATCTACAGTATGGTCAGCAACAGCTGCCTTTCACACTTGGTGTAGTACCGTCTGCAAAACTCCAAGATCTACAGTATCGTCAGCAGAGAGCGCAAACACGAGAACAAAAGGAGCAACCGAATGAGGAACAAGCACCAAGCAGGACAGGACCACGAACTCGACGCAATCTCAGGGTGAATAAGTCCAACTTTAAATAAGATGGAAAACAATTTTAGTATAGAGCAGTTAGTTTTACTTCAAGTCAAGAAAGCTTAGTATTAAAACAAGTTGTGAATCTATGATCATTCATCAATATTAGCTACTCTTTTGCAAGTCAATTCAAGTCAAGTAGTACCTATATATATTTCTGCAGCATAATAAAATCGTTTCAGTTAGCTTAAAGAATGCCTTAGAGATAGTTAAGAAACGATAATTAGGTTTTAAGTAGGTATTGAAAATTGTAACCGCATTTAAGTTGGTATTGAAAATTGTAACCGCAATTGAAAATTCCTAATTGTAAAGAAAATTGAATAGCATAGTTCGTTTCCCTTGCCTCGAAACCCACAGGTTACAAGATGAAATCCTACTATAGCCAATTATCTATATTAGGCCGTGACAATTCGACACATAATCTCACCGTGACCCACTCGTGGGGACACGGGACACTCGTGGGCTCAGGCCCACAAACCCACGGGTCAAGAGCGTTGACTTCCACATGCACTCGGTGAGGTTCATTGTTTCCCAAAACCATATGGCAATAGGTGAAGTATTTCCAACAATCTATCTTTTTAAAATGCAGGGAGGACATGTCGATCCACCCATGGTCACTATTAGCACAATTTTGTGGTGCTAGAACATTGCCTAGCTTGGCAAATTATGCATTGAAAGTTTTTTGGCTTGTGAAATGGCAAGTTTGTGAAGCAAACTTGATGTAAACTAGGATTAAATATAAGTTGGAGTAAAGGGACCAAGAAAGTTCAAAAAAAAACCCCACTGAGGAGAGCTTTGATGTATGTATGGTAAGATGCTTCTGGACACAGGAAAAATTGATCATGTAAGGTTTTATATCACTTGTAGAATTATTTTGAGAGAACAAGAGGAGAAATGAACTGTTGTATGAGTTAGTTGCGCGTGTATTTGCTTTTTTGCGGAATTTAAGGAAAAGAACATGCAAAGCAATAATAAAAGAGACAAAATTTTACGTGGAAAACCTTTTAGGAAAATTAGATGGAAAAACAATGGCCCACTCGGGATTTCTAAAAACTCTACTACGCACGCGGTCCCCCAAGTTTTATTATCGAATTCAATAATTAGATTTCATATACTTTTATTAACAATAATTTAAATATAAATATTGCAATGTTGGGTAACTTTGGAAGAATACAAGGGTTAAAGATGTATAGGTAGTAGTAGGAGCATCTACTGGTTGGGCAACTTTGTTGTCGAAGATGATGTTGCAATGTTGTCGATTTGTCTAGTCTAGTTCATGTTAAAATGAAACGATCAGGTTTTCTTGGTTAGCAATTCTTTATTTAAATGCATTTTCAACATGCTTTCTCATTAAAAAATTAAAGGAATATATGATAGAAACAAATTTTAAGATAAATCTATAACTGCATAAGTGAACTTTTCTTCACTTTCAATTTGATGTCTGCACTGTTTGTTGTTCTGTCTTGGTGTGGATGATGGTGTTGGTGTTCTGTTAGTGTCTCATTTGTTCTGTCGAGTTCATGGTGTTGGTGTGGATGATGGCTATTTCATTGTTGGTGGTTCTCCTCTGACAGTAAATGTATACTTTTGTCTAGTCTGCTTGTTTGGTCTTGGTGTTTTAATGCAACTTACTTGTTTCCCTTGACGTTTTTGTGGAGCGTGCTAATTTTCCCTTGGTATTTTTGCGCTACCTGCTTGTTTGCCTTATTGTTCAGCCAGGTTATCACTGTGTTTTATTTCAAATCACGTAGTCAGATTATAGCAGTCAGAGAATGAAAACTAAAATACCTATACATCTGCACCAAATCAAAGAGGGTATGGCACTCTTTAATTTGCCTTCAATTTATCCCACTAAACAGCACCCATTTTCATGGCAATGTGCACATCAATAACAGTAAACCAATCTTTGAATATGGCATGAATTTGTACACAAAACAAGGAATCAATTTATGAATAAGGCACGAAAAAAATTCTAACAGCAATGAAGAAATCAGAATTCAGCAATGCAATGTACTGAAATTTAGTTTCTGGCAGCAGCAATGTGTGCACACAAGAAAAAAAAATGTTGAATGGTTTCTGATTAATTCACACAAATCAGTAATCAGAAGGGATTTTCTGACAGCAACTCTTAGGGCTGTGTGTGTACAAACGCTCAAGATGCAACACAATCAATTAAATCCTCTAGTACTAATCAAATTTGAATCAATACCAAGATGTTCTGGAAATAAGCCCACAAAGAGAAACAAAAGAAACAATGCACAAAAAAAATGCAGCAATCAAAATGAGTTACTTGACCAATATTCTTGCACACAACTTGTGCACAATACAGCGGGAATTATTGTTGTGTACACAAAATTCAGAAATAGAAAAAACTGAATTTCAGCAACAATGCACGTTGGTATTCTCTAAGGCTGTGGGTGCACTACCAAGCTCAAGATTTAAGACAATCAATGAATAAGAACACAAGAAGAAACGAAAAGAAACAATTCTCACAATCAGCAATCAATGAATTACTTGACAACAGCATCTTGCGAGTAGGGGACCTTCAGCAGCTGTTTTGGAGGTCTTTTTGCGCGTGTTTATGGCACTATTAGGGTATTATGGCAAGTCCCAAGTGTAGAGATTCCAAAAATTTCCTTGGTGTCCTCTAATTTGATTGGAGAAGATTTTGGTGAAGCCCTCAAGGTGGCCTGGTCGTTCAAAACACCCGGTTGTTCTGACAGCAAAAATGTCGACTGTCCTACCTTCAACACCATTTCTAGTGGTTCTCTTGTGCTCATTGGAGGTGGTATTGGGGCTTGATAGTAAGAACCATGTATAGAGATTCTTGATTTGCCCTTGGTCTCCCCAAAGGTGCTCAGAATAATTCGTTGAGATGCCCGCAAGGTGGGTTGCTCAAACGAAATTTGTGGTGGTTCAATTTGACTGTTTATTGTTGTTTCTTGGGGTCTTTGATGCATGTGTTGATTTCTAAGTTGTGTATCATCATCACATTGCTCCATATCTTCTTCTCCTACACTTGAACCATGTGTGCCATGCATATTTGGTTCAACATCACACAAAAAATGGGGAGAAATTGTAATATAAAATGTAAATCTCATTGAAATTTAAGTAAGATGTCAAAGTAAGAGATAAATAAGCTTACTTACAACACCAATTTAGTATAATATCCTTGAGAAACTCCAACCATGAAGTGTATAGGAGGGAAGGAGATAAAGTTTACTGCAAAGATCATATGATTTAATGAGTCATTTTAATATATTTATTATCTACTCTCTTTGTTTTTTTGTTTTTCTCATTTACCTTTTGCACAGCTTTTAATGCAAATTTTAAATCTCAGTATATCTAAATACAGATAATTAAAAATTATAAAAATACATGTTAAAAAAGTATACATTAAGACGAATCTAACGAGATCTTACATGGATATGTTTTATCTTCTTAAAGTGACGAATCAAAAATATTAATTAAATTTTTTTTCTTCTTAAAGTGAAATATTCCAAATAGGATCAATATTTGAGAACGAAGGGAGTATTAAATTAAAATGACTCGTTAAATTATATGCACTTTGTAATGAACAAAATTGTATTAATTCACATTACAGGAAAACCAAAGGCAATGCTAAAGCTCCTTGATAATAACTGAATTCAATTGATCAAATTGAGATTAATGTCCTATGGTTTACATGACCAAATAATTCAATTGAACATCTAGATTAGAAATACCACTGAAATACAGAAAGCGAAGTAGATGATTGATAAGAACAAGAATGCTTACGGACCGTTAGAGTAATAAGGATTACAAAAGCACCACATTCCTAAAATTTAAAACGAAGCACAAGTGTTTTCCCCCTCAACATATATTATAAATTCTCCATCCATTTTTGAATTTAGTTTGTTAAGTTGAAGGAATTTTCAAAGACTTTTCATTATTTCGGTGAGTGTTGTTGTTCTCTCCTCCTCTTGTCGTCTTCGTTCGCTTGCATTATTTGTTTTGTTTTCTTTTATTAGTCTTTATTATTATTCCATTAATGCCTGTGAATTCGTGATCACTTTCTTTGACTCCATTTCTTGATTGAATTATCAGGTTTCTCTTTAAAAATGTCATCTACTAAAAAAGAATGTGTTGCGTGCAAGTCTTTAGGCAAGATTTGTAATCAAGATTGTGTGTTTTCACAAGTCTTTAGAACAGATCAAGATCCAAATTATAAGCTTTTGGACACAGCGTACGGGATCAAGGATGTGATACAAAGTGTAAACAACATAAGTGATACAAACAGTCGGATATTCACATTGCAGTGGCTATTGCGTCTGGCGGAAAAGGGGGTACGCTGCCAATTGTTTTCAACTCCATTCATGTTGTTGAGTAATCGTGGCACTGCTGGTAGTAGTTGGGTTATTGCGGGTCAAAGTATTTCTCTCGGCAAACCATATCCAAGTGTTGTTTTTTATGATCCAAAGGATATTCCGCAGCCTATGCAGTATTTTCAGCCCACAGTATCTCTGCAACATCTAAAGCATGGTCAGGAACAGCCGCCTTTGACACTTAGTTTAGCGCCACCTGCAACACCTCAAGATCTACAGTATGGTCAGCAGAGTGCGCAAACACTAGAACAAAATGAGCAACAGAATGAGATACAAGAACCAAGCATACAACAGCACAGTGCGCAGACACTAGAACAATATGAGCCACAAAATGAGATACAAGAACCAAGCATACAACAGCAGAGTGCGCTAATACGAGAACAAAATGAGCAACAGAATGAGATACAAGAACCAAGCATACAACAGCAGAGTGCGCTAACACAAGAACAAAATGAGCAACCGCATGATATACAAGAATCAACATACAACAACAGAGTGCGCAAACAGATGAACAAAATGAGCAGGAGAATGAGATACAAGAACCAAGCATACAACAGCACAGCGCGCAAACGCAAGAACAAAATGAGCCACAGAATGAGATACAAGAATCAAGCATACAACAGCAGAGTGCGCAAACATATGAACAAAATGAGCAACAGAATGAGATACAAGAACCAAACATACAACAGGAGAGTGTGCAAACGCCAGAACAAAATGAGCAACAAAATGAGATACAAGAATCAAGCATACAACAGCAGAGTGCGCAAACACATGAACAAAATGAGCAACAGAATGAGATACAAGAACCAAACATACAACAGCAGAGTGTGCAAACGCCAGAACAAAATGAGCAACAAAATGAGATACAAGAACCAAGCAACTCAGGACCACGAACTCCACGCCATCTCAGGGTGAATAAGTCGAGCTTTAAATAAGATGAAAAACAATTTTAGTATAGAGCAGTTAGTTTTACTTCAAGTCAAGAAACTTAGTATTAAAACAATTTGTGAATCTATGATCATTCATCAATATTAGTTACTCTTTTGCAAGTCACGTCAAGTCAAGAAGTAGTACTTATATTTTCTGCAGCATAATAAAATCATTTCAGTCAGCTTAAAGAATGCCTTAGACTGAATCTATAACAGATTGCCCAAGATGGCACATATTAATCATTTCTTAAGGGTCTACAAATTTTCTTCGCTCAGGGCTACTAAAATGCCTAAGACGGCCCTGCCCTTAGTGCTAACAATAGTATTTGATTGATACATTATGTAGACGACAATGGGCGATGACTTTCAGTATCAATATGTTGAATATTGGTTTAAGAAAATGTGCAAATTGATACATTATGTAGGTAGTTATATTTTTACCATAAATGGAGATGTTTATTGTAGTTTATATGTTTCCTTAAAATTTGAGTGTATGATATTGTAGGACTGTGGAGTGAGTACTCTATATATTCAATGCCCTGTATCTATAACATTGCTTCAAATATGGCCTCTCAATAATCATGACTATTATGAAGCTGCACACAGAACCTATTATAGAAACTAAGAAGAGTGCCTTGGTTTGGCATCATAGAGATGCTGATCCAGGTTTTGGACCTTGCCAATCAAAGGAGTTGTTACTGTAAAAAGTGGCATGTATATTGTTGAAGTTAAGCCACAGGTATATATCTCGATTTTGTTGATTGTCATTTTTGTGCTATGTTGTATAATATATCATTTCATTGCTGTTGATCATTGTTTAACCCATCTTTTATAATCTTTGCTAGAATATTAGTTATTAATCGAAAGATTTATTATCAGAATCTCTGTCCCAATCAAATACAATTTTGGAATTTTCTATGACCTAAGATATTGATGTCAAAGTGTAGTGTGAAGATCTAATTCCAAGAGCTTTAGTACTGCTGTACAGAGCCGGAACTGTGACAAAAATAATTGTTCCTGTGTATAACAAACAGCAGTATTTCATCATCTAACATGTAACATCTCAGTGTATCTAGAAAGTGCTTTAGTACTGCTGTCTGGAACAAGTGACATAAACATCTAAGAAGCTCATTTGAGTTATGCATTTGTGTTTCTGCTTTTATGCTTTTGTTGTTTCTTGTTATTGTTAATTGGTGTGATCTTTTCAAAGGGAATGTGTTTCGGAATTCCCAAAACTTAGATTTTACTATTGTAAGATGTTTTTAATTAGGTGACTAATTAAACATCAGATATATATATATATGTGTAAGGAGACCAACTGCTGTGCATTCTTTTACATTCTATCAATACAATTGTTTCTTTCAATCTTTGTTCAATCTTTTGCACAGATTATAAGTGTTTCCAGTGACAAAAGGTGGTGTTGGACTATGCTTAATAGATATGTGGGTGCTAGATAGCTTAGTTGGACTCTTTGTGGTTGGTGAGGGTGAAGGGGTGGTTACTGCAAAAACACCAGCAGCAAGATTTGACGATGTCAAGCTCTAAGAAACAAAAATCGATGAACAAGCTGTACCACTTTTTCTAGCTCACAACAACACTGCTGTACCACTTTTTCTGTGGTTGGGTTTTGACAGTTCTCTTTTTTCTTTCCTTTTAAAATTTTCATTAAATTTAGTCTGCATTTACAAAATTTCATCTCATTGAAATATCGTGCTTTTAGTTTTATCGTTGTCTAATACTTCCTCTGGTTTTTAATAGTTGCTACAAATAGTGACATTTCTCTTCACAGGATGTCACTATCTGTAGCAACTAATAATATCCAGAGGAAGCATGCACTTAATTTCCCGCAGACCGAAAAGGGTGTAAGACTACATGCTGCGGCAGTTTCAGCTACAACTAATAGTCAGCATCATGGAAGAGAGGGGGAAGAAAAGATCAAGCTGCACACTCACTCATACTGCTGTTTAGATTATGCACAGGTTGCTTATCATCAGTAGTTTTGTGTAATTATTTATTTGTTTGTGGTTGTATAGGTTGAATAATTATTTATTTTGCAATGTATGGAAGCACTTTCGAGGAGAGCGTATCCGAATCATATCATCCACGAGTTAAGGTTTCTTCATTCTGGCTTTCATGTTATTTCGCACATATTTAAAACCCTTGTCGTTTTGGTTTTTTCATTCTGGTGTTCATGTTATGTGTCTTTTTGATGTAATTTCTTTTTGATCCAATTGTGCTTTTTCGCGCTTTTTCAGTTTATGATCGCTTTGGCTTAACATCTTCTCATATATTAGTGTAAAAGGATGATAAGTGGTGTGAGCAAGTCCAATTCTTATCATTCCAGGTTTTAGTCAGTAAAAGTTTGGAAAAAATATTCAAAATTTGCATTTTTTTGTTGTTTTTGGAACCTTAGAACTATACCGGCTTGTCCAAACTACATATATTGTGATCTTTGACCTGTACACTAGCTGAATTGATGCATCAACACCCCCTGCCACCAGTTACAAACTGATGCACTGACTTAATGGCCATTAGATTAAGCCTTTCCAAATCATACCGTACACTACGACACCTACATACCCTGATCTCTGATACACTCAAACATAGACTGAACCAAGAGACCTTGTCTCAGCAGAACAGACCACACAAATACTAACCTAGCAGATCTCAAAAAGTCTTATCCCAAATGTACAAACCCCATCAGCATCATGTATGATCAGAATTCAGAAGAAGTTCTCAACCAATCCAAACATGTAATAGTAATACCCAACCCTCTATGTACCCTGAACTAAATTAGCAACAAAATCATAACAATTCTTTAGATTGAATATCTAAGCTCAAATGTTAGCAGATAAAACAAAATATAGCAAATATAGCTTTAGTTCTAAACTCGAAAATAAAACTCCAAAGTCCGTAAGCAAATATAGCAGATTGAATTAAAATTTACATTGATTGTGAGTAGTGACAATCATAGCACCAATATGGAGTTTATTCAACTATATGGACTAATTTTCCATGAATTGATGAAAAAATGTACTCTGAGAAGGCATAGCTCACCAAAGAAACACCACAAAAATGCCAAAGCATTAATCCCAAAAACATGAAAAACTTAGAGAAAGCAATTTCTCAAGAATATGATTCTCAAAAGTGAGCTTCAAGCACAACAATGTGATTCACAGAACCAAAAGGAAGATTAATAATGCAAGTCAGAAATGTTAAGCTTACGATTCTGAGGGTGCTGCTTTCAGGATTATAAAAAACTGTAATCGAGATTAAGACAAAGTTTAGGGTTTAATTTCTGTGTTTATTCATTGATAATTCCTCCAATATACAAGGCTGACAATATATAAATAAAAACTTACTCTAAAGTTACTCTGATAATACCCGAACTTCTTCCTTGCTGCTGTGAATCTACCAAACCAAGCTCTAGGCGACTGTTTCAACCCATGCAAAGCTTTTCGTAATCTGCACCCTTCATTTTCCCCAAAATCTCCTGAAAAACCGGGAGGAGCCTGCATATATATTTCTTCCTTCAATTCCCCATGAAGAAAAGCGTTCTTAACATCGAACTGGTGAAGAGGCCAATCCAGGTTTGCTGCTATGGAGAAAAGGACCCTTATAGTGTCAAGTTTGGCAACTGGAGAGAATGTTTCTGAATAGTCAATCCCATATGTCTGTGTATACCCCTTAGCCACAAGACGAGCCTTGTATCGCTCTATGGTACCATCTGCTTTATACTTCACTGTGTACACCCATTTGCATCCCACAACTCTTTTTTCTCTGGGTATGGTGCACTTCTCCCAAGTTCCATTTTTTCGAAGCGCAGCAATTTCCTCTTCCATGGCTTTCCTCCATTTGTCATCTCCTAGAGCTTCCTCCACATTATTAGGAAGCTTGGTTCCATACAAAGCTGCATTGAACGCCAGAGCACTTTGTGATAAATTTCCCTCTCCTGTAGCTTCGATCGGATATCTAGACCTCTTGGCCTCATATTCCGGATCATACCTCTTAGGAGGAACCCCTCGAGTACTCCTGGGTGGAAGGGAATACCCTTGGGATCCATCTGCCTGCTCTTGCCCTGTCTCCGCAATCTAATCAGAATTATCAGTAACATTAATCTCAACAAAATTATTAGTAACATCAACAGTAACAATATCAGGAGATTTGTCTTCTTCCACCAGAGAACTAACCTGCTGTTCAGACATTACTGGTTGTGGTATGGGCTGCACAGCTTGGAGAGACGTTTCGGTAGCTTCGCCTACTTGCTCGTTTTGGTCAACGATAGGCACCCATGGACTGGCTAGCCATCTGAGATCGTCACTCACCCTCTCCCCTGACATCGAGGATAGGTAAAGTAGTATTCTGACTCAGAAAACTCACAATCCATAGTAGTATACATCCGTCGTTCGGAGGGATCATAACACCGATACCCCTTCTGATTTCTCCCATAACCCACAAAAATACACCGGATAGCACGAGGTTCCGTACTCGTTTTGGACAATGAACATAGACAGTACACCCAAAAATTCTAGGAGGTAAGGAATGTGAGGATGGAACAGTTTGGTACATTTGAAGGCTCTCAAGAGGAGTTTTGTAGTTAAGGGCTTTTGTGGGCAATCGATTAGTGAGATAGGCAGCAATAGAAATAGCCTCAGGCCGTAGGAAGTAGGTACATGTGCTTCAAGCATAATAGCACGGGTGATCTCTAGTAAGGTTCTATTTTTCCGCTCAGCCACACCGTCTTGTTGTGGTGTGTCTGGACAAGAAGTTTGATGAATAAGGCCCTTACTAGTAAAGAAATTGTGCATCTCAGAGTTATCATATTCACGGCCATTATCGGTTCTTAGGATACGGGGTTGGGTTTGAAAGTGGGTGCATATCATGTTATAAAAATCAACAAAGACACCATAAACCTCAGATTTCTGTTTCAGAAAATAAATACAGCTCATACGAGTACAGTCATCAATAAACACCACATAATATGAAAAACCATGCAAACCACAAACAGGAGCAGGACCCCAAACATCGAAATGAATAATCATAAAAGGTAAACTAGATTTATTCAAACTACTAGAATACGAATGTTTGTGACTCTTAGCTAGAATACATGTCTAACATTTAAAGTCTAAATTTAATCTAGCTAAAGTAGGAAAAAGTTTCTCCAGATACCCCACTGACGGATGTCCAAGTCTTCAATGCCAAGTCCATAACTGCTTCTCCTTTGACCCATGAGCAAGAACTGCATTGCCTTGTTGAACCGTCTCATCCAGGTAGTACAAGCCTCCTCGCTCAATACCACGCCCAATAATTTTGCTGGTCTGAACATCCTGCACAATACAGCAACCAGATTTCATAAGCACAGTATAATTGAGATCTTTCGTAAACTGACTAACAGACAGAAGTTTATGGGAGAGATCGGGAACAAATAAACAATTTTTAAGCACAAAATTATCCGAGACAGAAATAGTTCCAGCTCCTTTGACTTGAATCTCTTCCCCATTAGCAGTCTTAATGAGGGATTTTTTCGGTCTGTCATAATACGAAAAATCTCGAGGGTCATAGGACATAGTGTCGGTCGCACCACAGTCAAAAATCCATCCCTTATTTTCCACAGATAAAGCAAAGGAATTATTTAAGTTATGATAAGCAAAAAAATTAGACTGAAAGATAAGGGGTGGCCCTCCATTAGCCACGTCGCCCCTATCTCCATTACTTAAGGACATCAAATGTCCTTCTTCTAAGATGCCCCCTTCAAACCTTATCTCTTCTCCATGAGAGAGAAAGAGGGTTTCCTTCCTTTTACCTGGTGCGCCGTTTTCATTGTTGTTCATGGCTATTTGTGCTCTTCCTTCTTCTCCATTAATGGCTGCCTCTGTACTGTGACCAATAGCTGCCTTGCCGGTTCTGTTTTGATCGGAGATTTGGCCGGCTGTTTTTCCCCTTTTCCGTGTGTCCGGCCACCACTCAGGGTACCCAACAAGCTAGAAGCACTCATTTTTTGTGTGCCTTTTTTCACCACAGTGGGTACACTGAAGGTTGTTTCGGTCATCATTACGCCGATAAGGTCGTTTCGATTTCCCTTTGACTGTAAAAACGCCTCCTGTGCCCGATGAATCATGAGATGAGGGCTCTTTGTTCATTATTCCCCTTCTCATTATCTCCCTTCGAATGCTTGCATATGCCTCCTCCACTGGGTAGTGGATTTTGGAGCAACAGATCCCGCCGGTCCTTGTCAAAGGTCTTATTTATTCCGGCCAAAAATTGGTATAACCGGTTTTGTTGTGTGAACCGGCTAAAAGTGACGATATCATCTGGGTCCTTCATTGGATTAGGCTGCCTCCGATCTATCTCCTTCCACAGATTTATGAGTTTGTTATAATATTTGTCAATTGGTTCATTATTCTGTTCACTTTTATTAGCCTTAACAGTGAGGTCGAATATTTGGAGACCATCACTGCCACTGCTATACAAAGTCTCTATCCCCTTCCATAATGCCCTAGCCGTCGGAAAATCGAGAAATTGATTCACGATGTCTGGATCGATATTCTCGATAATCCAAGAAATAACAACTGAATCCTGCCTGGATCACTGGCTGTACTCCGGGTCGTTTGGTGACGGTGGCTTGGCTGTGATGTGACTGAGCCTGCCACGGCCATTGATGGCCCAGTGCATCAGCCTGGACCATTTTGTGTAGTTTCGGTTTGTTAATTTTTCGGTTATGGTGATGGAGGAGGTGTTTGTGGGTGTTTCGGTGGGTGGTTTGTTGGTGTTTAACTGTGAGAACAGTTGCAACAACTGTCCCATCGTGACTGGCTGTTCTGGGGAGATAATAGTTTTGGGGTCGATTTCCATTTTCCGGTCAGGTAAGGTTATTTTCTGGTAGGGGATGAAGCCGCTTGAATGTTTTTCTTCCTCAGAAGCGTTCCGGCTCTAATACCATGTAATCGAGATTAAGACAAAGTTTAGGGTTTAATTTCTGTGTTTATTCATTGATAATTCCTCCAATATACAAGGCTGATAATATATACATAAAAACTTACTCTAAATATGAATATATAGAATATAATCAAATCCCTAAATATATGCAAGATATTCCTAGAATAAATCTATTTCCATATTCTAACACTCCCCCTCAAGTTGGGTCGTGGGATCACCAATGCCCAACTTGCATAGAACATCTTCAAAGAACTGGGTTCCTACTGCCTTTGTGCGATGCTAACTGATCTTCTGATCGAACATGAGGCAATCTGATAATCTCATTTTCTAGCTTCTCCTTTATGAAGTGTCTGTCAACCTCTACATGTTTAGTGCGATCATGTTGCACTGGGTTCTCAGAGATATCTATGGCCGCCTTATTATCACACTACAGCGTACAACTCTTCATAGGCATGAAGCCAAGCTCTGTAAGAAGTTTCCTCAATCATAGGACTTCCGTAATACCTTTCGCGACTCCCCGAAATTCAGCTTCAGCACTTGAGAGCGCAACCACTTTCTGTTTCTTACTTCTCCATGTCACAAGATTACCCCCTACTAGAGTGAAGTAACCTGATGTCGATTTCCTGTCATCTCTGTCACCAGCCCAATCTGCATCTGTATAGGCAACTAAGTCAAGATGCCCGTTCTTCTGATATAGGACCCCTCTCCCTGGAGTCCCCTTTAAGTACCTCAGAATTCTGATGACTGCTTCCATGTGTTGTATCTGTGGTCTGTGCATGAATTGACTCACGACTCCTACTACGTATGCTATATCAGGTGTCGTGTGAGCCAAATATATTAGCTTACCCACCAACTTCTGGTACTGTGCACAATTTGTAGGCTCTCCATCCTCCAACATTTGAAAACCCATGATTCATCATTATTGGTGTCTTAATAGGTTTGCAATCCAGCATATATACCAGCTTCTGCTAGAAGATCCAACACATATTTCCATTGGGATATGAATACCCAAGAAGTACTTGAGTCTTCCTAGATCCTTCATCTCGAACTCTTGAAACAACTGACGTTTTAGAGCTTTGATTTCCTTTACATCATCCCCTGTAATAATCATGTCATCAACATAGATAATGAGACATGTTATTTTCTTCCCATTTCTCTTCAGAAAAAGTGTATGATCTGAGTTACTCTGATAATACCCGAACTTCTTCATTGCTGCTGTGAATCTACCAAACCAAGTTCTAGGCGACTGTTTCAACCCATACATAGCTTTTCGTAATCTGCACCCTTCATTTTCCCCAAAATCTCCTGAAAAACCGGGAGGAGCCTGCATATATACTTCTTCCTTCAATTCCCCATGAAGAAAAGCGTTCTTAACATCGAACTGGTGAAGAGGCCAATCCAGGTTTGCTGCTATGGAGAAAAGGACCCTTATAGTGTCAAGTTTGGCAACTGGAGAGAATGTCTCTGAATAGTCAATCCCATATGTCTGTGTATACCCCTTAGCCACAAGACGAGCCTTGTATCGCTCTATGGTACCATCTGCTTTATACTTCACTGTGTACACCCATTTGCATCCCACAACTCTTTTTTCTCTGGGTATGGTGCACTTCTCCCAATTTCCATTTTTTCGAAGCGCAGCAATTTCCTCTTCCATGGCTTTCCTCCATTTGTCATCTCCTAGAGCTTCCTCCACATTATTAGGAAGCTTGGTTCCATACAAAGCTGCATTGAACGCCAGAGCACTTTGTGATAAATTTCCCTCTCCTGTAGCTTCGATCGGATATCTAGACCTCTTGGCCTCATATTCCGGATCATACCTCTTAGGAGGAACCCCTCGAGTACTCCTGGGTGGAAGGGAATACCCTTGGGATCCATCTGCCTGCTCTTGCCCTGTCTCCGCAATCTAATCAGAATTATCAGTAACATTAATCTCAACAAAATTATTAGTAACATCAACAGTAACAATATCAGGAGATTTGTCTTCTTCCACCAGAGAACTAACCTGCTGTTCAGACATTACTGGTTGTGGTATGGGCTGCACAGCTTGGAGAGACGTTTCGGTAGCTTCGCCTACTTGCTCGTTTTGGTCAACGATAGGCACCCATGGACTGGCTAGCCATCTGAGATCGTCACTCACCCTCTCCCCTGACATCGAGGATAGGTAAAGTAGTATTCTGACTCAGAAAACTCACAATCCATAGTAGTATACATCCGTCGTTCGGAGGGATCATAACACCGATACCCCTTCTGATTTCTCCCATAACCCACAAAAATACACCGGATAGCACGAGGTTCCGTACTCGTTTTGGACAATGAACATAGACAGTACACCCAAAAATTCTAGGAGGTAAGGAATGTGAGGATGGAACAGTTTGGTACATTTGAAGGCTCTCAAGAGGAGTTTTGTAGTTAAGGGCTTTTGTGGGCAATCGATTAGTGAGATAGGCAGCAATAGAATTAGCCTCAGGCCGTAGGAAGTAGGTACATGTGCTTCAAGCATAATAGCACGGGTGATCTCTAGTAAGGTTCTATTTTTCCGCTCAGCCACACCGTCTTGTTGTGGTGTGTCTGGACAAGAAGTTTGATGAATAAGGCCCTTACTAGTAAAGAAATTGTGCATCTCAGAGTTATCATATTCACGGCCATTATCGGTTCTTAGGATACGGGGTTGGGTTTGAAAGTGGGTGCATATCATGTTATAAAAATCAACAAAGACACCATAAACCTCAGATTTCTGTTTCAGAAAATAAATACAGCTCATACGAGTACAGTCATCAATAAACACCACATAATATGAAAAACCATGCAAACCACAAACAGGAGCAGGACCCCAAACATCGAAATGAATAATCATAAAAGGTAAACTAGATTTATTCAAACTACTAGAATACGAATGTTTGTGACTCTTAGCTAGAATACATGTCTAACATTTAAAGTCTAAATTTAATCTAGCTAAAGTAGGAAAAAGTTTCTCCAGATACCCCACTGACGGATGTCCAAGTCTTCAATGCCAAGTCCATAACTGCTTCTCCTTTGACCCATGAGCAAGAACTGCATTGCCTTGTTGAACCGTCTCATCCAGGTAGTACAAGCCTCCTCGCTCAATACCACGCCCAATAATTTTGCTGGTCTGAACATCCTGCACAATACAGCAACCAGATTTCATAAGCACAGTATAATTGAGATCTTTCGTAAACTGACTAACAGACAGAAGTTTATGGGAGAGATCGGGAACAAATAAACAATTTTTAAGCACAAAATTATCCGAGACAGAAATAGTTCCAGCTCCTTTGACTTGAATCTCTTCCCCATTAGCAGTCTTAATGAGGGATTTTTTCGGTCTGTCATAATACGAAAAATCTCGAGGGTCATAGGACATAGTGTCGGTCGCACCACAGTCAAAAATCCATCCCTTATTTTCCACAGATAAAGCAAAGGAATTATTTAAGTTATGATAAGCAAAAAAATTAGACTGAAAGATAAAGGGTGGCCCTCCATTAGCCACGTCGCCCCTATCTCCATTACTTAAGGACATCAAATGTCCTTCTTCTAAGATGCCCCCTTCAAACCTTATCTCTTCTCCATGAGAGAGAAAGAGGGTTTCTTTCCTTTTACCTGGTGCGCCGTTTTCATTGTTGTTCATGGCTATTTGTGCTCTTCCTTCTTCTCCATTAATGGCTGCCTCTGTACTGTGACCAATAGCTGCCTTGCCGGTTCTGTTTTGATCGGAGATTTGGCCGGCTGTTTTTCCCCTTTTCCGTGTGTCCGGCCACCACTCAGGGTACCCAACAAGCTTGAAGCACTCATTTTTTGTGTGCCTTTTTTCACCACAGTGGGTACACTGAAGGTTGTTTCGGTCATCATTACGCCGATAAGGTCGTTTCGATTTCCCTTTGACTGTAAAAACGCCTCCTGTGCCCGATGAATCATGAGATGAGGGCTCTTTGTTCATTATTCCCCTTCTCATTATCTCCCTTCGAATGCTTGCATATGCCTCCTCCACTGGGTAGTGGATTTTGGAGCAACAGATCCCGCCGGTCCTTGTCAAAGGTCTTATTTATTCCGGCCAAAAATTGGTATAACCGGTTTTGTTGTGTGAACCGGTTAAAAGTGACGATATCATCTGGGTCCTTCATTGGATTAGGCTGCCTCCGATCTATCTCCTTCCACAGATTTATGAGTTTGCTATAATATTTGTCAATTGGTTCATTATTCTGTTCACTTTTATTAGCCTTAACAGTGAGGTCGAATATTTGGAGACCATCACTGCCACTGCTATACAAAGTCTCTATCCCCTTCCATAATGCCCTAGCCGTCGGAAAATCGAGAAATTGATTCACGATGTCTGGATCGATATTCTCGCTAATCCAAGAAATAACAACTGAATCCTGCCTGGATCACTGGCTGTACTCCGGGTCGTTTGGTGACGGTGGCTCGGCTGTGATGTGACTGAGCCTGCCACGGCCATTGATGGCCCAGTGTATCAGCCTGGACCATTTTGTGTAGTTTCGGTTTGTTAATTTTTCGGTTATGGTGATGGAGGAGGTGTTTGTGGGTGTTTCGGTGGGTGGTTTGTTGGTGTTTAACTGTGAGAACAGTTGCAACAACTGTCCCATCGTGACTGGCTGTTCTGGGGAGATAATAGTTTTGGGGTCGATTTCCATTTTCCGGTCAGGTAAGGTTATTTTCTGGTAGGGGATGAAGCCGCTTGAATGTTTTTCTTCCTCAGAAGCGTTCCGGCTCTAATACCATGTAATCGAGATTAAGACAAAGTTTAGGGTTTAATTTCTGTGTTTATTCATTGATAATTCCTCCAATATACAAGGCTGATAATATATACATAAAAACTTACTCTAAATATGAATATATAGAATATAATCAAATCCCTAAATATATGCAAGATATTCCTAGAATAAATCTATTTCCATATTCTAACACTCCCCCTCAAGTTGGGTCGTGGGATCACCAATGCCCAACTTGCATAGAACATCTTCAAAGAACTGGGTTCCTACTGCCTTTGTGCGAATATCTGCTAACTGATCTTCTGATCGAACATGAGGCAATCTGATAATCTCATTTTCTAGCTTCTCCTTTATGAAGTGTCTGTCAACCTCTACATGTTTAGTGCGATCATGTTGCACTGGGTTCTCAGAGATATCTATGGCCGCCTTATTATCACACTACAGCGTACAACTCTTCATAGGCATGAAGCCAAGCTCTGTAAGAAGTTTCCTCAATCATAGGACTTCCGTAATACCTTTCGCGACTCCCCGAAATTCAGCTTCAGCACTTGAGAGCGCAACCACTTTCTGTTTCTTACTTCTCCATGTCACAAGATTACCCCCTACTAGAGTGAAGTAACCTGATGTCGATTTCCTGTCATCTCTGTCACCAGCCCAATCTGCATCTGTATAGGCAACTAAGTCAAGATGCCCGTTCTTCTGATATAGGACCCCTCTCCCTGGAGTCCCCTTTAAGTACCTCAGAATTCTGATGACTGCTTCCATGTGTTGTATCTGTGGTCTGTGCATGAATTGACTCACGACTCCTACTACGTATGCTATATCAGGTGTCGTGTGAGCCAAATATATTAGCTTACCCACCAACTTCTGGTACTGTGCACAATTTGTAGGCTCTCCATCCTCCAACATTTGAAAACCCATGATTCATCATTATTGGTGTCTTAATAGGTTTGCAATCCAGCATATATACCAGCTTCTGCTAGAAGATCCAACACATATTTCCATTGGGATATGAATACCCAAGAAGTACTTGAGTCTTCCTAGATCCTTCATCTCGAACTCTTGACACAACTGACGTTTTAGAGCTTTGATTTCCTTTACATCATCCCCTGTAATAATCATGTCATCAACATAGATAATGAGACATGTTATTTTCTTCCCATTTCTCTTCAGAAAAAGTGTATGATCTGAGTTACTCTGATAATACCCGAACTTCTTCATTGCTGCTGTGAATCTACCAAACCAAGTTCTAGGCGACTGTTTCAACCCATACAAAGCTTTTCGTAATCTGCACCCTTCATTTTCCCCAAAATCTCCTGAAAAACCGGGAGGAGCCTGCATATATACTTCTTCCTTCAATTCCCCATGAAGAAAAGCGTTCTTAACATCGAACTGGTGAAGAGGCCAATCCAGGTTTGCTGCTATGGAGAAAAGGACCCTTATAGTGTCAAGTTTGGCAACTGGAGAGAATGTCTCTGAATAGTCAATCCCATATGTCTGTGTATACCCCTTAGCCACAAGACGAGCCTTGTATCGCTCTATGGTACCATCTGCTTTATACTTCACTGTGTACACCCATTTGCATCCCACAACTCTTTTTTCTCTGGGTATGGTGCACTTCTCCCAAGTTCCATTTTTTCGAAGCGCAGCAATTTCCTCTTCCATGGCTTTCCTCCATTTGTCATCTCCTAGAGCTTCCTCCACATTATTAGGAAGCTTGGTTCCATACAAAGCTGCATTGAACGCCAGAGCACTTTGTGATAAATTTCCCTCTCCTGTAGCTTCGATCGGATATCTAGACCTCTTGGCCTCATATTCCGGATCATACCTCTTAGGAGGAACCCCTCGAGTACTCCTGGGTGGAAGGGAATACCCTTGGGATCCATCGGCCTGCTCTTGCCCTGTCTCCGCAATCTAATCAGAATTATCAGTAACATTAATCTCAACAAAATTATTAGTAACATCAACAGTAACAGTATCAGGAGATTTGTCTTCTTCCACCAGAGAACTAACCTGATGTTCAGACATTACTGGTTGTGGTATGGGCTGCACAGCATGGAGAGACGTTTCGGTAGCTTCGCCTACTTGCTCGCTTTGGTCAACGATAGGCACCCATGGACTGGCTAGCCATCTGAGATCGTCACTCACCCTCTCCCCCTGACATCGAGGATGGGTAAAGTAGTATTCTGACTCAGAAAACTCACAATCCATAGTAGTATACATCCGTCGTTCGGAGGGATCATAACACCGATACCCCTTCTGATTTCTCCCATAACCCACAAAAATACACCGGATAGCACGAGGTTCAAGTTTACTCCGTACTCGTTTTGGACAATGAACATAGACTATACACCCAAAAATTCTAGGAGGTAAGGAATGTGAGGATGGAACAGTTTGGTACATTTGAAGGGTCTTAAGAGGAGTTTTGTAGTTAAGGGCTTTTGTGGGCAAGCGATTGGTGAGATAGGCAGCAGTAGAAATAGCCTCAGGCCAGTAGGAAGTAGGTACATGTGCTTCAAGCATAATAGCACGGGTGATCTCTAGTAAGGATCTATTTTTCCGCTCAGCCACACCGTTTTGTTGTGGTGTGTCTGGACAAGAAG
This sequence comes from Amaranthus palmeri, assembly GCA_019776075.1. Lineage (NCBI taxonomy): Eukaryota > Viridiplantae > Streptophyta > Magnoliopsida > Caryophyllales > Amaranthaceae > Amaranthus > Amaranthus palmeri. The sequence continues at coordinate 328,428 of JAAKBH010000088.1, read as the reverse complement.
TGTGATGAATAAGGCCCTTACTAGTAAAGAAATTGTGCATCTCAGAGTTAACATATTCACGGCCATTATCGGTTCTTAGGATACGGGGTTGGGTTTGAAAGTGGGTGCATATCATGTTATAAAAATCAACAAAGACACCATAAACCTCAGATTTCTGTTTCAGAAAATAAATAAAGCTCATACGAGTACAGTCATCAATAAACACCACATAATATGAAAAACCATGCAAACCACAAACAGGAGCAGGACCCCAAACATCGGAATGAATAATCATAAAAGGTAAACTGGATTTATTCAAACTACTAGAATACGAATGTTTGTGACTCTTAGCTAGAATACATGTCTAACATTTAAAGTCTAAATTTAATCTTGCTAAAGTAGGAAAAAGATTCTCCTGATACCCCACTGACGGATGTCCAAGTCTTCAATGCCAAGTCCATAACTGCTTCTCCTTTGACCCATGAGCAAGAACTGCATTGCCTTGTTGAACCGTCTCATCCAGGTAGTACAAGCCTCCTCGCTCAATACCACGCCCAATAATTTTGCTGGTCTGAACATCCTGCACAATAGAGCAACCAGATTTCATAAGCACAGTATAATTGAGATCTTTCGTAAGCTGACTAACAGACAGAAGTTTATGGGAGAGATCGGGAACAAATAAACAATTTTTAAGCACAAAATTATCCGAGACAGAAATAGTTCAAGCTCCTTTGACTTGAATCCCTTCCCCATTAGCAATCTTAATGAGGGATTTTTTCGGTCTGTCATAATACGAAAAATCTCGAGGGTCATAGGACATAATGTCGGTCGCACCACAGTCAAAAATCCATCCCTTATTTTCCACAGATAAAGCAAAGGAATTATTTAAATTATGATAAGCAAAAAAATTAGACTTAAAGATAAGGGGTGGCCCTCCATTAGCCACGTCGCCCCTATCTCCATTACTTAAGGACATCAAATGTCCTTCTTCTAAGATGCCCCCTTCAAACCCTATCTCTTCTCCATGAGAGAGAAAGAGGGTTTCCTTCCTTTTACCTGGTGCGCCGTTTTCATTGTATTTCATGGCTATTTGTGCTCTTCCTTATTCTTCATTAATGGCTGCCTCTGTACTGTGACCAATAGCTGCCTTGCCGGTTCTGTTTTGATCGGAGATTTGGCCGACTGTTTTTCCCCTTTTCCGTGTGTCCGGCCACCACTCAGGGTACCCAACAAGCTTGAAGCACTCATTTTTTGTGTGCCTTTTTTCACCACAGTGGGTACACTGAAGGTTGTTTCGGTCATCATTACGCCGATAAGGTCGTTCCGATTTCCCTTTGACTGTAAAAAAGCCTCCTGTGCCCGATGAATCATGAGATGAAGGCTCTTTGTTCATTATTCCCCTTCTCTTTATCTCCCTTCGAATGCTTGCATATGTATCCTCCACTAGGTAGTGGATTTTGGAGCAACAGATCCCGCCGGCCCTTGTCAAAGGTCTCATTTATTCCGGCCAAAAATTGGTATAACCGGTTTTGTTGTGTTAATCGGTTAAAAGTGACGATATCATCTGGGTCCTTCATTGGATTAGGCTGCCTCCGATCTATCTCCTTCCACAGATTTATGAGTTTGCTATAATATTTGTCAATTGGTTCATTATTCTGTTCAATTTTATTAGCCTTGACAGTGAGGTCGAATATTTGGAGACCATCACTGCCACTGCTATACAAAGTCTCTATCCCCTTCCATAATGCCCTAGCCGTCGAAAAATCGAGAAATTGATTCACGATGTCTAGATCGATATTCTCGATAATCCAAGAAATAACAACTGAATCCTGCCTAGACCACTGGCTGTACTCCGGGTCGTTTGGTGACGGTGGCTCGGCTGTGATGTGACTGAGCCTGCCACGGCCACTGACGGATATCATTACTTTATTTAACAGTTTCCAACCCCAAATAAACTATAGTATCAAATAAGGTTTTCCAATAATGTTTTTGCTTCGGTTTTAGATTTATACTAGATAATTCCAGTGCGATTAGTTTTTTTTTTTTTTTTTTCATTTTGATGTAAAAAACAAATAAATTGAATAGGGCTTAGTATTACATTAATTTTAATTATTTCTTAATACACATTTTATTAAATTCAATGAAAATTGAAATTCTACTTTTTTTATAATTATCATTATAATAATGATAAAGCATTGAGACATTGTAAATTGTATCTATAATATAATTAGCATTTTAGTGAACATTTTTAAAAGTATAATTAAAAATAATATAATTAATTTGTAAATGAATGAATGTTTTTTTTGATAAATATAAATCAATGATAATAATTTATGCATCATTATTATATACTACTATTATATTTTTACATTGGTTTTAAATTTTAATAGTATATGTTATAGTACTAACTAAAATTTGTAATGACGACATTTCAAAAAAAAAAAAAAAAAAAAAAAACTAAGGTTTTTAATGATGGTCAAATTAATCATCTTATAAACATCCTTAACATTTAATATTCCTATGGTCATTATTATACAATGACATTCATCAATCTCATAATAAGACGACAACTCATCAATTTTTTGAGTTGCTTATGTTAGCTGTGTTTTATTTTAGTATATAGTATAGAATAGATTAGTTTGATATATTTCTTTCGAAACCATGCAATATTACTACTTCACATCACTAATATACCATATGTCACATAGATTGAGATAATGAATCAACACTACATTTACCTTCAATCTAACGATAACTATTACCAAAACAAAACACGATAAAATCTTGACTATCTAATATTTATTATTATTTTATTATATTGGATATTTTAAGATGGCTAAAAGATAACATATTTTCAATAGGAATTCTTTTTATTTCTATTATTGATTACTTCAATGCAATGCTTAATTTTAATATTATTTAGGTTGTGACTATCTTTATGTAAGTCACACATGTTTTTTATGAAAAACGAATTGTTTTTTTAAACTTTTATGAAATAATTTTACATAAATTCTTATGTTACATTTGATGTTGAAGTGTGTAATATATCAAAAAAGTGTATTACTTTATAAAATTAATGTAATATTTGTTTTTGTTACCATGAATTGGTATGTGATTTTTTTTATTAAAAATACTCATAATATTGTATTGTATAGTTCATGTACAAACCATTTGCCCTTTATTCAAATTAAACAAATAGAGCTATAAATATAACAATATTAAACATATAACAAAATTTTTGTCATTGGTTGTGATTTATTTGTCATGAACTAAATTTTCTTAATTATCTACGCGTACAATGCAAAATATAAAACAAATTAAACAATATATGTAATCTATACAACTTATTTCTAAAAATACATTAATTTTAAAAAATACATACATTTCAGAAATTATTTTAGATTGATACAATATAGTTATAAGATCACACATTAAAATACTGAAATGGGAAAATAATAAACCTCCCCAAAATATTTTAATAAAAAAGTATTCCTATTTTCCTTTATTATTGCATTTACAGGCAAATTTGCTAGTTGTAAGAAAATACTATACATCACAAATAAAAATCGTTAAAAATAATTTCCTATAATAAAACAGCACTGGATCAATAATACTAAATACAATATAATATTAAAAGTTAAATTTCAAATATGTAATAGCACAATAATTTAGAAGTTAAATTCCAAATAAAAAATCTATTCTACAAAACTCTGTGCGATGTACGGGTTTATATATATACTAATTGGCAATGAACACAATGCAAGTTCCTTAATTTTAGCCGATTTTTAAAATCTCTTTATATATATATATATATATATATATATATATATATATATATATATATATATATATATATATATATATATATATATATATATATATATATATATATATATATATATATATATATATATATATATATATATTTTGGCAATTAAGTATATCATATATATATACCAAAAGGTCCAAAAACAAAACAAGGTCCCAAAATTAACATATATATATATATATATATATATATATATATATATATATATATATATATATATATATATATATATATATATATATATATATATATATATATATATATCAAATAGCTTTTGTAATTAGCAACCCACTTTACCTTGATCCTAAAATAAAGGAGGATTGGGTAAGTGTTTAGCTAAAACTAGGATAGATTCCCGTGCCATTGCACCGTTTACCTAATTTATATACTACCTCCGTTTATATTTATGTGCAACTTTTAGCCTAAGCACGGTTGCCAATGCAAAACTTTGTAGGGAGAAATTAGAGGAAGTAGGTATAGGTAATTAAGGGAAAGAAGGAGAGAGAAAATGATGGAAGTAGGGATAGGTAAGTAAGAGAAAGAAGGAGAGAGGAAGTAGGGATAGGTAATTAAGGGAAAAGAAGGAGAGAGAAAATGATGTGATAGGTAATTAAAGGAGAGAGAAAATGATGGGATAGGTATTTAGATAGGTTATTTTATACTAAAAAAGGAAAGAAAAAAATGAGTTGCACATAATTTTTAGCGGACAAAAATGGCAAAAGTTGCACATAAATATAAACGGAGGTAGTATTTTATAATAAATTCATGCGTAGAAACATTATATCAATCAAAATATAAATAATACTCCCTCCGTTCTTATATGTGTGTCCTATTTGAAGATTTCACACTATAAAGATAGTGGGAATCTTTGTTGATTGTGGGTATTATTTTATCATAATAGTGGTGTGAATTAATGATTGTATTGGTACTATGAGAGAGAAAATATAAATTAATTATTATAAATGAGATATTAGAAGAGAGAGGGGGATATTTTATTATAATAGTGGTATGAATTTATGATTGTATTGGTAATATGAGAGAGAAAATATAAATTAATTATTATAAATGGGATATTAGAAGAGAGAGGTGGTGAAAAGAGGGTATCAAAACTTTCCATTTAGGAAATGGGACAAACATATGAAACTACTCGTTATAGGAATGTGGACAATCAAAAAAGAACGGAGGGAGTAACGTATTAAAATATTATTATATATAGTTATATATATAAATTAAATGGAACTAATGGTTTTCACAAATGTATTATTATATAGATAAAAAAATAAACATTTCAATTAAAAGTTCATATATTAATCACAAATTACTAAATGACGATATAAAATTTAAACATTGTTGTTAAATATTTTGTAGTACAATTTTAATAACTATTGTCATTATTTTATTTAAATAAAGTACGAAATTATTACATTATAAATTTTGAAACACTTCTTTGTAGACAACTTTATAAGTTGACGTACAAATATTGTTATCTTTGTCGCAAATTAAGACTTTAAGTCCTTTCCTACTTGTAACTCTAGTAACTGCAACGTATAGTTGACCATGACTGAATATAGGTTTTGGCAGAAATAATCCAACACGTTTCAGAGATTATCCTTGAGTTTTATTGATAGTCATTGCAAAACAAATAGACAAAGGAAATTGCCTTCTTTGTAGACGAACTGGAAGACACGAAAAATCAGACAGTGAAAGTGTGATGCGTGGAATAAAAACTTTGTCTCCCTTATTACATTCCTGACAAAATTTTCGCCTCAAAAATGTGATGACCTAACTGATTTACGATTAAACGTGTACCATTGCATAAGCCAGCTGTATGATCACGTTTCTTAGCAGTATCACATGTGATCCAATTTTCAATCTAATCTCATGATTTGGTACACCAGAACATTTAATGGTATTCAAGAACTCGACTGAAAAAGCATCATTGTAACTACCAACATTGCCATCTGATTTATCGATACTGTCAGAACTAAGATAAATTTTCACATCACCTGTCATCTTAGAAAGTATATACTCATTGACTTTTGAGGCATTTTCATTAGTAGGGGCTAATATAGCCCTATCTTCAAAAAAAAAGTAGTATCCCATAAATTATCAAGTAAATTCGGATATGTACTTCGAACAATTGCTCCAATGGGATCTGTTGCATCCTTGATTTGAATATCATCTGGAATATCTACAGTAGCTTCTCCATCATTAGTTCCTCTAAGTCTTCCATCACCTACCTTGAGGGCGATCCAATCAGAAAACTCGATCCTTTATCTCATCAATGTCACCTAATTGATTTTGTAGCCTCATGTTCTTTGTTAGCCTCAACACTTTACAATACTACCAAATATAAGAAGAGTTGATGGACGCAAAAATTATATCTTGGCATGAACCTTTGGGAACCACTGGTAATGTCTGTCGGAAATCACCTCCGAACACAATAATGTTTCCTCCAAATGGCAAATTAGATGGTAATCCCTCTGGCCCACGTAATGCATCACGCATACTTTTGTCAAGAGCTTCAAAACAATATTTGCTCACCATTGGGGCTTCATCCTATATAGTTAACTTTGTCCTTTCTAATAATGCTGTTAAATCGCTACCGGGTTAAAGTTTATTTGTGCTGAAATTTGATACATATTCATTCTTTTGGTCATACCTTTTATAGAAAAATCCTATCAGTGCAAAGTTTGCGGCATTAGAAACTAGACTTCAAGAGCTTTCCAACGACATATTATATGCCCAATTCCACAATCGAGCGAGAAATGACGACCATTCAAAGTTTGCAGTACTTTCTAACGACCAGGCCATGGTCCAATCGCACATTTTGTGCGATTCCACCATGGTCCAATCGCATAAAATGTGCGATTGGACCATGATGGAATCGCACCTTTTGTGCGATTGGACCATGGTGGAATCGCACATTTTGTGCGATTGGACCATGGCCTGGTCGTTATAAATTATTGCAAACTTTGAACGGTCGTTATTTCTCGCTCGATTGTCGGAATTAGGCATATAATATGTCGTTGGAAAGCTCTTGAGGTCTATTTTCTAATGCCCCAAAACTTGCACTAATATTATTTTTCTATAAAAAGTTATGACCAAAAGAATGAACATGTATCAAATTTCAGCACAAATAGACTTTAAACGATCGTCATTTCTCGCTCGGTTATCGGAATCGGGCATATAATATATCATTGGAAAGATCTTGAAGTCTAGGTTCTAATGCAATAAATATTGCCGTAATGTAATTTTCCTATCAAAAGTTTCGGCCAAAGGAGTGATTATGTATCAAATTTCGATACAAAATATGTAATCAAGTTTATTTTTCGATTTTAAAAATTATTTTCTTTACTAAAATTTATATTTTTATTTTAATTTAATTATTATTAAGAAATTTAGTTTAGAGATAATAATGGTTGATTTGATAATTAAAATTGGATTTAAGGACATTTTAGTAATTTCGTTAAAAAGGGTGGCGATAAAATGAAAAGGGTGGTGATATTTAAAAAATTGGGTTGATTTGTTTGTAAAACTTTAAAAAACAACTCTTAAAAGAATATTAAGCTAATTAAGACGCACAAAGTATTATAATACTTCCTTCGTTCCGAAATACTCACTACATTTCGATTTTGTGCACTAGTCATCGTTCAAGCTTATTTTACATATTGCGACTAATGTGTAAGTAAAAAGATAGAATCGTCTAATCGCATACTTTCATAATATTAAATTTTTCTAATTTTTAGATAAGTGTAGTATAAGATATTAATGATCAAAATTGTGCATTGGATTGCGTAAAAAAATGAAATGTAGCAAGTATTATGGAACAGAGGAAGTACTATAGTATCAAATAATGTTCTCCAATAATGTTTTTGTTTCAGTTTTAGAATTATTTTAATTTGATTGATATATTTCCTTTGCGACCATGCAATATAAATACCTCACATCATTGGAATACCATAGGTCACATAGATTGAGATTATGAATCAACACATTAAATAACCAACACTAACTTTACCTTCAATCTAACTATCTATGACTATTTAATACCCCCTCCGATTCATTTTACTCGTCCACTTTCTATTTTTGGCAAAACTTTTTATCTAAATATCCCCAACTACCCCAACTTATATTATTTAATAATACCCCACATACCACCTTTTCAATTTTAATAATCACTTAAAATACCCCACTACCACCTTTTCAATTATTATATTCACTTAAAATACCCAACTACCACCTTTTCAATTATTATAATCACTTAAAATACCCCACTACCACCCCACTCTTAAAATTCGTGTCCAATGTACTTTGGACTAGTAAAATGAATTGGAGGGAGTATTGCTTATGCAGAGATTGTTATTTTTATTATATTGGATATTTTGAGATGTCTAAAAGATAACATATTTTCAATAGGATTTGTTTTTATTTATATTATTGATTATTGATTACTTTAATGCAATGCTTAATTCTATCATTTGCTCCTATTCTTCATACTAGTCCCACTTATTTTTTGGTTACTATTCACTAATCACTCTTAATTTGTATTTTACTCTTAAACTATAAGTTAAAATATAGTCATGTGAGATCTTATTTATTCATATCAATACAAAGATTATGAATATCAAATTTTTATAATTTTTAATTAGCACAATTAAAAATACTTAAGGTTAGATATTGCCACGCCATGTGTCAAAAGGTAAATGGGACAACTAAGGTGAATAGGAGCGAGTATTATTTAGCTTTTGACTATCTTTATGCAAGTCAGTCATGTTTTACATGAAAACAAATTGTGTTTTTAAACTTTTATGAAATAACCTTACATAAATACTTATATTAAATTTGATGTTGAAGTGTGTCATCATGTAAGTGTAATACTTTATAAAATTAATGTAATACTTTGTTATGACCTGGCAATCAGATTTCAAGCAAGTAGAGAATAAAGAAGAAGAAGACAGAAATCAGTAAAGAAGAAGAGAAGCAGAAATAGAGAGAGAGAAGAAGGCAGTATGCTTGTATTATGTATAATAGAGAAGCAGAATACCCCTGAGTTCTTAGAGTGACTCAGTAACTCCCATTGTACTATTACACCAGAATGTATTACAAGCATGAATGAAATCTATTTCTTATGACAGCATATATAGTAATGTTTTCTTCTAGTAATCTCCATCCAACTCAGCACAAAACAGAAAAGATTCTTCTCATAACTGATTTTGCCACCGAACTACAATTGCTTCTTTCCCCCCTTCTAGAATAGACTTGTAGATTGTTGGGATTGTTTGGGCTGTAATCCATTACAGTACCTGCCCCAATCAGACGCACCTTATCTTCAAGGTGGAAATCAGGAAACATGGCAGCAATGGTTGAGTAGTGCTCCCAAGTGGCATCAGACAATGGCATACCCGTCCACTGGATAAGAACTTCAAGGATTTTAGAGGGATCATGTGGATCAGAACGTACCCCAAGGAGCTGGGCATGATCAGCTTCCAACACCAAAGAAGAAGATAGTTGAGCTGGGATAGGAGTTGGATTGAAGGCAGCCCCTCGTGCCCGTTTTAGTTGAGACACATGGAAGACCGGATGGATCTTGCTATGGTCTGGGAGTTGTAATTTATAAGCTGCGGAACCCACACGCTGAAGCACCACAAAAGGACCATAAAAACGGGCAGCCAACTTGTCACAAGGCCTTCGAGCCACCGATTGTTGACGATACAGTTGAAGCTTTAAATAAACCAAATCCCCTTCCTCAAATGACTCTTCACGACGCCTAGTATCTTCCCTTTGCTTCATACGATTCTGCGCCTTAATAAAATGAAAACGCAATTCGTCTAGTATAGCATCTCGATCACGCAAGTAGGGAGACATGTGAATGGTCATGTGTGGCGATGTATTATAGCAGTATTCAGCCCAATGGAGCCACTTAGCCCACTCCTTTGATTGGCCGTTGATAAAACAACGAAGGTATATCTCTAGGGCCTGATTAACAATCTCCGTTTGACCGTCGGTCTGTGGGTGGTAGGCGGAGCTACGAAGTAAAGTGGTACCCTGCAGACGAAACAGTTCTTGCCAAAAGAGACAAAGGAACACTTTATCCCGGTCAGACACAATGGATTTGGGAAAACCATGGAGTCGAACAATTTCCTTAACAAAAAGAGAGGCAGCAGACTTAGTTGAGAACGGATGTTTGAGGCCGATGAAGTGAGCAAATTTGGATAGACGATCCACGACTACAAGAACGGTGTCATACCCCCCGGATTTTGGTAAAGCCTCAACAAAATCCATCGTGATTTCTTCCCACACTTGAGCCGGAATGGGGAGGGGTTGTAATAACCCTTGAGGTTGTTGATGTGACGCCTTCTGTGTTTGACACACGGGGCACGCTTGCACGTAATGAGTAATTCGCTTGTGTATTCCAACCCAATACCACTCCTCGGCGATGCGCAAGTATGTCTTAAAATCTCCATTATGACCGCCCGTGGCTGAATCGTGAAATTCAGCTAGTAATTTGGGAATGAGAGTCGAATTCGATGGGATCACCCTACGACCCTTATACAGTAGCTGCCCATGGTGAAGATAAAACCCCGCAATCGGCCCATTTTTAGCCTCCAAATCCTTGCGAAGTCGAGAAAGGTCTGGATCATTAGTAATCTCGTTGCACAACCCATCCCAATCAATGCTCCAAGAAGATACCAGTGATGTTAAATAAAGAACCGCCAAACAAGGGTGGCGAGATAAAGCATTGGCAGCTCCATTTGTACTCCCCGGCCTATACTTAATTTCGAAATCGTATCCCAAAAGCTTGCACGCCCATTTTTGATAATCAGCACCAATTTCACACTGCTCCATAATGAACTTTAGGCTCTTTTGATCGGTCCAAATTACAAAGTGCCGCCCAATTAAATAATGCCGCCACTTTTGCACGGCTAACACTATTGCCATAAGCTCTTTCTCATAAATTGACTTAGCTTGCCCACGGACTCCCAAGGATTTACTGAAATACGCCAATGGATGTAAATATTGCGAAAGAACCGCACCCAAACCCTTACCGGATGTGTCTGCCTCTACGACAAAGGGGACATTAAAGTCTGGAATTCCCAAAACTGGGGCAGTTAGTAATGCTTCTTTAAGGGCCAAAAATGCTTGCTTTGCGTCGTCATTCCAACAAAAACAATCCTTGCACAACTGCAAAGTGAGGGGGGCTGCAATGTGCGCATATGACTTTATAAAACGTCTGTAATATCCGGTTAAGCCCAAGAACCCACGTAGCTCCTTCAATGTCGTGGGGGAAGTCCACTCTATCATTGCCTTCACTTTTTCAGGATCCATAGCAATTCCCTTCGCAGAGACGATGTGACCAAGGTAGTTCACCTCCCTTTGACCAAAGCAGCACTTCTTCTCATTAGCAAACAACTGCTGCTCATGAAGCACTTCCAACACAGTAGCTAAATGCTGTAAATGCTCCTCCCATGTACTACTGTAAACCAAAATATCGTCAAAAAATACTAAAACAAAACGACGGAGAAAAGGTTTAAGCACCTCATTCATTAGAGCTTGAAAAGTGGCAGGGGCGTTTGTCAACCCAAACGGCATTACCAAGAACTCGTAATAACCGTCGTGAGTTCGAAATGCAGTCTTGGGCACATCCTCGCTTCGTACCCGTATTTGATGGTAACCGGACTTAAGTTCCAGTTTATAGAAATAAGTCGCACCATGTAGCTCGTCGAGCAGCTCTTCAAATGACGGGTATCGGATATTTGTCATCTACGGTCTCCTTATTAAGAGCACGGTAATCCACACATAATCTCCAGGAACCATCCTTCTTCTTGACCAACAAAACAGGGCTTGAAAAAGGACTAGTAGAGGGCTAAATAATACCTGCCCGTAACATGTCAGTGATCATATGCTCGATCTCAGCCTTCTGAACTTGAGGGTAGCGGTATGGACACACACTTACTGGGTTACTTCCTTCCTTTAAGACAACGTGGTGCTGAAGATTTCTCAAAGGAGGTAACCCTTCGGGCATGTGAAACACGGAATGATATTGGTCAATACATTCTGTAACCCAATACAGTGAGGTGAGCGTGCTTCACTGTTGGTACCCTCTTGTTCTCCACAAATAGCCATGAGCTCAATCAACAATCCCCCTCTTCTCCTTTCTGATATTTTTCATCATAGCCTTCAATGTAATCTGTGATCGTTCCAAGGCTGGGTCACCTCGCAAGATAACCTTCACTCCTTTCCACATAAATTGCATCATCGATATTTTCCAGTTTGTAGTAATAGTACCCAGTTTGGCTAACCACTCCAAGCCCAAGATTACATCCGAATGCCCCAATTGTAAGGGTAAAAAATCCTTTATAATAACTACTGCTCCCAAGTCTAATTCAACTCCCATACACATTCCACTACTTTTCCTTAATTCCCCTGTCCCCAAAGTAACACTAAACTCCTCCGTATCAGTCAAGGGTAATTTCAACGTTGCTACTGTGCGAACCGAAATAAAATTATTCGTAGCACCGGGGTCTATCATTACCACAACCTCCTGTCCCAAAATTTTCCCAACTAACTTCATTGTTTTCGGATTGTTTATGCCCACTACAGAATTTAACGAAATGCTTACCGGGGATTCGACTTGTGGTTCTTCCTCGCCCAGCTCATCGAGCTCAGTATGTGTTGTACCATCGATTTCCTCCACGTCAGCCACAATTAGCACGCTTAACTCCCGCCTTTTGCAAATATGCCCAAGTCGCCATTTCTCATCACACCGGAAACATAGTCCCCGTTTCTTCCTCTCCTGAAATTCTCGGTCCGACAGCCTTCTTGTGTTATCTGGGTTGGGTGTGCGTTTGGGTTATGGGTGGGGTATGTGATTTGGGGTGGGTATTTATTTTGAGATGGGTATGTGTGTTGTTTTGGGTGGTGGGGTATGTCTTTTTGTAGGGTGAAGGCACGTGTGGTTGTAGGGGCGTCTTGGGTATTTGTAGGTTTTGGATTATATGGGTAGGTTTTAGTGGGTATATATTTAATTCCTGGCTTCTCCATTTCATACTCCACCATCAAATTCTCCTCCACCCTTAGAGCCATATCAAGAGCCTCATCCATGGTGGTTGGATCTAACACTTTCACTTCGCTCCCCACTCGTCTCTCCAACCCACGTATAAAATGGGTGATCAGATATTCCTCGCTCATCTCCTCTTCAACATTTGATGCTAGTTGGATAAACCTCTTTTCGTACTCCTCCACCGACCCTTCTTGAGCCACAGTTAGCCACTGTTCCAGCAACGTACCCCCTTGCCAGCCATTGAATCGCCTGAGCATCAACCGTTTAAGATTTCTCCAAGTTGTGACCGGTTTTCTTTTGTTTTCCCATTGGAACCAGTGAAGGGCATCCCCCTCCAATCCAGCCACCGTCATTTCCAATTTCTCCTTTTCCGGTAAGTCGTAAAATTCGTGACATCGCTCTGTTTTGGCTACCCATCCATCTGGATCTATTCCTGCGAACACCAGAAATTCCATCCTCTTACACTTCCAATTCGTCAGTTCCACCGGTGGTGGTTGTGGTGTACGCCGTGGGATGGAGCGTGGCACCTCGAACCCACCTCCCTCTACAAATAACTGAGATCCCCTCGAACTCGATTCCTCCCGTTCCCAATTTCCTCCAACCTTGTTACTGATTTTCCTTAGTTCCAACATCACCATAGCAAAAGACTCCTTCATTTCCGCCTTATCTTTGTTTTGTTCCGCCATGAGCCTCGTCTGGGACTCCTCGAACTGCTTGGCCAGCTCAGTAATACGTATATCTAGACCCAACTGCATTTCGACAATCGATGACTGCAAATCTTGAACAGTTTCCTCCAAACTGTCCAAACGTACCCCCTGTGTAGGAGCCATAGAGATCGTGCTCTGATACCACTGTTATGACCTGGCAATCAGATTTCAAGCAAGTAGAGAATAAAGAAGAAGAAGACAGAAATCAGTAAAGAAGAAGAGAAGCAGAAATAGAGAGAGAGAAGAAGGCAGTATGCTTGTATTATGTATAATAGGGCAGAATACCCCTGAATACTTAGAGTGACTCAGTAACTCCCATTGTACTATTACACCAGAATGTACTATAAGCATGAATGAAATCTATTTCTTATGACAGCATATATAGTAGTGTTTTCTTCTAGTAATCTCCATCCAACTCAGCACAAAACAGAAAAGATTCTTCTCATAACTGATTTTGCCACCAAACATTGCTTCTTTCCCCCTTCTAGAATAGACTTGTAGATTGTTGGGCTTGTTTGGGCTGTAATCCATTACATACTTCCTCCGTTCCAAAATACTTGCTACATTTCGATTTTGTGCACTATTCATCGTTCAAGCTTATTTTACATATTACGACTATTGTGTAAGTAAAAATATAGTCAAGTGAGTTTTTGTTTGAATCGTCTAATCGCATACTTTCATAATATTAAATTTTTATAATTTTTAGATAAATATAGTTTAAGATATTAATGATCAAAATTGTGCATTGGATTGAGTAAAAAAGTGAAATGTAGCAAGTATTATGGAACGAAGGAAGTATTTGTTTTTGTTAGCATAAATTAGTATGTGACTTGTTTTAATAAAAATACTCATAATATTATATATTGTATACTTCATGTATAAATTATTTGCCTTTTATTCAAATTAAATAAATAAAGGTAAAGGTAAAGAACCTTTCCGATATCCCGCACAAGGCAGGGTCTGAATGGGGTTTTTTATTTTTTTTTTCTTGAAAGATGCGAATAAATCAATGCAAAATATAAAACAAATTCAACAATATATGTAAAATATAACTATTTAGTGTGAAATGAGATATAAATATAATGTGAAATTTATTTCTTAAAACTGTAATTTCTTAAATGATATGAATGTGTTGGAAAATTTTAACACCATATCAGTTTTTATGTATTTCTAATCTAAATGAGCTCTAAATCTTTTATTTCTCACAGTACTCGTAAACACTAAACACCAAATTAACCTTTTAGTGAAAAATAGGCCAGTTTGGTAGGTGGTCATAAATGATAGTAATGGGAATGAAAAATTAGTGTAATTTTAGTTGAAAAATCTCTTGTCTACCTTGATGACCATGCTTGTCCAACTCCAATAATCTCATTTTCTTCAGAAAATTAATTTCAATGCATTACCATCGGGAGAGGTGATATTAGGTGGTAATGAAAATTTGTATACAAATTTTTTTTTTGTGATCAAATTTTATTACGATGAGAATATATGGATCTTTTAATGAAATTTTACATTATAAATCATTCTCATTACCATTATTTAGTACCACTAACCAAACGGAAAGTAATAAGGATTACAAAAGCACCACATTCCTAAAATTTAAAACGAAGCACAAGTGTTTTCCCCCCTCAACATATATTATAAATTCTCCATCCATTTTTGAATTTAGTTTGTTAAGTTGAAGGAATTTTGAAAGACTTTTCATTATTCGGTGGGTGTTGTTGTGCGAGTTAACCTTTATTTGTTTTGTTTTCTATTATTATTATTATTATTATTATTATTATTATTCCGTTAATGGCTGTGAATTCGTGATCACTTTCTTTGACTCCGTTTCTTGATTGAATTATCAGGTTTCTCTTTAAAGATCGGTAAAAATGTCATCTCGTAAAAAAGAATGTGTTGCGTGCAAGTCTTTAGGCAAGATTTGCAATCAAGATTGTGTGTTTTCACAAGTCTTTAGAACAGATCAAGATCCAGATTATAAGCTTTTGGACACAGCGTATGGGATTAAAGATGTGATACAAAGTGTAAACATGATAAGTGATACACAGACTCGGAAAAACACATTGATGTGGCTATTGGGTCAGGCGAAAAAGGGGGTATGCTGTAAATTGCTTGCATCTCCAGTAACATTGTGTAGTAATATTGTTATAGATCCGCGTGGGGTTCCAGCTGTAACAGTTAATCGTGACACTGGTAGTTGGATTATTGCGGGTCTATGTATTTCTCTTAGCGATCCATATCCAACTATTGCTGTTGGTAATCCAAAGGAGTCCCTCCCTGGAATTCAGCAGATCCCTTTTGAGTCGTCGTCAGATAATCCGTATTTTATCGGTATTCCGCAAATTTCACTACAATGCCCGCCCACAGTACCTCGGCAACTGCTGCCTTTCACACTTGGTGTAGCGCCGCCTGCAACACCTCAAGATCTACAGTATGGTCAGCAACAGCTGCCTTTCGCACTTGGTCTAGTAACGCCTGTAACACTCCACCAGCTACTGTATGATCAAACCCAAGAACAAAATGAGCAACAGAATGAGATACAAGAACCAAGCATACAACAGCAAAGCGCGCAAACACAGGAACAAAATGAGCAACAGAATGAGTTACAAGAACCAAACATACAACAGCAGAGTGCGCAAACACTAGAAGAAAATGAGCAACAGAATGAGATACAAGAACCAAGCTTACAACAGCAGATCACGCAAACACTAGAACAAAATGAGCAACAGAATGAGATACAAGAACTAAGCATACAATAGCAGAGCACGCAAACGCAAGAACAAAATGAGCAATTGAATGAGATACAAGAACCAAGCAGCTCAGGACCATGAACTCCACGCCATCTCAGGGTGAATAAGTCCAGCTTTAAATAAGATGAAAAACAATTGTAGTATAGAGCAGTTAGTTTTACTTCAAGTCAAGAAAGCTTAGTATTAAAACAAGTTGTGAATCTATGATCATCGATCAATATTAGTTACTCTTTTGCAAGTCAAGTCAAATCAAGAAGTGGTACCTATATTTCTGCTGCACAATAAAATCGTTTCAGTCAGCTTAAAGAATGCCTTAGTCTGAATCTATAACAGATTGCCCAAGGAGGCACATATTGATCATTTCCTAAGGGTCTACAAATTATTTTCGCTCAGGGCCACTAAAATGCCTAAGACGGCCCTGCCCTTAGTGCTAACAATAGTACTAGATTGTGAATCAATCATCGGCTACCTTACACAAAGGTCACTCGGATAAACCATATTATGTAGACGACAATGGGCGATGACTTTCAGTATCAATAAGTTGAATATTGGTTTAAGATAATGTGCAAATTGATATATCTTTACCCTAAATGGAGAAGTTTACTGTAGTTTATATGTTTCCTTAAAATTTGATTGTATGATATTGTAGGATTGTGGAGTGAGTGCTCTAATTCAATGCCCTCTATCTATAACATTGCTTCATATATGGCTCTCAATAATCATGACTATTCTTTTCTCTTCATGTCACTCTCTCATAAAAACAAAATCTTTTGTTCCCATCTATTTGCCACATTCCCCTACAAAATGTTGGCACTTAATATCCAGTTGATTTTAATTTGTTTCATCCTGTCTTGTTGGCTTAATTGTTTTCAATTGCCATGATATTGACATAATTATTGTCCCACTCTGTGGCGAATCTAAAGTTCGAACTTAGAAGGAGCACAATCGATCAAAACATAAAATAAGAAAATTTAAGGATTCATATATATAAAGTGTATCTAAAAAGTGCTTTAGTACTGCTGTCTGTAACAAGTTACATAAACATCTTTTCTTTGCTCGCATCCACTATTTCATCAAGGGGAAGTAGAAATGTTGTTTCCCACTGTTCAGTCTATAAATTTTTTTGTATTATGACAGTCTATACAGATTCTGTTCATAAAGGGGTATACTTATCTAAGAAGCTCATTTGAGTTATGCATTTGTGTTTCTGCTTTTATGCTTTTGTTGTTTCTTGTTATTGTTAATTGGTGTGATCTTTTCAAAGGGAATGCGTTTCTGAATTCCCAAAACTAAGATTTTACTATTGTAAGATGTATTTGATCAGGTGACTAATCAAACATCAGATATACACCCAACATAATTTTGTTGAAAAGCTTTGACAAATCTGTTTGCTCCTGTCCTTTATCCAAGTATGTATTTAAGTTCAAGATTAGCTTAAATCAGATATATAGTTTGTAACACGTGTAGCAAATTGTTTTTACAACCTTTTAGTCTTGTTTCTTTCAATCTTTGTTCAATCTTTTGCACAGATTATAACTGTTACCAGTGACAAAAGGTGGTGTTGGACTATGCTTAATAGATATGTCAAACTCTAAGAAACATAAATCGATGAACAACGATGACATAATCGATTGCGATGACATTAACGAGATTGTTGAATGGGAAGTTACGTGTACAATTTCTATCGAGATTGTTGAATCGCATGATTTGAGTACGAGTGTTGATTTTTCTGCCGGAACTCCAGTGGTTAACGGTGGTAATAATGGATCGAGTTGTTTGACGAGTTGATTGAATGAGATAATAGTTGAAGGGATATCTGTTGATGCAAGAAGTAAATTGGGTCAAAGAATACGTAGCTTTTTAGATTTTGGTGTATTTTGTTGCTTATTTGGACTGTGAGCTGTTGTAGTTGAGACTGGTGAGTTTTCTATATATTGGGTGACATTACCTACACTTTCTATGGCTTAAATAGAACAAAATCTTTGTAGATCGATCCCAAAGCCGAAATGGTACACAGATTTAAGTAGAATGTGCAGGTTCAACAAGCACATCCACTAGACTGTTGCTGTTGAGGTGCACTCGAAGTCGACTTCAAACTTACATCAACCATATCCTCCTGTTTTATCGACGGCAGTGTCTCCATTCCGGATAACGCAGCAGCAATTTTAACCGCCAAGCTTTGGTGAACAAGCAAAGGCCAATCTGGATGAGAAAGCCAGAGGAGATCACCAAAGAGGAGATTTTAGTCTAAGCACATGTACAGAAGTAGTGACCATCCGAAATGACCTTTTATGTTCAGTTCAGATCACTCTTTTTAGATACTAAACATGAATTTATTTGCATCTTTTTCCTAATCTTTCCATAAAACATGAATATATATGGTTTCTTACTTGATGTTATGGTGAATAGGCTGATAAAAATGATACCGACATACCCTCAAGCTTTTCCAATTGCTTGATTTATCTTTTCTTTTATTTCTTTTAGGATTGTAATCTTCCTCTAATCATCAATTACATGCCATTTTCAGTTTATTTCATTTCATTCAATATTTCCGTATTTTATAGTTAAATTCATTTAGTCATTTCATAAGAGCCATCTCTTCCAATCTATGCACCAGCTCCTATCATGGTTGAATACACAACCTTTCCAAGCTCACAACAACACTGCTGTACCACTTTTTCTGTGGTTGGGTTTTGACACTTCTCTTTTTCCTTTCCTTTCAAAATTTTCATTAAATTTAGTCTAATATGCACTTAATTTCTCGCAGACAGAAAAGGGTGTAAGACTACATGCTGCGGCAGGTTGCTTATCATCAGTAGTTTCATTTAATTATTTATTTGTTTGTGGTTGTATTGGTTGAATAATTATTTATTTTGCAATGTATGGAAGCGCTTTCGTGGAGAGCGTATCCGAATCATATCATCCACGAGGTAAGGTTTCTTCATACTGGCTTTCATGTTATTTCGGCACATATTTAAAACCCTTGTCATTTTGGTTCTTCATTCTGGTTTTCATGTTATGTGTCTTTTTGATGTAATTTCTTTTTGATCCAATTGTGCTTTTTCGCGCTTTTTCGGTTTATCATCGTTTTGGCTTAGCATCATCCCATTTATTAGTGTAAAAGGATGATAAGTGGTGTGAGCAAGTTTAATTCTTATCGTTCTAGGTTTTAGTTTGTAAAAGTTTTAAGGAAAAATATTCAAAATTTGCATTTTTTGTCGTTTTTGGGACCATAGAACTTTACCGGCCCTGTCGAAACTACATATATATATTGTTATCTTTGACCTGTACCATTTTCCCATTTTCAAACTTATGCTAATTTGGGATCTTTAAGTATGCATTGTGCGCATTTCTAGCCAAAGCTTATCTCTCTATATATATGAACCAAAGATAATGAGGCTTTCCAGTTTGAGGCCTAATACTAACTATTGATGCATCAACACCCCCTGCCACCAGTTACAAACTGATGCACTGACTTAATGGCCATTAGATTAAGCCTTTCCAAATCATACCGTACACTACGACACCTACATACCCTGATCTCTGATACACTCAAACATAGACTGAACCAAGAGACCTTGTCTCAGCAGAACAGACCACGCGAATACTAACCAAGCAGATCTCAAAAAGTCTTATCCCAAATGTACAAACCCCATCAGCATCATGTATGATCAGAATTCAGAAGAAGTTCTCAACCAATCCAAACATGTAATAGTGATACCCAACCCTCTATGTACCCTGAACTAAATTAGCAACAAAATCATAACAATTCTTTAGATTGAATATCTAAGCTCAAATGTTAGCAGATAAAACAAAATATAGCAAATATAGCTTTAGTTCTAAACTCGAAAATAAAACTCCAAAGTCCGTAAGCAAATATAGCAGATTGAATTAAAATTTACATTGATTGTGAGTAGTGACGATCATAGCTCCAATATGGAGTTTATTCAACTATATGGACTATTTTTCCATGAACAAATTCTGAAGCCAACAAGTGATATCATTACTTTATTTAACAGTTTCCAACCCCAAATAAACTATAGTATAAAATTAATGTAATATTTTATATAAATACTTATATTAAATTATATTGTATACTTCATGTACAAACTATTTGCCTTTTATTCAAATTAAATAAATTGAACTATAAATACAATAATATTAAATATATAATGAATTTTTTTGTCTTTTGTTGTGATTTATTGACATGAATTAAATTTTCTTAATTATCTATACGTACAATGCAAAATATAAAACAAATTAAACAATATATGTAATGTAAACAACTATTTAGTGTGAAATGAGATATAACTATAGTTAAAATTTATTTCTTAAAATTGTAATTTCTTAAATGATATAAATGTGTTGGAAAATTTAATAAAACCGTACATTACAAGGGCACTATCTAATATATAAACTAAATTAAATAACACCATATCAGTTTTCATGCATTTCTAATCTAAATGAGCTCTAAATCTTTTGTTTCTTACACTACTCGTAAACACCAAATTAACCTTTTAGTGAAAAATATTTTCCAATCCTAATTCATTAGAGTAATAAGGAAAGTTTTCCCCCTCAATATATATTCTCCATCCATTTTTAAATTTAGTTTGTTAAGTTGAAGGAATTTTGATAGACTTTTCATTATTTCGGTGAGTGTTGTTGTTCTCCTCCTCTTGTCTGTGCAAATTAACCTTTATTTCTTTTGTTTTCTTTTATTAGTCTTTATTATTATTATTCCATGAATGGCTCTGAATCCGTGATCACTTTCTTTGACTCCATTTCTTGATTGAATTATCAGGTTTCTCTTTAAAGATCGGTAAAAATGTCGTCACCAAAAAACGAATGTGTTGCGTGCAAGTCTTTAGGCAAGATGTGCAATCAAGATTGTGTGTTTTCACGAGTCTTTAGAACAGATGAAGATCCAGATTATAAGCTTTTGGACACAGCGTACGGGATTAAGGATGTGATACAAAGTGTAAACATGATAAGTGATACAGAGACTCGGAAAAACACATTGATGTGGCTATTGGGTCAGGCGAAAAAGGGGGTATGCTGTAAATTGTTTGCATCTCCAATATCATTGTATAATAATAGTTGGATTGTTGCGGGTCTATGTATTTCTCTTGGCGATCCATATCCAATTGTTGCTGCTGGTAATCCAAAGGAGTCCCTCCCTGGAATTCAGCAGATCCCTTTGGAGTGGTTGTCAGTTAATCCGCAACTTTCACTACAATGCCCGCCCACAGTACCTTCGCAACAGCTGCCTTTCACACATGGTGTAGCACCGCCTGCAACACCTCAAGATCTACAGTATGGTCAGCAACAGCTGCCTTTCGCAATTGGTGTAATAACGCCTGCAACACTCCAACATCTACTGTATGATCAGCAAAGTGCACAAACACGAGAACAAAATGAGCAACAGAATGAGATACAAGAATCAAACATACAACAGCAGAGTGCGCAAACACGAGAACAAAATGAGCAACAGAATGAGATACAAGAACCAAGCATACAACAGCAGAGCGCCCAAACCCAAGAACGAAATGACCAACACAATGACATACAAGAACCAAGCATACAACAGCAGAGCGCGCAAACACAAGAACAAAATGAGCCACAGAATGAGATACAAGAACCAAGCATACAACAGCAGAGCGCGCAAACACAAGAACAAAATGAGCCACAGAATGAGATACAAGAACCAAACATGCAACAGCAGAGTGCGCAAACACTAGAAGAAAATGAGCAACAGAATGAGATACAAGAACCAAGCATACAACAGCAGATCACGCAAACACAAGAACAAAATGAGCCACAGAATGAGATACAAGAACCAAACATACAACAGCTGAATGCGCAAACACTAGAACAAAATGAGCAACAGAATGAGACTCAAGAAACAAGCATACAACAGCAGAGCGCGCAAATGCGAGAACAAAATGAGCAACTGAATGAGAAACAAGAACCAAGCAGCTCAGGACCACGAACTCCACGCCATCTCAGGGTGAATAAGTCCAGCTTTAAATAAGATGAAAAACAATTTTAGTATAGAGCAGTTAGTTTTACTTCAAGCCAAGAAAGCTTAGTATTAAAACAAGTTGTGAATCTATGATCATTCATCAATATTAGTTACTCTTTTGCAAGTCAAGTCAAGTAAAGAATGCCTTAGACTGAATCTATAACAGATTGCCCAAGATGGCACATATTGATCATTTCCTAAGGGCCTACAAATTATCTTCGCTCAGGGCCACTAAAATGCAAGTCAAGTCAAGTAAAGAATGCCTTAGACTGAATCTATAACAGATTGTGAATCTATAACAGATTGCACTAGATTGCATAGAGCAACTTAATACTTGCTTAAGAAATACAGCATTTTCATTAACCAGACATGCTAGCAGTTCGCAACATCGGATTTGAGTTATGCATTTGTGTTTCTGCTTTTATGCTACTGTTCAGTCTATAATTTTTTTTGTATTATGACAGTCTATGCAGATTCTGTTCATAAAGGGGTATACTTATCTAAGAAGATCATTTGAGTTATGCATTTGTGTTTCTGCTTTTATGCTTTTGTTGTTTCTTGTTATTGTTAATTGGTGTGATCTTTTCAAAGGGAATGTGTTTATGAATTCCCAAAACTAAGATTTTACTATTGTAAGATGTATTTGATTAGGTGACTAATTAAACATCAGATATATATATGTGTAAGGAGACCAACTGCTGTGAATTCTTTTACATTCTATCAATACAATTGTTTCTTTCAATCTTTTGCACAGATTATAACTGTTTCCAGTGACAAAAGGTGGTGTTGGACTATGCTTAATAGATATGTGGGTGCTAGCTAGCTTAGTTGGAGTCTTTGTGGTTGGTGCGGGGGAAGGGGGGGACTGCAGAAACACCAGCAGTAAGATTTGACGATGTCAAACTTTAAGAAACAAAAATCGATGAACAATGATGACATAATCAATTGCGATGACATTAACGAGATTGTTGAATGGGAAGTTACGTGTACGATTTCTATCGAGATTGTTGAATCGCATGATTTGAGTACGAGTGTCGATTTTTCTGCCGGAATGTTATGAACCGATAAGTTGGACAAAAACAGTAAATCAAGAATAAAATGTATAAAATGCCAAAGAGAAATATACTATTGATTGGATGATAAAAGAAGGATTACAACCATAAAAGCATAACAAGAAACGATAAATTCAAGCTATTCGAGACGCTTGAGATCTCCCCATTGAGTATAGAACTCACCCAAAATGTGTTTACTAGTTTCTTCCTGATCATGGGTCTCTAATCCCTCTTATTTATAATGAACTAGTAACTTTTTCCCCAAGACTTCCCTAATGTGACAATTACTATTTTGCCCTTTCGTAAACCCACTTTTCCTAATCACCCAGTCATAACAATACCGGCCGCCTGAAGTTCCACCTTGTCCTCAAGGTGGATAAAAATTTGCTTGGCCTTCCAGAGTAAAAATTCCCCAATTTCTCCAAAGTCTAGAGCTTAAAATAATTTGGCCCACTTTAAAAAAGAAATTAAAAAGCCCATTGAAAATCAAGTTCCTCTCAGCCTCCCAAACCTTGCTGACATCACAGATGATGTCATCATCATTTTCAAAAATACAACCCAAATACCCATTTGCCCTTTCTCTTTCCTTAAAGACAAAACACCCTAAGATTATAACAGCTTCCTCCTTCCTCAATGAAATTCTTGAAACGCAGGCCAGCTTACAGAAATCTCCGGCCAAATTGACGCCGGTAAACCACCAGAAACTGTCGGAAACACAGCTTCCCGCCGGTCCGCCTCCTCTCTTCTCCCTTCTCATTTCTTCTTCCACAAACCCTAAAAATCTTACGTCCATGACTGAATGCCTCCAGCCGCCGCCTACAACCCTTCCGGTCAACACCCCTTTTCTCCGGAGACAGAAACTGCCGGTAGTCATTTTCTCCGACCCAGCTTCGTTCCCTCTTTTCTTCTCTCTTCTCTGTACTTCTTTGGCCTTGGTTTGATTTTCGCCATTTTTTCCACCACCGGTCGCCGCCTTTGGGTACCCACTTTTCCTCTTAGTCTTCTCTCGAATCCTGCACCACCGCACACCTGGACCACCACCACTTCCGCCTGCACAACAGCCCTTGTAACCATTCTTAATTTTCCTCCCTAACCGTCGTTGGCGCCCCAAAAGCCACCTCTTCGCAGCCCCACTTGCTTCCCTTCTTTTCTTTCTCTTTCTTATTTTCTTTTTTCTGTTTTTCTCATCAGTTTTATTCCTCCCACGTCGTCGCAGGCGCCTAAAAAACCACCATCTCGCCTTCCGGCTTTCATCGCACCTCCCAGCCCTTCTCCACGCACCTCTAACGCGCCAGCACCCGTGAGGCCTCCTCTGTTTCGAATTATAAGTGTTTTCTTCATTATTTTTTTCTTTGTTGGTGTTCTTTACTGTCCCTCTTTTTCTCATTTTGTGTTTGATTTTCGGACCAAGTTTTGTGAGTTGAGCCTCACATTTCCCCCCTAGATCTGGTTCTTGATATGGCATGTGAGCCTCCGTTATTTGAGCTTCATCTTTTTCTTGGTCTCCATCTCCAACCTTATAACTCAACTTTTGAACATTTTCACTCTCTTCATCCTCCATATTTTCTGCTTCCACTGTTACTTTATGGTAAACAAGTACCACTAATTCATCTTCCATCCCTTGATTGAAGATGAGCATTGAACACCCCTTGTGGCTACAATCATGACTGGAAAGTTCTGTTTCCTCCAATGGTTCATCACAAAACTCACAGATTCCTTTTCCCCATTTTTCATAAATCTCCCCCGTAGAAGTTGTTTTAAAAGAGTGAATGATACTGTCTTGGACAGCCTTTTTGAGTAACTCTAAGGGTGAAGTTTCAGCCCCAAAACCCTCAAAATATGCATCTAGATCAGCCCCTGCAGTACATTCTGGACGTACGCCATTTCCGGCGGTTTTTCGGTCACCGGAATCGTACCGCTCTGATACCATGTTTGTTATGAACCGATAAGTTGGACAAAAACAGTAAATCAAGAATAAAAAGTATAAAATGCCAAAGAGAAATATACTATTGATTGGATGATAAAAGAAGGATTACAACCATAAAAGCATAACAAGAAACGATAAATTCAAGCTATTCGAGACGCTTGAGATCTCCCCATTGAGTATAGAACTCACCCAAAATGTGTTTACTAGTTTCTTCCTGATCATGGGTCTCTAATCCCTCTTATTTATAATGAACTAGTAACTTTTTCCCCAAGACTTCCCTAATGTGACAATTACTATTTTGCCCTTTCGTAAACCCACTTTTCCTAATCACCCAGTCATAACACGGAACTCCAGTGGTTAACGGTGGTAATAATGGATCGAGTTGTTTGACGAGTTGATTGAATGAGATAATAGTTGAAGGGATATCTGTTGATGCAAGAAGTAAATTGGGTCAAAGAATACGTAGCTTTTTAGATTTTGGTGTATTTTGTTGCTTATTTGGACTGTGAGCTGTTGTAGTTGAGACTGGTGAGTTTTCTATATATTGGGTGACATTACCTACACTTTCTATGGCTTAAATAGAACAAAATCTTTGTAGATCGATCCCAAAGCCGAAATAGTACACAGATTTAAGTAGAATGTGCAGGCTCAGCAAGCACATCTACTAGACTGTTGCTGCTGAGGTGCACTCGAAGTCGACTTCAAACTTACATCAACCATGTCCTCCGGTTTTATCGACGATAGTGTCTCCGTTCTGGATAACGCAGCAGCAATTTTAACCGCCAACATACCTCAAACAAAATGGTGAACAAGCAAAGACCAATCTGGATGAGAATTCAATACCTCAAACTTACTCCCTTATGACCTTGTCTCAGCAGAATAGACCACGCGAGTACTAATCTAGCAGATCTCAAAAAGTCTTATCCCAAGTGTACAAACCCCATCAACATCATGTATGATCAGAATTCAGAATGCTTGAGTCTTAAATTAGCAACAAAATCATAACAATTCTTTAGATTGAATAGCTAAGCTCAAATGTTAGCAGATGAAACAAAATATAGCAAATATAGCTTTAGTCTTAAACTCGAAAGTAAAACTCCAAAGTCCGTAAGCAAATATAGCAGATTGAATTAAAATTTACATTGATTGTGAGTAGTGACGATCATAGCTCCAATATGGAGTTTATTCAACTATGTGGACTACTTTTCCATGAATTGATGAAAACAAAACTGATGTGCTGTTGGAGCTGACTACATTACATCAGTTTATAATAATTATTGCTTATATTTGGATTATAAACATTGCACTCTAAACCAAATGTTGTAATTTAATAAACTCAAGTAGTTTAAAACAATTTCTGCTTTATTTTTGAAACTGAATACCTATACAAGAGTTGGAACAGTTTCCAACCCCAAATAAACTATAACAGATATCATTGTTCGTAGTCCAAGTTAATCATTTCCTCAGCGTGTCTTGCAAGATCTATATTCTTACTACCACTCTTATCATTGATAGCATCTAATTCTTGAGCCCCCAGAGTTGGAACATGCATATCCTGTAATCTTAAACTAACTGCGATGTGCACAACACTAACTGCGTCCTAGAAGTTGTAGGATTATTTGCGCCAATATTTACACTAAAGCCATAAATCTTGCAGCGTCCTAGAAGTTGTTACCTGGTTAATTGCGCCATGTGCACAACACTAACTGCGATAAGTTGTAGTGCGCACAGAAGGCAAGTCAATGGCAGAATACTATTCCATCAGATGAAAGGTTCTAATTCCCAAGTATTTCTGCTGAAGGTGTCTGTCTGACACAAATCAAATCTTAACCTCCAATAGCCAAGCCCACAATTATGTGTGTCTCATATTTCTGAAAAAAAAATGATTCAAAATGCAGCAAATTCAGGGTCTCATTTGAAGGTTCACATTAAGCACATCAAACAGCACACATTAAGCAGCATATCAATATTATTCTCTACAAATGTATAAGTAAAGCTCATAGAAAGTAGAAAATATCAGCTTTTTTAAGATCACATTATAGAGTGAAGAAACTTAGATCAATTTACAAAACTCATTAAAGATATGAGAAAAAATTAGTAAGCTTGCAAATTATTATAAATAAACATAGAAGCTCTTGAATTAGTAATTAGAACCTAAAAAACTGAATACCTTGAGTCAAGTTGCTTCCCACTACTAGGGGTGAGCAGAGCAGCTAAATATGTGCTGCTGCTTTTACTGTCTGATTATGCACATCAATGTGATTAAAGATGGAGCACTTCAAAGGTTTTTTTACAATTTCATGAGGTAACACAAGTGCTCTTGGATTTATTTGTGCTTGGGGTGTTCGCGCTTTTGTTTTTCGTTTGATGTTTTTGCACTTGAAGGTCTTACTTCTTCGCTAAACGCCTTAACTTTTATCTTACAGAAATAAAAGTCGTTCCATTTCTCCACGTTGACACAAAAATCGCTCTTGCACTCCAAGACGTCGTAGAAGTCATTCAACATCGCCTAGGTGCCATAGACGCCCCCCAAGTCACAATACCTCCTTATCTCTTCAACATAGATAGTTAACGATATAGATTTATTAGCACAATTCAGCATATTGTACTACTTCTTTCCGATCAATTAAAACTGTTACTCAACCAACATTTGTTTTTGAGAAATAAGTAATGTGCAATTATCTTAAACTGTTATGAAATATCTTGTTGGGTGTGTAAATTATTGAAATCTCGGGCAGGAAAAGGAGTTAGCAGTAGCAGCAAATAAACTGGCAGAATGACAGAAGACGATTGCATCACTTGGAAATCAACTGAAATCCCTGGTAGCACTCGGGGCTCTTTTCTTGGAGTCAGAAAAGTTGTTGCAAGGATAATTTAGTTGCATATGAATAAGTAAATCTTTGAAAATTTGTTTAGCTCAACATAATGCATATAATATTAGTCATATATTAGTGTATAATAAGAAACATAAGCCCTGCATCAGTTGAAGGTTAATGATAATTATACTACTTGCTAATCACTATTGGCGCGTGAAAGATGTGGTTACACTCTATATGAACAATAATACTTAAAAGATTATTGTTTGTTCTTAGTAATTGATTTTCAACGTTGATTTCTTATTAACAATATAAAGTTTATTCACATGCCGAATCATTAATTGTTTTAAAGGTGAATGATAACTTATAAGAGTTGCGAATTTGGAAAGATTTAATTGGATTAAGAGGAGCAGAATAATTGTTTAAGATGATTGAATTTAGCATGTTTTCATTACTTGGTTATGTCTGATATACTTGTACAATACAAATAAGCAAAATTGTTAGTAATTAGCATGTTCTCATCACTCTAGATAGATCACTAACAATTTTAGCTAGCATGTTCTCATCACTCTAGATAGATTACTAACAATTTTAATTAGCATGTCACTTCGGTAGGGATCATCATAGTTAACAAGGAGTAAAGGACAACATATGGCTTTTCTTATGGTGAGAGTTCAGTTTTATTTCAGTAACCCAGAACTATATTGAGTTAATACTACTATAACAATTCAACATGTAAAAATACTTAGTGAGCACACAAGAAAGAATAATGGAAACTAAGTGTAGGGGTTCATGTAATTCTTAGGTTCATGTAAATTCTCTATTAACTATGCTGATGTGCAGAAGGGAGAATTTGTTGCTTCCTACCGTTGAAATGTACTTGGTTAGAAATGAAAACGCACAAACAAGCACAAACAAGTGGCGACTATGTGTCCATAGCTGCTCTGCTGTCAGTTGCTGGTGTTTGAACAATGAGTTAATGGTGTATTGACATTTTAGTATTGTGCTAATGAACAATGAGTTAATGGTGTATTGACATCTTCCTGATTCGCGAATTGTTGAAAGTTGCTATGTTTTGTTGCTTCCAAAACGTTTGATTGTTGTCAATCTGCTGTTGGTGTGTAGCTGTTGAAGCTGCTGTTTGCTTGTCGATCAACTTACAGCTTCTGTCCATGAGGTGTTTTCGATGTTAGCACAACTATTGGAACTTTTTTTTTTAAGCTTAATTTCTAAAGTAATTTGGAAAATAAGTGTCTCTCCAAACTATTTAAAAAAATAAGCTTCTTGCACTAAACCACTCCTTGAAGTAGCGTTTGTGTCCCGTCGAGCTAAAGAAATTTTTTTTTAGGTAAATACCCAAACCACTACTTGAAGTAGCGGTTTTGGGCCTTGGCATTTTTTTTTATTTTTTTGTATTAAAGACCAAACCGCCACTTCAAGTAGCGGTTTTGGTCTCGTAAAATTTTTTTTTTATTTTTTTGTTTTCCAGTAAATCGCTCAATGAAGTAGCGGTTTTGCCTGCGGATAAAACATTTCGCGTCATTTTTTTTTTGGTAATTTTTTCTTTTGCCTTTTAACTCAATATATAATTAACTTAATATAATTAAATATATAATTAACTTAATTTATATACTCCCTCCTATTCACAAGTTTTGTCCACTTTACATTTTGCACACATGCCGAGGCAACATTTTAATCTTTAATATCTTTAATTGTGTATAATTAAAAATTATAAAAATTTGATATTAATAATCTTTGCATTGAGACGAACAAAATAAGATCCCACATGACTATATATTACTTTATAGATTAAGAGAAAAATACAAATTAAGAGTGATTAGTGAATAGTAACCAAAATGTAAAGTGGACAAAACTTGTGAATAGGAGGGAGTATAATTTAACATCAAAATAACAAAATGTGTATGTAATTAAACATCAAAATACCTAATTAAAATGCATAATACAACTAGGACATAATAAATTGTTCAACTTAAGAATACATAAATTAACCACGTTGTCGTTGTGCACAACTATGCCTGTTATGGCTTGTTCCATTACATAAGCCATATTTGAGACCTCGATCAGTACGATCATCCATCTCATTACGTAATATCTTTGACCATGGACATCCCTTTGCTCGAACTCTACTAGTATTAGCAATCAGACGAGGGCCATTGTATTCCCTCCATTGTATCAGGGAGCTAATATGCCAAATAATATTTTAGTAAAAAGGACCTTCTCAGTATCCCGCACAAGGCAGGGTCCGAGTGGGAGGTTTTCTTTTTCAGCTTACAAAAAAAGTTTAAACAAAAATAATATTTTGAAGTTTAGTATTTGAAAAAATTACAAAATAGGAAAAAGATTTAGGATTTAAAGATGGTTTAAAATTGATAACCAAAGGATTAGGAATTTTAATTCAAAAATCGGAATAATTAATCGGATGACTAAGATTAAGAATTTTGAGTCTGTTACACTCATAATCTATACCATGTTTTTGATTAAAACCTTTTGCAACCAACCTAGCCTTGGACATTTCTAGAGATCCATCTGACTTGAATTTTACCTTATACACCCTCTTGTAACCTATTGCTTTTTTTCCTTTAGGCAGGTGTTAATTTCCAAGTTTTTGTTTTATGTGCTTGGATTTCTTTTTCCTTTGCTTTGATCCATTTGGGGTTTTAACTAACTTCTTTATAGCCTCTAAGTTGATCATATGTGTCATAAGTTTTAGCAATTTTTGGATGTTGTGTGTTAAGACCATGATACTCTATCATGCTGCACCAATGTTGTTTGAATGTGTTATTGCACATATAATCTTGTAAATATGCAGGTTTATGCATAGATCTACATGACTTTTGTCTAACTTTGGGTAGTGTCATTATGTTTTGTTCATCTTGTACCTCTATACCATCAGAAATGTTCTGAGGTAAGTCAGCGTCAAGAGCTAGCTCTTTGTTTCTGTCAAAAGGCAAAAAGAACTAGTTGAGACATCTGTCCTTACAAAGTGTAGAATCAAAACACAAACAGTCAAAGGCCTTGAGGTGGTTGTAATCTGGTTTTCTGCTATACAACATTTCATAAGGTATTTTCTTATATAAAGCCTGTAAAGGTGTCCTGTTAATCAAGTTTACATCACACATCAAACAAACAGACCAGAAACGAATAGGTAACTTGCTTAGGTTCCACAAAGCCTTTGTTAACTCCAACAAATGTTTGTGTTTGCGTTCCACAACACCATTTTGTTGTGGTGTTGCAACACATATGGTTTGAAGATCAATCCCCTTTTCTTTATAAAAATTGAAGGTCTCCCCTTTTGGGAGTTCCTTGGCATTATCCACCCTCACATTTAAATTCTTTTTTGTTGAATTGTGTGGAAACAAAGTTGTTGAATTGTTTGAAAAAAAAATCAAAAACTCAAATTTTTCTTTGATGAAAACTATCCGAGTAAATCTGGAATAATCATCTACAATAGTAATATATCTAGTACATTTGATTCTGAAGTTGTGCCTTAAGGGCACCCAAATTTCTATATGAATCAGTTGAAAAGAGGTAATATATTTTAATTTTACTTGTAGGAAAAAGGTTTCCTTGCCTTCTTGGCTAAAGGGAAAATAGTACAAAACATCTCTTGATTAGTATTCTTGACTTTCAAGTCAGGAAACAAAAAATACTATTGCTTACAAGGAAGATGCCCTAGTCTAAGGTGCCATAGTTTGGCATCATTACAAGAAACATCCTTTTTGTGTGCTGCAGTAGCTAAAGTACACCATTCTTTATTGAAATCTTTAAAGGGCGTACTCAAGCCTTATTAGAGGAAATACAACCCATAATTAGCCTTACTAATAATTTCCACCCTAAACTGAGTTCCATTAGGGATACTACGTATAATTCTAAACCGCAGCCAATATCTTTTTTCCCATTACTGGGTTTACCTTTCACTTTAGTATAGCTGGTGAAGGAGTTTTGATTTGAGCAAATATGGTCAGAAGCCCCACTATTTACATTTCATTTCCTATTGCTATAAACATTAAAACAGAATTTACCTCCTTAATGTGCACTATTGTTTGCAGAGGTCTCTTTGGCTTCTGTTTGATTGTTTTACTTGCTGAGAAGACTCAACAATTGCCCTATTTGTTTATCAGTGAGCCTATCCTCAACATTTACATTGTTATTATTGTCACATTCAATATTTGAAATATTTGAGGCTATTTGCTATCCTTTCTCCAACTGTCGTTCTTTAACTTAGGTGGAAAGTCATGTAATTTCTAACATCTATCTTGGCTGTGTCCAAGAATTCTATAATGATCACAAAAGAAGACAATATTTTGGCTCTTGTTCCCTGTGTTGGCTTTGCCTCTGTTATCAAATGTCTTTCTTTTTTCAACTCTACATGCCATTGATTCTTGCTTATCAAGATATGTGCTCTTGCTTATGCCTTGATGTACTTGTTCTTGAAGCAAGATTCCATAAGCTTCAGATGTTGTGGGAGTGGGTTTGATCATCAAAATATTGCTCCTGGTTTGATGATATTTAGGGTGAAGTTTCATCAAGAATTGCACTAGTCTCCTACTTTATTGGCTCTTGTTAACCTTTTGTCAAAGATCACACTCACATCCATTACAGGATCATGAAACAATTGGGTCAAGAGCATCAAGCTCATCCCATATGCCTTTCAACTTGGTATAGAAATCCTATATATACTCATATCACTAGTCTGTGATATCTTTGCTTAATTCTTCCTCAATGTAAAACAATTGTGTAGAAGAAGATTGCCCATATTTATGCTCTAACTCATCCCAAACCACCTCTGCAGTTTTAAGCCATAAAATGCTCTTGCCTATATTTCCATCCACTCCTTTCATGATCCACCCAATGATAGTATCATTGACAAAATCCCAAGCTCTTTATGGTGAAAAACTTGTTGTTGATCTTGTGATGGTACCATTGACAAATCCTAATTTGTTATTGCTTGAGATTATAATAAACATTGAATGTTTCCAATTCTTGAATCCTACTCCCTGAAAACATTTGTAACTAGTTTTAAACTAGAGTTAGTTTGATGAAGACAGTAAACAGAAAGGGGTTCTGTGTAGCATCACTTATTTTTCTGAGATTTTCCCATGATCACTTGTCTACTAAACATATGTAAGAAAGGGAAAGAAACAAGAAAGCAGAAGAGGAGGAGTGGGATCAGAATTGTGGCTCTGATACCATGATAAAACTTGAACCAAAAGAAAAGCAAAGAAGAAGATAACAAAAGAATTTTATTAATGCACAATTGAAATGTTTAGAAGGCAGTCTATTTATATATATAGCTTACAAACAAATCAAGAAACAGAAAAGGACAAAAGAAAGGTTGTTATAACATCCTAACAACCCTTATAACAAACTAATATCGCCCCTAAGAAACACATGTGCTAAACAATATAAAACCAAAGACTGCACATGACCATTCTGACCAACTAACAATCCTTTGGGCTAGAGTATGCTGGCACTGCTTTATCCCACACCAATATCTGTACTGCATACATAAGAGGGAGCTGATCAGGGCTGCACACACTTGGACATAACACAAGGCAATCAGTTGATCTTGATCCCTAACCAATCAGCTGATCTTGATCTAGGGCTGCACACACAAAGATCAGAATTACTTGCAAACATCAGATGATATTCCAATAGTTGATCTCGAATTTTTGGTTTTTCCACATAATTTTTTTAATTCACTTAGTGACCTTGAGCTTCAAAATTTTCTATATGGTAGACAAAATGTATAATTTTTCTGGTAAATTAAACTAGGTACTTATTTTGACTGAATTTAAAAATATACATTCAATTAGGGTGATCACGATATTTCTTTTTTGAAACAAATGTCATTATAATTGGTAAAATATTATTAAGTCGACAAAAACACTATCTTTTTATGTACCACGTGAAAAGTTGAAATGTTAAGACTACTATATGAATTAAAAAAAATATTCGTCTACCACGTGAAAAAGCCGAAAATTTAAGATTACAAATACCAAATTTCCTAAACTATAATGTAATCGCATCCACATAATTCTCTTATTTGTCTTTAAATCAATATAGGATAAATGGAGATTAATAATCCCAACTTTGCGTGATCTGCTCAAAACAATCCCAACTTTCGATTATATTCTAATATACCTAACTTTGCCACTTTGTTGCTCAGGACATACCCTTTAATATGGTAACCGGTTATAACAGGTAAATCACCTTTTTTGTCATGGAAATAAGAAGGATAAATGGAGATTAATAATCCCAACTTTGCGTGATCCGCTCAAAACAATCCCAACTTTCGCATATTTTCTGTTATAACAGGTTATAACAGGTGATTTACCTGTTATAACCGGTTACCATATTAAAGGGTATGCCCCGAGCAACAAAGTGGCAAAGTTAGGTATATTAGAAAATAATCGAAAGTTGGGATTGTTTTGAGCGAATCACGCAAAATTGGGATTATTAATCTCCATTTATCCATCAATATATTACTTTTATTTATCTATATTCTTTGTTAAAATTTATCCTTCTATCAAATAGTAGGACCAAATATGCATGTATATATAGGTCCTGTTTTATCCACAGACATCAAATATCTACATATGTTGATTGACAAAAGAATCCTTCACGGAAACAAAACCATTGAATTTAGAGCATTCTCAACCTATCCTATACCTCCACTTACTCATTACCACACATTATCTTTTGTTTCCTTAGTAGACTATCCACTGTCTCCTCTCCATAGCCAATTAACATACACCACTCAAACACTTCTACTTCACATCAACAATCCTTTCCTATTTTAATTTTTTCTAAATTATATTCTTCGCCAATATTCTAATTAAATATTACATTTTATTTAACACATTTGTCAATTTACTATTTTAATTTAATCTAAATATATCTATTTGTACTTGATTTATAAGTATTAAAAGTTGATAGTACTAAAATTCACGCTGATCAGAAGAAACAAAAAAAATCACATATACAACTACGATTGAAAAATAAAATACAAAATAAAATATAATTCTTCAATAGTGGTAAAAAAAAGACATTTGATCACAATAAGATGAATAATTTATCACAATTCACATATGAGACTAATAGGGTCAATAGTAGGAGTATAGGATTGACTAGTTAGTGACATAATTTAGTAAGATATAAAATTTCTAAAGTACAATTAAGAAAATAAACAATTGGCCAAAATAGATATAATTTATAACAAAGTGAAAATAACATCAGTAAATATTGATACAAAAACAAAGATACTGATGATGCATACTGATAAAAATATAATCCTAAAAATATGAGGGCAAAATTTTGTTTGGGCGGCATCTTATTTTATTTGATTCTAGATTAATGCTTCCAATTAGGTAAGCCACATGAAGTTTCTCCATCCCTTTGTTACATTCTGTTATAGTACTCTCTATAGTTTATGCATGTCAAAACATTGCATCTTAGTACTGATTATGTACTTGCTATTACTTTTTTTTATTATATCCTCCAAATTAAGGTGTA
This sequence comes from Amaranthus palmeri, assembly GCA_019776075.1. NCBI lineage: Eukaryota > Viridiplantae > Streptophyta > Magnoliopsida > Caryophyllales > Amaranthaceae > Amaranthus > Amaranthus palmeri. Next base: position 292,743 of record JAAKBH010000088.1, on the reverse strand, counting down.
TAGCATAAGGTCTACATATGCTTGTGAGCCTTCCAACTTTGCCCATCAGATTTCTCCTGTTCTTCCTCTTCTTCTAATACACTTGAAGAGTTGCATTTTTTTGACCTGCCCACGTGAAATGGGCCGTCCGGTGAGCTCGAATGTTGCCGGTCATCATCGGTTGACAATCGAGGGCCCATGCCACCATTAGCTGGAATTTTCCGAACATGAAGCCTGTATTTCTGTACATGGCCAATGGGTATTCCGTTTTAGTACATGTAGTTAATCCCCTTTTTTGAACTAGACTTTGATGTTATTGTCGCTATAAATAAATAACAAAATGATGAAGGCATGTATGATTACCATTTAATCGCTAAATTGACAAAAAAACCGGTCCTGGAGACAGCCCCAAGGGTGGACGCCATTTTAGTGGACGCTAAATGAAAATTAGACGCTTGAGCGTAGCGAAAATGACGAAACATTTTAGATGTTGAGGTGTTATATTTTTAAATGGTGTTTATTAAATAACTGTTAGATGACATTTGATTTCAGTTGCTCAAACATTAATAAAAATAAGTATTTAAAAGATGACGTAAATTTTTGATTGGGTTTCATATTTTTATGATGCAGTTCCATTATAGATGGCTTATTTAACATCTAATTAATCATCCAATGCTTGGCTTTAAATGAATCAAATTAGTCGATCATCCAATAATAATTATTGCCAAACATATCCTAATAAAAAATAACAAAATAAGGAGAAAGGATTATTACCTGTAAATGACTTTTAACTTCATCATTAGTTAACCCATCCACTTGCATAAGGTCTCTAATTTGTTTAGGAGTAGCCACTGCAAACCAAATATAGTATGTCATTAAAACTTAAAATTATTTTATAGGGCTCTAGCAATAACTGAAGAAACATGGATCAAGTGATTTTAATTAAGAATTAGTAATAATGTATGTTTTTTGATTTAAGATTGTCACACAACAATAATAACCAATGATTTAACACCAATTCTTGTGAGAGACGGTCTCTATGAGAGACGGTCTCTATGAGAGACGGTCTCTATGAGAGACCAACTCTAATTGGGTCGGTCCATAAAGAAAAATATAAAATAAGAGTAAGAATTAAACTCTAATGAACTGAGTCCTGTCTCTCAAAAAAACAGTCTCTCAAGAGACTTGCCGATGATTTAATATATTTTAGACATAAATTGTTTGACCATCTGATAGGGGGCCATTACCTGCCGTGGGCTTGTGGCTCTACGTGCGTCTAAATTACAAAAGAAAAATTGCGGAAAACTTCAATCATATTGTCTTACTCTAGAGCAACTTTTAATTTAGTGGAATTGAACTTCAACCCCATTTTCTATTTGGAACTTTTCACAAAAAAGTTATTTGTGATACGATACATTATACTTGACATATTTGACTTTTTACACAATTTAATGTGTCATTATGATTATTTTTATATTGAAATATACATATTTAAAAATTTTAAAAACCTAATATTATAAAAGTACGCAATTATACAATTCAAACACGATCCCACTTGATTATATTTTTTTCTTACACATTAGAAGCATTATACAAAATAATCTTGAACGATAATATCGTCAAAAACCTTTATAAAGGTAATTGTAAAGACCACTCTCGGTATCACGCACAAGGACAGGGTCCAGGGTTTTTCTTTTCCTTTAAATGTGCGGACAAATCATACTCATTCTCCCAATGAGGAAATAAAGAGAGATACGCGCAGTTAAGAAAACCTCAAATAATACATGCGCCCAGTAGGTGTCAAATCACAAACCTTTATGTAGCAAGTATTTCGGAACGGAGATAGTAATGGGTATTCTTTATAAAAAATTTTAACAATCAACAAATGAAAATCATTCCGTTAGTTTATTAAAGAAAATTTTATTGATTTTTCAAAAGAATAAATTTCTAAAAAGATTTTTTTGATATTTTTTATACATAAAAATACCATATAAATTATTGTAAATACAATTCTCGATAAAAGAACTCCCACAAGTTTAGTAGCAGGGCCATTCCTGACCATAGGCAAAGTAGACATTTGCCTAGGGGCCAGAGTTGAAAGGGGCCTTAAAAATTAGAAAATATTAGTTAATGGAAGTACACCTTTAAAAATTTAAAAATTTATAATTTATGAGTAGTTCTTTTATCAATTAAGAATTATATAATACATCTACATTTTTAATGCTAATTACAATATACAAGATCTATCTTTATTATTTTTCCAAACACCCATTTAAATTCGGAATCAACCCTTCATAAAGAGGGCTCACTTCTTTCAGCTTGCCTAGGGCCCATACAATACTAACAACGGTTAGTAGCAAGGCTAAAACGGATCCGAGGGTTAGTAAAATAGAAGCATGGTTTTCGTCCAAGTCAGAATATATTGTATCACAACGTCAGCAACTTTATGGAGTATTTTTTTTTTCTATACAACCACTTTTACTAAAGTTATTTTCTCAATTATAACATCGGAAAAGGTTGATTATATTTTTTAACTTTTTATTACTTAGGCCAATCGTAAATTACAGGCAAAAACGTGACAACTACATACTTCCAATTGAAATAAAAGGTCACATAACAAAATTATTTCTTTTTGAATTACTATTTTAAAAAGATGACTTAATATCTTAAAATTATAATTTATAACTTTTAAATAATCGGCTAAAGATTGAAGGATATTACTTAAAATATTTAAAATAATTATTTATTATTTTAAACAGTTTGATCATATAAATAGGGTGATTATCTGATGTATCTCGATGAGACATCCTCATACCACACAGTGCTGTTTCTGACTATTTTTGGGCCCTAGGCGAAACTTTAAAAAAGGGCCCTCATATAGGTTTTGTTTTGTTTATTTTTTTTTCCAACTATACATCATATAATTTCTCTTTTTTTAACACTTTAATGTCAAATAAATGTACAAATTTAAGATTATATAATACACAAAATCTCACAAGAGACGGTCTATAGGATAGACCACAAAATTGGGCCAGCCCATTTCCCTTAACTAAATTTTTTTATTATAATATCAATTATATTATGTTATAATCCTAAATGTAAGGTATTATAATCTCGAATATACTATTCTATAACCCCAAATATAAGTTATTATAACCCCAAATAATTTATTATAACCCCAAATATACTATGTTATATTTTGGGCTGGGCTTCATGGATTCCGTCTATAGAATAGACCATCTCCCATGAGACTTACTATATATAATAATAAGGTACTTATGCACAAACTTAATTTTATTAATAAGGGTTAACTCGATATGGGCCCCTTTATAAGCTTGACCCTAGGCAGTTGCACCTCAAAACTATCATCAGAAACGGCCCTAATAACACATCTATTCCATACATTTATGACTTATGAAGTTATGATTATAATTCACCAATATTATAAATCAGTATAAAACTAAATAAAATTTCCTTCGTATAATATGTTTCAAGCAAAATCATTAAACCAGAAATTAATCTCACCTTGGGACCCACCAAGTTTTTCAAGAGCATCGACAAACCGTCGATGAAGTTCCGGCGACCAGCACCTCCGACGCTTCCTAGCAGTTTGATTCAGGAAGTGGATGTCCGGCTTAACTTTCTTATTCACCTCCGAAGAAAAACCTGAACCGGATAATAATCCTCCGGTTCGAAGCTTCTCTGAACCCGGTTCATCTAAACCGGAAGGCATGAGTGACAGTCTTGGGATATCGTCACCGGTTATGGGAGAAAATGACAAAATTGCCCCCATATCCTTTTTACGCGGTGGCTCGTAGTCGTCATCCTCACTTGTCTGAAAAAAAAATAAATAGAAAGATGTTCTTAAAATAAACAAAATATACAAAATATATAAAAATTTAAAAATTTAAAAACTAAAAAAAATTTACCGGACTCCAGAGTTGAGCAGAGCTCATCCAAGTTTTCTTCTCGAACTCATCGATTTCCAAATTTACCCTTGATGTTTTCTCATAATTACTACCACACTCTTTATCTTCAGTTTTCTTCACAACTTGTTTCAATTTGGTAAGAGCTGCAGATTATAAAAACAAAACTCAAATTTCCAATTTTCCCCAAATTTTTGTAAATGAAAAAAAATCCCAAAATTGAAAAGAATTAAAAGATGAAATAAAAAAAAAACAAACCATCGTGTAAGATTAGAAATGAAAGGGGAAGTTCACGCTGAAATGCTTGAATTTTGTTAAGTTCACCTTCCAATCCAATAATTAAAGTATTAAGTTTAGATAATTCACCGGAATTGGTAATTTCAACGACTAAAAATCGAGTTAAAAGTTCAGGAAAAGATGAAGGATTAGTTGGAAATGGAGGGCTTAAATCTAAAGATAAGAAAGGAAAATTGGATTCCATTAAATTTTAAGGTTGAGATATTGTTTGAGTACTAATACAGTTGGAAGGATAAGCATGAAAATGTGAAGAAAAGTAATACAAAGAGGTGATGACAAGAAAAAACGCCGTCTTATTTATAGCTATAATAAAGTAGTTGGAGAAACGAAATCGAGTCCTCGCGTAATAGAATCTAATCGAAGCATATTTTTTTTATGTTTTTTTTTTATATTTTCTTTTTGATTGGTTTCTTATTTCTTCCACTCTCTTTATAAACCAAGGGTGTTAAATTAAAGTAGGAAATTGAGAATCAATTTTCTTTTAAAAGAAATTTATCATTATTTGTTAAAAGATATTTTTTTTTCTGTGCAAGAGTATGTTGTGATGTATGATAAGGCCAAAACTACTACTATTCAATTGACAATTGTAAAACAAATGGAGTTTAATTATGGCATGATATTTGTGTTTTAAACTATTGAAAAGAAACTTTGATCAAAAACATAGTCATCTATTTAAATAGTCTACTTACGACTTCCACCTTTTTGTATCAACTCTACACTAGCATGACAAATATACCTACTACAATGTTAACTATTGTTTCGGTTGAAAACAAAGCAATCAACACTCTTAATAAAGATATTAAAAATGTCTTTTAGAGCCCATAATGGATACATATGAACTAGTGGGAAAGGTACTAAGTTGATATCTAGAACATCTTGAGTACTTGTATCATGTTTAGAGGGGGCGTAGTTGATAAAAAAAATTGAATTCAACAAATATATAGCCAATCAATGCAACAAAAAATTATTACGTAAATTTTGAATTAAAGTAAAGTTCGACGCTCTTTTAGTACTTTAAAATCATACTATAATATAATTTTGGTGCAAAAATGCCAAGTGGCAATCTCACAGCCACTTTCAAGAAAATTCCTTATTTATTCCAAAAACATGTCTTATTTAAGAATTTATTTGAAATTAATGCTAAATAAAAATTACGGATGAGAAAATTTAGTACATTTACATTCCAAACATAAGTTAAGCTCCTATTCTGAAAAATTACTCAAATTGGCATTTACTCAAATAGGCATTTAATTCAAAAGAGTAAGTAATTTAATTTTAAAAAGTAAGTAATAGGGTAATAATCTTTGACCATAAGTAAAAAGTAACTGTGGAAAATTAGAAGTAATTTAATTTTAAAAAGTAAGTAATAGGGTAATAATCTTTGACCATAAGTAAGTAAATAGACATTTAACACAAATTGGCATTTACTCAAATAGACATTCAATTTAAGGAGGTAAGTAATAATAGGATATTGACCATACGTTGAAAAAAAAAAGGGCTAATTATTGCATTTTAATTGGTTTACATAAATGGTCAAACTTTTTAAGAGGCAACTTTATTAATCATACAAATCAACTATCCAAAATGGGAGAATGAGATTTGGCGAATATCAAAAGAGTAAGTAATTTAATTTTAAAAAGTAAGTAATAGGGTAATAGTCTTTGACCATAAGTAAGTAAATAGTAACTGTGGAAAATTAAAAGTAATTTAATTTTAAAAATGGGAGTAATAGGTTAATAATCTTTGATCATAAGTAAGTAAATAGACATTTAATTCAAATTGGCATTTACTCAAATAGACATTTAAGTGTTCATACATATGATATTAGCAATCATCCTTATATTTTGAGTAAATTAGAAAATTTAATATACTGCATAATATATTTGTGACAATTTATAAAACTACAGAGTTTATTTATACATATAACTGTCAAAATTGAGTTTTTATACTGCATAATATCCTTGACATTTTTAATATCATACGTATTTATATATCGATGCTAAAAAAATCGTGGGTTGCACGGGTTTCTACACTAGTTGTATATAATCTCACTGACATTATATATCTTTGCCATTTGTCTCTAAACGTACATTAATAAACCATCTTTATAATTAATTGTTTTATTGTTATGAGTTTTCAGTGATTCAAGTATTCAATTATTCAATTAAAATTCAATTACTAAACAGCTTAAGCTAGATGGTGCTAAAGAGGAACTCGCTGCAACCAGGGCTACCCTGGAGCATGCATATAAAGATCATAAGGAGTAGGTCCTTAAGGTGCAACTTATTATTTTTTTATTTTTTTATTTTTTTTTTGTTTTTGAGAAGAAGGTGCAACTTATTATCAGAAGGACACAACTGCCAAAGTCAAAGTTATGTTGTTGAATGCTTATTTTATTCAATACCCAGACATTGACTTGAGCTCCATAAGGCGGCATATGCAGGCTCCTTAAATTGAGCGTAAATTTCATCTTTTCAGGAAGAGTGATCCTCTTCTTCAGACACCAGAAGAAGGGCCTTTAGGGTAGAAGTCAATCTCCAAAAGCTTCTCCCCCTCTTAGAGAAAATAGATCGTTGATTGCCTTTGAATCAAATTTTTGTACTTTGTAATTTTTGTTTCGTATAGCTTTACGATTTTGTGCTTGTGCACTTTGTAAATACAACTTGGTGATTATTAATGAAATATTCTGCTTCTGTAAACCTTGTGGTGTTCTGTTCTTGTTACTTTTTTTCTTCAGCACTTGTAAGTTTTTTGATTTATCTAAGCCTATTTTCATACATGCCCCTAGTCCATGTGTTTTAATGGTAACACTAAGTGTATTTATCTAAGCCTTATTAGTCATAGAAAATCTGTTGTTCCAGAATTAAAGGGCGTTAGGGACTATATTTGTCTTTTTGGGATCTAGAACAATCCCTTTAGGATATATAAAACTGTGCTGAAGAGTGTTGACCCAACGGTTAATAACCTTTACTGTTTTGATTCTGAAGCATTCTCTTCGCAGTATTATAATTACTTTTCCGCAGAGGTGCTTAGCCCAAGGATGGCAAGAAGTCTATTTGGGATCTAAAACAATCTTATCCAGGTATTAGGTTACTTTTTAGATAAGTTTTTGACCCAAAGAGTATAAGTCAGGCTTATTATAGTTTGGATTTTTAGTAACATTTATCACCTTTAGCTCTTAGGAATAGAGTTATGTATACCGAACTAGCCTAATTCCTGTTTCGATAATCTTCAGAACATTTAAAATCAATTTTAACTTAAACGCTTTGGTTTTAAAGGTTTTCATTCTTTCTCTGACCTGGTTCCTCTTTGGATAACTTCCAGGTTTTTATGCTTTCTCCGAGATGATGCTAGAAACCTGAGTTTGGCCTCTACTTCGCGAACTGGAATTAGCAGCAAATTGTTGGAATCCCAGCCATTGTTTTGTTGAGTCCAATTAAGGCCTTAGCCTATCTTCAACTCTTTCTGCTTTGTGTGCAGCCTCCTCAAGTAGCATGGGATCTTCTTTTTGTCTTATCCTTCTCGTAGGGAGGGTAAGGAATAGGGCTGCTTGTTGTAGCCCTTTCTAGTGGTGGAGTATCTATAGGGATAGCCTTAGCAGTAATAATAACTTAAGTTAAGCCATGGACAAGAAGTGTCATCTCTTCAAAAAATAACCCTCCACTGGGTGGTGTAGTAAACTAAGCTCTTGAGGTGGTGCTCACTAATTGAGGGTGTTACCTCATCATTTTAAAAATTTCTTTCATCTAACCACAAAGGGGTTATGGATGGAAATGGGGTTCCACGCAAGTTCAGCTTGAGTGATTGGTTCACTGATATATGGTGGCCCTTGAGTTTGTTGAGGGTTTAAGGATCCCCCAACTTCAGCTCAGTGACACTCACCAGACTTGGAACACGAGTTTTGCTTAATTTTAAAAGAAAAAGGTCTTTTTTGAAAAGAAAGGTTTTAGTTTTTTTTGTGGGTAAAGTAATTCATAACTAAAAAGAACTTTAGGCCCTCCTTCGGTCGCCAATTGTTCCTATCGGAAACTAAACAATCAACACTCTTAATAAAGATATTAAAAATCTCTTTTAGAGTATACAATGGATTTCAACTGTTGAGGAAGGTACTGAGTTACTATCTAGAATGTCTTGAGCTACATCCTGCACAGGTTAATAAACAAAGGCCCGAGAGGGGTGCTCTAGGGACCTCCTCCGATTATAAAGTTAGTAAGTATTTGAGAAGGGTTGGCTAACCTTTCTCTTAGAGTTGTGCAATGGCATTTAGCTATAGAAAAGAAGACTTGAGGCTTGTTTATGGATGTGAGATCCTTAGTGAATCAATACAGTAATGGTTTGAGAGTGATAGAGTGCTTAGAATGCTAAAAAATGCTAAGGGTTAACATACCTTTTATAGTGGATGGCACTGTGTAATTAGAGTAGTGGGAATGGGGAGAGGATTTTGAAACTCGAGTTGCCAAATTAGACTTTTTACATTGATAGAATCTTTCTTGGAATCAGCTAAAAGGTGTGAAATATGTTGAACTTGCCGGTTTGTTGATTCTAACATTATCGCTCTCGTTTTTACCTTTAGTATGTTTACGGTAATAGAATACGAGGTAGGTGTGGTGCTTGCTTACACAAGTATGGCAGTTGTATGCATTTGACTACATTTAACATCCCGTATAACCTCAGTTCGATAAAATGAATTTATTTTGATAAAATAAAGGTCCGAGTCCATAAAGGATGTTATTTAGAAATATCAAACTAAAAAGTTACTAAAACAACTTGGCTGGTCGAATTCTAATGTTGGCATTGGCGCACCGCCCTCATACAACAAGCAATCTTTCATTCCTCCTTTCAAAGATCATTTTTACTTCAAGTCCTTATCTAGCTTTTAAATTCATTTGCTAGCTTTAAGTTTATTTATGTTATATGTCTTTGAGTGAAACTTTCTATGTTATAACACTACTGGAAAAATCATCAATTGCTGCGGTTTTTTGGCCATCATATATTGCGCTTTTGTACCAAGTGATCGTCAAATTTTAATTTAACCGCAAGCGCGCGGTGTACGCGTAGTGCGGGTCGAACACAAGGAGACTTGTTAATTCTAAATTGTATGCTTTATGACTAACAACGAAAAGGGTTAAACAAATAAAATGAGTTTTATCTATTCCTAGGATGCAAGGAACTAAGACAAATATGATAATGATGTTAAAACAATGGTATGTAAGACACTAGGGGGTCGGGCATCACCTAGTTCTAACATGGTATTCAATCACTCTCATGATTGTATGAAATTGAGCCATTAACATGATAGAACGTGATATAATTAATCTCAAGCTTCCGCTCTATTGACTAATATCGATTTAAGACCAACTAGCATTAATCCTTAAACTTCCGTTCTATTGGCTAATACTAGAAGGAATTTAACTTAAATATATCTCAATCCTAAGTTAAACCAATTTTCAAACTTCCGTTTTGTTGAAATGGCGAACAAAGATGTTTAAATCAAGATTCATTAAGCATATGTTCAATCATAGACTCAAATCGCACACAATCAATCAATAAAATATAAATTTATGCTTCGAATTAGGGATTTGACCCTAACCCTAGATAAGAAAACTACTCACAAATCATAGCTATGGAAAACATACAACAAACAATGAATGAAAACGAAGAACGAAATAATAACACGAGAAAACTTATGAATCTGAGAAATAACATAAACCGAAATGCGAAATCCAAATGCTACAAATTGTTCCTCAAAGGTTAATTGAAAGAAAAACTCTAAAAACTCTAATGAAAATTCAGAAATTACAAATGCAAACTGATTATCTAAACAAAAGTATCCGCCACTATAAATAGTGGCCCCAAAGATTAGAGAAGAAAACTGCCAAATTGTCGCTCCAAAGCTCACAACCGAGTCGGCTGTAGGTGGTTTTCAGAGGAAAGTCGAGTCAGCTTCAAAAATTGCCCAAAAAGTGATTTCCAAAAGAAAAGGCCGAGTCGGCTGCACCAAAAATTCCAAAAAAGTCGTGTCGCCTTTTTTGGCTGACAGTTTCAGCAAACTTCAAACGTTTGCCATTTCTTGCTCGGTTATCGGATATGGCCATATAATATACCGTTGGAAAGCTATGAAGTCTACTTCCCAATACTGCAAACGTTGAATTAATGTGATATCTCTATCAAAAGTTATGGCCAAAAGAGTGAGAATATATCAAATTTCACTTCCAAACTTTTGTCTTTTAAGCTCTTTTCCGTTCTTTTCTCTTTTACCCATCTTCATTGTCAAGCATCTTCGAACGAGCAACGGTCTCTTGACATATTTTAGGGGTCTTAGACTATTTCTCCAAGCCTTCACCCTCTTATAACTCCGGAAGCTAAAAAAAACCCCCAATTTTGCCTCATATATCACATAAAACACAAAATCAAACCTCATGAGATAAAATTTGCAACAAAACAATAAAAACATGCCTAAATCCCACTAAAACTACGTAAAAGGAGCATAAAATTGATGCGGATAAGTGCAAAAAATTGCATTTATCACAAAGCAATTGTGATAGCAACATATATACAATTACAAATGCTACAGTTCAAATCCGCAAAAAGCTGGAGGCAAATAATTTTTAACATTAATCATCTTCTTACTACTCATTCCCTTGTCACTACCACGTAGTTCTTCAGCTCTATTTCTCTTCTTACTCACGATAACATGTGGCCACAACTCCGGACGAAGACCCTTACATTCAAAGTAATCTCGCATGGCCTTAACATCCTTTGTCTTACCTGGAATGTTCAAAAGAGTCCCGAGTATGGCATCGCATACATTTTTCTCTATATGCATAACGTCAAGACAATGCTTAACCTGTAGATCTCTCCAATATGGAAACTTCCAAACGATTGATTCTTTTTCGCATAGTCGGTCTTCACCCTTGCACTTGCCCTATTTTACCAAATACAGTTTCAACTCCCTTAACCTGTTCTTAAAACTTATAACTGGTCATTGGGGGACGACCTACACGATCCTCAACCTCCCCGTTGAACATCTTTTTCTTACGATATAGGTGGTCTCGTGGGAGGAACTTTTGATGGTCCATGAAAATATGTTTACACTTAGGAATCGACATGGATTCCATGTCATCGATACATATTGGGCATGTTTTTTTTCCCTTTGTTCTTATACCCTGATAAGTTGCCATATGTCGGAATATTATCATTAACAATGCATAAAAGCATTGCATGCAAGCTGAACTACTCATTAGCATGCGCATCAAACACGAAAACTCTTTCATTCCACATCTTTATCAAATCCTCAACGAGAAGTTCCACATATACATCTATGACATTGCCAGGTTGTTTGGGACCCGAGATAAGAAACGAAAGCATATTGTACCGACAAAGTACTAACAATACCGACAAAGTACTATGTTGAGAACTAAGATTGCCGAATGAGTTCAATCCATTCATACACAGTCCGAACCTTAAATTACGAACTTCATTCCCAAAAATCTTATGCAATCTATCAATACTCCTCCACTCTGTTAAATCAGGTGGCTTTGTGAGCAAGTGACCTTTCTTCACCCTATTTACATGAAACTTCGTAGACAACACTATTTGGTATATATTATTGTGTTGAAATGGTTTCAATTAAAAACAATAGTCATATGCTTGAAATTACGTGCTAAGTTACGTTTTTAAGGTTTTAAAGCGTTATTGGCACATTCTCGCATAAAGTAGTTCAAACTTGGGTTATTTTGCATGAAACTTGGCATACAACACTATTTGGTATATATTATTGTGTTGAAATGGTTAGAATTGAAAATAATTGTCATATGCTTGAAATTACTTGCTAAGTTGCGTTTTAAGGTTTTTTCAAGCGTTTGTTTTTGCACTAACATTATCATCTCATAGTGCTTTCGACAAGATAATTACAAATTTATGCACAATCTCTTACAAGCCGTGAAGAACATTAGAGTCGAAAATAATGATGTGGTATATATATATTTGTTACGTTCTTAAATTATAAAATATTATATATTCAATGTTATGTAAAATCTAATGTACGTATATTATTTAAAATTTTTTTAAAAAATATTTTATATAATATTTAGGTTTTATACGACAATGCAAGGGAAACACACAAATTGACAACAGAGGAAATGCATGAATTGAAAAACAAGGTGGCCTTGTATGTAACAAATTTATGTGGCGCGCAGTCTAATTAGTTTTTATATATATATATATATATATATATATATATATATATATATATATATATATATATATATATATATATATATATATATATATATATATATATATACATATATATATATATATGCATATATATATATATATGCATATATATATGTATACATATATATATATATATATATATATATATATATATATATATATATATATATATATATATATATATATATATATATATATATATATATATATATATATATATATATATATATATATTTGTTTTATATCTTCTATATGAAAATCCGCCATTTTAATAAGATCTTCTTGACTGTTATTCAAAAGGTCCAATAATGTATGTATATTGGATTTTTTGAGGCAATTGTAGATCCTAGGTGGCAATTCTAATTGGTCAATAAAAATATATTTCAATGCTATTTTTTTTTGTTTTTCCTTATTTCAACCAATCTATTGTGAAAGGTAAAAAGGGGTAAAGAAATTTTGTGTTGATTGTCCTCTAAATATAAGTTTTCTTCTTCTGCATGTAGAAAGGGAATAAATAAATCAATTAAATTCCGGGAGGCTTCATAAAGTGCTTCTTTCGGGGTTAAACTGCCGTTTGTCCATATTTCGAGAAAAAGTATCTCTTGTTTTTCATTCCCATTTCCATAAGAATGAATACTATGATTCACATTTCGAATAGGCATGAATAGAGCATCTATAGGATAACTTCCATCTTGAAAGTTATTTTGCGCTTTTATCTGATATCCGCGATTTCTCTCGTGTTGTAATCCAATACACAAATCAATTGGTTCCGTCAAGCTAGCTATATGCTGTGTATTGTCAACTATTTCTACATAAGGGGGCAAGATGATATCTTGAGCAGTTACACATCTGGGGCCCCTAACACAAATAGACGCTTCGCAAGTTCCATATAGATTACTTCTCAATACTATTTCTTTCAAATTCATTAAAATTTCGTGTACTGATTCTTGAATACCTACTATGTTAGAGTATTCGTGCGGTATTTTATCAAATTTTGCACGTGTGATACATGTTCCTTCTATTTCGCCAAGTAACGCTTTTCGCATCGCGATGCCTATTGTATCAGCTTGACCTTTCATAAGTGGAGAGAGAATAAAGCGTCCATAATAAAGACATTTACTATCTGTTCTTGATTCAACACATTTCCACTGCAGTGTCCGAGTAGATACTCTTATTTTCTCTCGAACCATAGTAATATTTTACAAAATTGATCATATCTTTGAATCATTTATTTCTCTTGAAATCCCTTCAATTCTTATTTCTACACGCGTCTTTTTTTAGGAGGTCTACAGCCATTATGTGGCATAGGGGTTACGTCTCGTACGAAACTTAATAGTATACCGCTTCTACGAATAGCCCGTAATGCTGCATCTCTTCCGAGACCGGGACCTTTTATCATGACTTCTGCTCGTTGCATACCTTGTTCCACTACTGTATGAATAGCATTTCCTATTGCGGTTTGAGCTGCAAAAGGTGTCCCTCTTTTTGTACCCCTGAATCCACAAGTACCGGCAGAAGCCCAAGAAACCACTCGACCTCGTACATCTGTAACAGTCACAATGGTATTATTGAAACTTGCTTGAACATGAATAACACCCTTTGGTATTTTCCGTGCACTTTTACGCGAACTAATACGTCCATTTCTACGTGAACCTGTTTTTGGTATAGGTTTTGCCATATTTTATCATCTCATAAATATGATTCAAAGATATATGGATATATCCATTTCATGTCAAAACAAATCCGTCATTTTTTTTTTCAGCAATAAAAAATTTTAGCAATTATTTTAGAAAGATCATTAGTATATAGTTTAGTAGAATGATTATCCTTGTCGTTGTTTATGTTTTGGGTTAGAACAAATTACTATAATTCGTCCCCGTAGGCGGATCAGTCGACATTTTTCACAAATTTGACGAACAGAAGCCCTTATTTTCATATTTGTTATTCTTTAGTTTTAATTTTGAATCTATTTTTTGGAAGAAAATAAGTTTCTTGATATTTTGAACCTTGAATTCTATTTTTGTAGAAAGGAATAAGGAATGTTGAAAAACGGCTTAATCGTTTGAATCTTTGTTGCGGAGTCTATAAATTATACGACCTCTGGTTGAATCATAACGGCTTACTTCAATCTTAACTCTATCTCCCGGTAGGATTCGTATAGAACTACGTCGTATCCTTCCCGAAACATAACCTAGAATCAGATCTTCATTATCTAAACGAACCCAGAACATACCATTAGGAAGTGATTCAGTAATCAAACCTTCATGAATCCATTTTTGTTCTTTCATTTCAGATAAAACCCCCTTAAAGTATCAACTAATAGAGGAGTGATATTAGACAAGCCGTTTTTTTTCTTTTTTTGTTCCCAAATAGGAAATATTGGATCCAATTTGGATATTAATATTCTAGGGATTACCATATATAACATAAAATTTCTCCGCCAATTCCTTCTAGTCGAGCTTCCCGATCCGTCATTATACCTCGAGAGGTAGAAAGAATTGCAATCCCCATTCCACCTAAAATTCTAGGAATTCGTTGATAGTTAGAATAGATTCGTAGACCAGGTCGACTGATCCTTTTTAAATAGAAAGTATTTCTATAAGCCCCTTTCTTATTTCTTCTATGTCGCAGCGTTAAAACCAAAAAATTTTTATCTCTTTCTTGATGTTTTCTCGCATTTTCAATGAAACCTTCTCGTAAAAGTATTTTAACAATGTTTTCGGTGATGTTAGTAGATACTATTCGAACCGTTCCTTTTCTATTCATGTCAGCATTTCGTATAGAATTTATTATATCAGCAATAGTGTCCCTACCCATAATGAACTAAAATCGGTGGTGTCCCAAAAATTTGATATAATCAACATGTTATTAGTTTCTTTTTAATTAAAAAATGAAAAAATTTAAAATGAAAGGTATATACGTGATACACAATCTACTATGAGTGAAATTCATTCAAATGCCTTAGATTATCATTTTATAATACATCAGGAGCTAATGAAACTATTTTAGTAAATTTTTGTCTCAATTCCCGGGCAATCGCACCAAAAATTCGAGTTCCCTTTGGATTTCCTTCTTGATCAATAATAACTGCGGCATTGTCATCATATCGTATTATCATGCCGTTGTCGCGTTTGAGTTCTTTACAGGTACGTACAATTACAGCTCTGATCACTTCGGATCTTTCTAAGGGCGTATTAGGTATTGCTTCTTTGATCACAGCAACAATAACGTCACCAATACGAGCATATCGACGATTGCTAGCTCCTATGATTCGAATACACATCAATTCTCGAGCCCCGCTGTTGTCTGCTACATTCAAAAGGGTCTGAGGTTGAATCATATTTTATTTTTATCTGTTCTTTCAATGCAAAACTAAATGTAAAAGGTGAAAAAGAAAAAGAAATATTGTTTGTCCAAAAAAACTTCCACTTGGTGTTATCCAAAAGATCCATTTCCTTTAGTTCTATATTCTTATCCTGAAATAATGAATTGAGTTCGTATAGGCATTTTTGATGCCGCTATTGTGATAGCCCTTCGGGCTACATTTTCTGCTACTCCGCTTATTTCATAAAGTATTCGACCTGGTTTGACAACAGCAACCCAATATTCGGGAGATCCTTTCCCCGAACCCATACGGGTTTCTGCGGGTCTTACTGTAACGGGTTTGTCAGGAAAAACGCGGACCCATATTTTTCCACCGCGACGTGCATTTCGTGTCATTGCTCGTCGCCCGGCTTCTATTTGTCTAGACGTGATCCAAGCGGGTTCAAGTGCCTGAAGAGCATATCTTCCGAAACAAATACGATTGCCCCGATAAGATATTCCCTTCATTCTTCCTCTATGTTGTTTACGGAATCGAGTTCTTTTGGGGTTATAGTTGATGGGTCCTTTGTAATTCCATCTCTATTGCAGAACTAGACGTGAGAGTTTCTTCTCATCCGGCTCCTCGCGAATTAAAAAATGTAAATTTCATTTTTTAAATGTCTATTTTTATATAATATATAATATATATATATATATATATATATATATATATATATATATATATATATATATATATATATATATATATATATATATATATATATATATATATATATATATATATATATATATATATATATATATCACCTCCTTGTTGCAGATGACCTCCTAATGTTTTGCCGTGCAGATATCCAGTCAGTGCAAAGCTTGATGAGTAGGTTTAACAGATTTTCTAAGGCGTCTGGCCTTGAGGCTAACACTAGCAAAAGTGATGCTTACTTCTCAGGGATTGATGATCAAAGGAAAGAGCAGCTTCTTCACTTCCTCCAAATGCAGGAGGGCTCTTTTCCCTTCCGATACCTTGGAATCCCCCTCCATTCGAAAAAGCTCAACTCCAGAGATTGTCGGCCATTGGTAGATAAAATCATGGGTAGAATCGGGCACTGGTCCTCGCGCCTCCTCTCTTATGCCGGTAGAGTTCAGCTGGTCCGTAGTATTATTGGGGGGATGCAGAACTTCTGGGCCCAGATCTTTTGTCTTCCAAAGAAGCTTATCAAGATGGTTGAAAATCTTTGCAGATCGTTCATTTGGACTGGAAATGAAGGGCTCTCAAAGAAAGCTGTTGTAGCTTGGCATCAAATGGTTCTTCCTTTCGCAAAAGGAGGACTTAACTTGAGAGACATGTACAAGTGGAATAAATCAGCTCTTCTAAAGCACTTGTGGAATATTGCTCGCAAGAAGGATAATTTATGGGTGAAATGGGTACACAGCTACTATATGAAAAACCGCGAGATACAGGATGTGACGGTCTCCATTCATGCGTCCTGGAGCTTCAAGAAGATCATCAAGCAAAGAGATCTAGTAGACAGATTTGGGGGCTGGAACAACATCGCTACAGGAGGCACTTTTGTTATTGGGAAGGTCTACAACCGCCTTATTGCAGATATCCCCAGGGCACCGTGGGGGGACATAATGATCAAGAACATTGCCACTCCAAGCGCAAAGTTCATCACATGGCTAGCAATCCAAAACAGATTAGCAACCATAGACAGGATTGGCAAATGGAATATATAACCGACAACAGCTGTGTGCTATGCAATGGAGCCAGCGAATCGATACAACATCTCTTGTTTGATTGTAATAATGCCAAAGAAGTTAAAGCCAAAGTCTTCAGCTTTCTCACATACAATCTGGATTCTGTCAATTTTCAAGATGAAATCTCCAAGATGAACAAGATCAACAAAAAGAGAACTGACCGTGCAAAACTTATCGTGGGAGTATGGACTGAAATGATATACAACATTTGGATGCAGCGTAACAAAAAAATTTTGACAACCATACCTTCAGTTTGAAGGAGGTTGTAGATGGTATAGTCTTTAGAGTAGCTGGGATAGTTAGTAGTAGGATGAGCGACATGCTTATTGCCTAGGAGCTGTCTTCTTGTAGAAGTGTCGTGTTTATTTTTTGGGCTTTTGCTCCCCTTTTTGTTGTGAGCATTAGCGCTTTTGGTGGTTCGGTCTAGAGTTAATTTCCGGACTGAACATCTCCTTTGTATCTTTTTTATTCTGGTATATCATACAAATTAATTGGCAATATATATTATATATAATAGATAGATATATATATATATATATATATATATATATATATATATATAAGATATATATAGAATATAATATATATAGATATATATATATATATATATATATATATATATATATATATATATATAGTATATATATATATATATATATATATATATATATTATCTATATATATATATATCTATATAGATATATATAGATATATATATATATATATATCATATATAATATATATATATATATATATATATATATATATATCTATATATATATATATATATATATATATATATATATATATATATATATATATATATATATATATATATATATATATATATATATATATATATATATATATATATATATATATATATATATTCTTGACTCTTGCATAGTTGCACATTGAGAAATTCCTAATCAATATATAATATATAAAAAATACATGCCATAGAGAGAGAAGGAGCTGCGAAAAAATGGGCATTTAGCCGTTTTGCAACGACTCTTTTTCATTCCGGCGCCGGCCACTTTTCAGACCACACGAGAGGAGGTAAAGCCATTAGAGGTAGAGGGGGGAAAGGTAGGGGAGAGGAAGTAAAAGAGTCCTCCATAGTCACACGAAGTAATTTAGGGAAATCAGAAGTTAGGGATTTAATTGGGGAAAACTCCACAGGAGCAGATGGTACTGCGGCAACGTCGGTGTCGGTTGTTTCCGGTGAGAGTTGTTCCGGTACAGATGATGAAGGGGGCGAAGATTTGACTGAGGTAGGCACACTAAAGCAGCAGTTGGACCTGCTACAGCAACAAGTCAGCCAGCTTCAGAACAATACGAAAACCCCAGTGAGCAGTGCAAGTGGAGATGGCAGCAAAGTGAGGATCGATGAGGAGTTCCCTGCGCTTTTATCAGGTGGCAGTGACGGTGGTGCACAGAAAACACTTGCCCTTCCACATGGAAGGATAAGGTAACACTCCCGAAACCTCAAATTGGTATGCCACTTAAATTCATCCCACCTATGATTGAAAATGGCCAACAAGTTGTCCAAATTGAGTCGAATGATGTTGTGGATTTATATATATATATATATATATATATATATATATATATATATATATATATATATATATATATATATATATATATATATATATATATATATATATATATATATATATATATATATATTCTTGACTCTTGCATAGTTGCACATTGAGAAATTCCTAATTAATATATAATATATAAAAAATACATGCCATAGAGAGAGAAGGAGCTGCGAAAAAATGGGCATTTAGCCGTTTTGCAACGACTCTTTTTCATTCCGGCGCCGGCCACTTTTCAGACCACACGAGAGGAGGTAAAGCCATTAGAGGTAGAGGGGGGAAAGGTAGGGGAGAGGAAGTAAAAGAGTCCTCCATAGTCACACGAAGTAATTTAGGGAAATCAGAAGTTAGGGATTTAATTGGGGAAAACTCCACAGGAGCAGATGGTACTGCGGCAACGTCGGTGTCGGTTGTTTCCGGTGAGAGTTGTTCCGGTACAGATGATGAAGGGGGCGAAGATTTGACTGAGGTAGGCACACTAAAGCAGCAGTTGGACCTGCTACAGCAACAAGTCAGCCAGCTTCAGAACAATACGAAAACCCCAGTGAGCAGTGCAAGTGGAGATGGCAGCAAAGTGAGGATCGATGAGGAGTTCCCTGCGCTTTTATCAGGTGGCAGTGACGGTGTTGCACAGAAAACACTTGCCCTTCCACATGGAAGGATAAGGTAACACTCCCGAAACCTCAAATTGGTATGCCACTTAAATTCATCCCACCTATGATTGAAAATGGCCAACAAGTTGTCCAAATTGAGTCGAATGATGTTGTGGATTTAATTAGTATTTGGAAATATGCTGTTGTGGTTTATGTGGTAGGAGGAAATGTTTCAAGTGACATTCTTAGAGGATATATTAGGAAACATTGGTCCTTTGTCAACATGCCTGTTGTCCATAGTCATGAAGATGGCTATTTTATCTTAAAATTTGCTAATGATGAAGAATGCTCTGAGATTCTTAATGGCGGTCCTTACTTTCTGAATAGAGCACCTATGGTTGTTAAAAAATGGAGTAGAAGCTTTGATTTTAAGGAGGAAATTATGAGGGTTATTCCGGTTTGGATTAGACTTCCTAACCTTCCCCTCCATTGTTGGGGAGTTGAAACCTTAAGTAGGATTGTGAGTGCTGTTGGTGTGCCGGTTTTAGCTGATGATTGCACAGCTAAACAACTAAAAGTCTCATATGCTAGGGTTCTTGTGGAAGTTGATATTACCCAAGAGTTTGTGAAGGAGGTCAAAGTAAGAGATGAAACGGGAAGGGAATTCTTACAAAAAGCTATCCCGGAATGGAGACCCTTCTATTGTCATAAATGTCACAAAATAGGGCATGAATGCAAGGAGGAGAATGGAGATGAGGCCCAAAAATCGAGCAAGTCAAATGAGGAGGGGAAATCAAGGGGGGATTCAATGAAATGGATACCTAAAAACATTGTCCAGCTCATTAAAGGAGTGTCGAATGTAGAGGAACTTAAGGCTAAAATCCTAGCTACAGAGAGCATGAAGGACACTAGTGGGAACACTTGCACAGATCAACCCATGGTATGTACTCCTGACAGATCTGACTAGCAAGGAGATGACCAGCACAGACCCTCACCTCTCCGTCCAGAACACATAGAACCACAAAATTCTGCCACAGCCCAGCACAACTGCTGTGAAGGGGACTGCACAGGCCATATTCCAGACAGTAATAATGACCGGGGAGATGGTGGAGTAAATGACGAAGATGGGTGGACCCCTGTATCCCCTGGGAAAGTGGCACGACGGGTGCAAAATAAAAGCATGGGTAGTAGAATACTTGAGGAATCGATTGAGAAACAAGCAAAGAACGGAGGAGATCATAACACAGCACAGTTGAGGAAGGCAACACAACATGGGGACGGGAACCCCTTAATTCCCTCGGACCAATGATTATTGCAGCTTGGAACGTGAGGGGCATGAATGGCCCCACAAAAATCAAGGAGGTTAAAAACTTCCTTGTTTCTAACAATGTGTATGTTGTAGGTTTATTGGAGACTAAAATCAAATTGCAAAAAGCCATGAAAATTCAACAAAAGCTTGGCAACAAATGGAAGTGGATAGCTAATTATAATCACCATGAGAAAGGCCGTGTGTGGGTCGGTTGGCGTCATGATCAGTGCAAATTGGAGGAATGTTCTAGTCATCAACAATTCATTGCTACTAAAATCACTCCTATTAATGCCTCCCAAGGGTTTCATACTGTTTTTATTTATGGGTTGCACAATGTCAGAGACCGTAGAAGTTTGTGGAATGAGCTTGATAATATCGTCATCAATTCCCCTTGCTTATTTATTGGTGATTACAATGCTATTTATAAGGAAGAACACAGGAAGAATGGATCTCAGGTCACCACTTATGAGACTCATGACATGCTGCAGTGGTTGGAGAGAAATGAGCTTCACCCAGTTACAGAGCGAGGGCACTATTACTCCTGGTCTAACAGGGAATGCGAGGATACTCGTACTTTGACAAAGATTGATCATGCGATTGGCAACCTTCAATGGTTGACACAATTTAGCCAATGTAGTGTCATCTATGCTAACCCCCAAACCTCTGACCACATGCCGCTTATCCTGAAACTTGAGAACCCCCATCAGAAGCAGAAAGCTCCGTTCCGTTTCTTCAATTATTTGTGTGATCACAAGGACTTCGGTAGTATTGTACAGGAAGCTTGGAAAATGAAAGTTAAGGGTTCAGGGCTACAGAGATTTTGGTATAGGTTGAGTAACGTGAAAAGCAGTCTTAAAAAGTTACACGTCAGAGAATTCGCAGGGATAGAGGACAAAATTAGACAGTGGGAGGAAACCTTGGAATCAGTGCAAAACCAGTTGCAAATTCATTCCTCAAATGAAGAGTACCACCGCAAGGAGAAAGAGGCAACCACCCAAGTCCGCAAGTGGAGAAAAATAGAAGAGAAAGCTTTACACCAAAAATCCAGAATCAACTGGATGAAACACGGAGTTGAGAGCTCTACTTACTTCCATGCTTCAATAAAAGAAAGGAGAGCTTCTAATAGCATTACAGAGCTGCAAGACTCAGATGGCAATTGGGTTAATTCCACTCAAGGCATTCATGATGAAATCACAAAGTTCTATCAGAACCTCCAAGGTACAACAACTTCGAATCTCATGGGGATTGATAGAAATACTATGCGGAAAGGGCCGCACATAAATAATCAGAATAGTCAAATGCTGATACAAGATGTGGAAGAAGAAGATATTAAAGAGGCAATCTTTGGTATGAATGATAACAAGGCTCCTGGGATTGATGGCTTCAATGCCTACTTCTATAAAAAGTCCTGGCACATCATCAAGGAGGACTTAATCAGTGCCATTAAAGAATTCTTCGCCAACAGCACTATGTTTCCACCCCTAAACTGCACAGCGGTCACCCTTATCCCAAAAGTGACAAATGCGAATAAGGTTGGGGGTTTCAGGCCCATAGCCTGTTGTAATGTTATGTACAAGATCATCTCTAGAATCCTAGCAGGAAGACTTCAGAAGGTGATGGGTACAGTGATTGATAAAGCTCAGTCTGGCTTCATTCCAGGGAGACAAATGGCAGACAACATTCTTCTCGCCGCAGAGCTCATCAAGGGGTATTCTCGCAAGAACAATAGCCCGCGTTGTATGATCAAGATGGATCTCAGGAAAGCCTACGACTTGATCAGCTGGACATTCTTATTCTCTGTCATGGATGAAATGGGTTTTCCTCCTAGGTTCGTCAAATGGATCAAAGCTTGTGTCACGACAATTTCTTTCTCTTTGTTGGTCAATGGTACTCCCCTCAAGTCGTTTGATGCAAAGAAAGGACTTCGCCAAGGTGACCCCATCTCGCCTTATCTCTTTGCTATTGCCATGGAGTATTTGTCTAGACTCATGCATGATCAAAATCAGAACGGGAACTTTCACTTTCACCCCAAATGCAAAAAAGAGAACATCACTCGCCTCCTTTCCTACGCAGGTAGAATCCAGCTAGTTCGCAGCGTCATAAGGGGCATTCAGAGTTTCTAGGCCCCGATTTTTTGTCTCTCGAAGAAGCTGATTAAGATGGTGGAGAGCATTTGTAGATCCTTCATCTGGACCGGTAAAGAAGGGATCTCTAGGAAAGCTGCAATCTCTAGGGACCAGATGACTTTACCTCTATCAAAAGGAGGTATGAACTTGAAAGATATGCACATGTGGAATAAAGCAGCTCTCCTCAAGCACCTCTAGAACCTGGCTCGGAAGAAAGACAAACTATGGGTAAAAAGGGTATACAGCTACTACATGAGCAACCAAGAGATTAGTAATGTAAGACTATCCATTCATGCGTCATGGGTGTTCAAGAAGATCATCAAACACAGCTACCTAGTAGAGAAACTAGGGGGATGGGAAAGATTCCAAATGAGCCAAAATTCACCATTGGGGAAATATACAACCGTCTGACAGCAGAAGCTCCCAGAGTGTCATGGAGTGCCATCATGATCAAGAACTTCGCCAGTCCAAGCGCCAAGTTCATAGCCTGGTTAGCAATTCAAAATAGGCTTGCAACTAAAGACAGAATTGGGAAATGGGTAGACACTCTAGATGATAATTGCGTGCTCTGTAGTGGGGAAAGTGAGACCATCCAGCACCTTATGTTCGAATGCCAGAATGCAAAGGATATACGAGCTATAGACTCTTCAGTTTCCTCCCCGAGAGACTCGATGGAGCCAACTTCTCAGCCGATATTGAGCTCATGGCCAAGCTTAACAGGAAGAAAACTGACAGAGCAAAACTGATTGTTGCCTTATGGACATAGATGATATATTGCATATGGAGACAACGCAATGGAAAAATTTTGATAACCGCATGCTTAGTCCAAAAGATCTGCATGATCTTATTGTTTTTAGAGTTGCAGGGAGGGTCAATAGTAGAATGATGAGCTGCTTGTATCTAAGTAGGTGGCTTTGTAGTTTTTTTTTTTTTGTTTTTTTTGGGGTTATCACTCCCCTTTTGTTGTTGCGTGATAGCGTTTTTGCGTGGCTTGGTCTGGAGTTAATTTCCGTTTCGCGCGGTCTCTCTGTATCTATTCTTTGGTATATAATACAATAATTGACAATATATATTATATATATATAAATATATATATTAAATATTATATATATATATATAAATACATATATATATATTATATATATATATATATTATATATATATATATATATATATATATATATATATATATATATATAATACTATATATATATATATATATATATATATATATATATATATATAATTATATATATAGTATATCTATATATCTATATCTATTATATATATATATATATATATCTATATATATATATATATATATATATATATATATATATATATTCTCTCTTATATATATATATATCTCTTATATATTTTGCAAATGATTTGTATTATATCCTCAGGCGAGAAACAATACATGAAACGCTGAGGCTGGAAATTAACTCCGCCCAAGCCACCCCAAAAACGCTTACGCTCTTTACAAAAAGGAGAGCGAAAGCCCAAAAATCAAAAAATAGCTAACTACCTAGCTATAAGCATATCTACCATCCTACTATTTACTCTCCCAGCAATTCTAAACACTACAGAATCAACAAGATCCTTCATACTGCCTACACGATTATCAAAAATCCTTCTGTTTCGAGCTTGCCAGATACTGTAGATCATTTCTGTCCATATGCCCACTATAAGCTTTGCCCGATCCGTCTTCTTCTTATTGAGCTTGTTCATTTGTTGGATTTCACCTGCGAAAGTTGGCTCGTCCAAGCTTCTTGGTAGGAAGTTGAATAACCTAGTGCGAACCTCACGAGTATAAGCGCACTCAAACATGATATGCGGAACCGTTTCTATGGTTCCATTGCACAACACACACTTGTCATCCGCCAAATCGAGCCATTTACCAATTCTATCCCTAGTCGCTAATCTGTTTTGGATAGCGAGCCATGTGATGAATCTTGCACTCGGAGTCGCAACGTTACGGATCATAATATTACCCCAACTAACTTTGGGCTTGTCAGCGATTAGGAGATCATAGACCCTTCCAATGGAGTATGCGCCTGCATGCGTGATGACTGACCATCCCCCAAGGTTTTCCACTAGGTAACGTTGTTTGAGGATTTTCCTAATGCTCCAAGAGGCATGTATAGACGGTTTTACATCCTGAATCTCCTGATTTTTCACATAGAACGTATGAACCCACTTGACCCACAAGTTTTCTTTCCTTTGCGTGATGTTCCATAAATGCTTGATCAAAGCTGCTTTGTTCCAAAGATACATATTGCGAATGTTCATGCCTCCTTTTTCATAAGGCAAGACCATTTGCTCCCAAGCAATAGCAGCTTTCCGAGACAAGCCCTCCTTCCCTGTCCAGATGAAGGACCTACACACATTTTCCACCATCTTGATCAGCTTCTTCGGAAGACAAAAGATTTGAGCCCAGAAGTTTTGCATGCCTCCAATAACACTGCGAACCAGCTGGATTCTCCCAGCATAGGAGAGAAGTTTCGAGGACCAGAAGGTGATTCTGCCTATGATTTTATCCACTAACGGCCTACAGTCCTTAGAATTCAGCTTTTTGGAATGGAGCGGGACCCCTAGGTATCGGAAAGGGAAACTACCTTCGCTCATCTGCAGGAAATGCATCATCCTTTCTTTTGCTTGCTTATCAACCCCAGAGAAATAAACATTGCTTTTACTGGTGTTAGCCTCTAGACCAGAGGCTTTGGAGAAGCGGCTAAAGGTATGCAACATAGTCTTGACTGAAGTGAGGTCTGCTCTACAGAACATCAGGAGATCATCTGCAAACAGGAGGTGTGTTATGTTTGCGGCTCTGCATTTTGGATGGAAATAGAAACCCGGAGAGTTACACTGTTTTTGCATCAATCTGGACAGGTATTCCATAGCTATGGCGAAGAGGTACGGGGAAATGGGGTCCCCTTGACGAAGGCCCTTCTTAGCTGCAAAAGGATTCAGTGGTAAACCATTCACCAGGATAGAGAAAGAAACTGTAGTCACGCAGGCCTTAATCCAATCTACAAACCTTGGAGGGAAACCCATCTCACTCATGACCGAGAACAGAAAGGGCCAACTGATGGAATCATAAGCCTTTCGCAGATCCATTTTTATCATACATCTGGGGCTGTTGTTCTTTCTTGTGTAACCTTTGATGAGATCAGCAGCAAGCAAAATATTATCAGCCATCAGTCTCCCTGGAATAAAACCTGATTGAGCTTGATCTATTACATTACCCATCATCTTCTGCAGTCTGCCAGCTAGAATTCTAGAAATGATCTTGTAGACGACTGTGCAGCAGGCAATCGGTCTGAAGTCTCCTATCTTGCAGGCGTGGGAAGTCTTGGGGATGAGAGTTACTGAGGTGCAGTTGAAAGGACGGAACATGTCTCTTTAGTTGAAGAAGTCTTTCACAGCTGCAACCAGATCTTCCTTGATGATATCCCACGCTCTTTTAAAGAAACACGCATTAAAACCATCAATACCAGGGGCTTTGTTATCATTCATCCCGAACACGGCTTCTCTGATTTCCTCTGCACTTACCTCCTCGATAAGCATCTGACTATTGGCATTATCAACCTGAGGACCTGCTCTCATCACTGTTCTGTCTATCATCTCTAGGTTTGGCGTAGCTGTACCTTGGAGGCTTTCATAGAACTGGGTGATTTCTGTATGAATTTCGTGGGTGGTGCTGATCCTCTTGCCCTCACTATCCTGGAGCTCATATATGCTGTTTGCTGCCTGTCTCTCCTTGATGGTAGCATGGAAATAAGCTGAGCTTTCATCTCCATGCTTTAGCCAATTTATTCTGGACTTTTGAAGAAGGGCCTTTATTTCAATTTTCCTCCATTTCCTCAGTTGGGTTGACGCTTCTTTCTCTTGCTGATGATCATCTTCATTTAAGGGGTTGCTCTTCAATCTGTTCTGAATTTCCTCTAGAACTTCCTCCCACTTTATATATATATATATATATATATATATATATATATATATATATATATATATATATATATATATATATATATATATATATATATATATATATATATATATATATATATATATATATATATATATATATATATATATATATATATATATATATATATATATATATATATATATATATATATATATATTAGGGGTGTTCATAACCGGGTACCCGGCTAAACGGGTCGGGACACCGGGTACCCGTATATAATTTTTGGTGATTTTTCAAATTTAATTATTATTTTTAAGATCGAATTCCGAGTAGATATTAGGCAATCGAAGGTAGACAAACGCGAGTTTATATGTACTATTGGAATATGGTGTTGAGTTCAGCAGGCGGTTGGTGACCAGCGCATAGTTGCATCAGAAGCTACATGAAGTTATAACTTATAAGTGCAGGAGGCTTGTGTGTAGGTGGAGTTTTCTTATTACAACATTCACATGCTAACTAATTCTTGACATATAAACCAATGGGTGAAGAAACTAAGCCAGTTAGTATATATTAATATATATATATATATAAATATATATTTTTGTTTAAAGTTATTGATTGAATTTGATTGGTTTATTTAATTATTTCCCAAGTTTTAGGAAGTGGGTTTTGTTCATTGGTGGATTTAATGAAATGAGTTAGTGTTAATTTTTTGATTAAATGAATGTGATTAACAGGCAGAGCAAGCTCCAGCTGCTGTACCAGCTCCAGCTGAAACTAAGGCTGATGAAAAACGAGCAGAAGAAAATTGAGAGATCTCTCATGAAAATCAGACGTCTATATTTCTTTCAATTTAAGTCTAAATACCTTGAAAATTTTTTTAAAAAAATATTCAAAATAAGCTATCCGGGTCAAACGGGTACCCGGATCAATAAATTATCGGCCCATGACCCGACCCGGAACTTTGAATTTTTTTTAGTTTTTGACCCGCCATTTATGAGGCGGGTCGGCGGGTCGGGTCGGGCGGGTCGGGTAGATTTTGAACACCCCTAATATATATATATATATATATATATATATATATATATATATATATATATATATATATATATATATATATATATATATATATATATATATATATATATATATATATATATATATATATATATATATATATATATATATATATATATATATATATATATATATATATATATATATATATATATATATATATATAGGAGAGTTCCAATGAAAAGGGTATTTAAAATGAGAAGGGTAAGAAGGACTCTACACCCTTGATTTCACTAGAATAAAAAAAATCTATGGTCACGATTAAGCCAAAAACACATAATTGTAAAAATAACTACGTTACACAGAAAATTAACTATAAATTTTTTTTAAAATGTTCTTATTTTCCAACATAGTATCATTTTTTGTATATATAATAACCAAACAAAATCAACCAAAAAATCTTTCTTATCCTTCTCTTTTTAAAATCCTTCTTATTTGATCCTACATCTATATAGGGGAGGGATCCATTGTGAAGGGGTCTCAAAATGAGAAGGATTTATAGCCATTGATCTTATTAAAATCTAACGGGTGAAAAATTTGGTTACTCTCTTTTGTTTTCTCTCTCCTATTCAAACTTTTTTGTCTTCGTGAAAACCACAACCAATGCTCCATCTGTCTCGTCGATCTTCTTCTCCATTTTATGTTATGATACAAGGTTACTATGTTTTTAGAAAATGATACTATGTTATCATTATGTTTATTTTAAAAAGTTACGATGTTCTGTACACTAGTGGAAAAAAGGTTAATGGTTGCAGTATTTTGAGCATTATATGCTGCGGTTTTACCTCGCAGCCCTTGTTATAGCAGCAAATGAAAAATTGGTATTTGCTGCGGTTCTAAAAACCGCAGCCTATAGACATTTTTCAAAATCAAAACAAAACATTTGTTGCGGTCATCTATAGAACCGCAGCCTTTTTTGCTTCCATTTTTTTTTTTTGGCATTTCGTTGAAGATGAAGATCTAAAATACAATAAACGAGATCTAGAAATCAACATTATCTAAAATACAATAATCGAAATCAAACAAAATAATCCAGACATTGAATACAAAAAAATTAGAGATCTATGAATTTCGTTTGCCCAGAAAGACGAAAACAAAAATAATTAGAGATCCATGAATTTCGTTTTTCTATAGATCTAATTTATTACAACATTTAATATTATCACAAATGAAAAAGGAAGGCTGAAGACTATGCATCAAATAAGAAACGAACAAAAAAATCTTAAAGACGAAAGAAACGAAAACATTTTATTACAAAAACAACAAAAAACCCAGAAAGACTATTGATCTGAAATAACAAACAAAAAAACAAAAAACAACAAAAATAATCTAAAATAATTTATTACATCTTGAAGATTATAGATCTTGAAATCTTGATGGCTTGATTCTGTTCAAAATGTGGTAAACACAGAAGAAACATCAGATTTAGACGACATGAGAAGAAATGAGGCGGAAGAAACATCTTGATAGCTTGATTGATCTGTTCAAAATGAAGACTATACATCTTGTAAAATTTCATACGGAAGAAAAGCATTTGATTTTAATACATTAGGGTTTGAATTCTCATTCAATTCATTTCAACAAAATTGAACATTATTAGGGAGTTTCACTAAAGATTTGGAGAGCAATTTGATTTTAATAAGGAAAAAAGTAGGCGAATTTGATTTTTTTAAGGAAGAAAGTAGGCGGAAGAAGATAGGGTTTAGAAATGAGGGATTTTGTAAAATTTCATAAGAAAGAAAAGCATGAGGCGCATCTGATTTTAATAACCCTCAATTAGGGTTTCCGCATCTGGGCTTCATAAATTGGGCTGAAATTTTTTTTTAAGGTCATTGGCTGCGGTCCATAAGATAAACCGCAGCCTATATATTTTATGGGTTATTTGCTGCGGTTTTTGTAAAAACCGCAGCCTATGTTTAATTTTTTTGGCGATATTTTTGTTCTACTTTTAGCTGCGTCTTTGAACAACCGCAACCTATGTCTCGCAGCCAATGACTTTTTTTCCACTAGTAGTATAAGATTAAGAAAAGACAGTAACTATACATAATCATAGTAACCTTTATTCATAACATAGTATCTTTTTCTAAGAACATAGTATCTTTAAAAAATGATGTATTGAACCGGTTCCGTATTAAAGAAATTGGTTAATATTACACAAAAAAAGCAAATTGAACCGCGTGCAACTAACAAAATTAACATATTAAATCTGTCCATTGATCTAAAAAATGAACGCTTCAGATTACTTCTCACCCTTCTCATTTTGACACCCCTTCTCATTTGATCCTATATATATATATATATATATATATATATATATATATATATATATATATATATATATATATATATATATATATATATATATATATATATATATATATATATATATATATATATATATATATATATATATATATATATATATATATATATATATATATAGGGGTAGGATCAAGTGAAAACACTTAAAGTGGTGAAAACTGAAAACCAGACAGAGGTATACATATAGAATGAAAAGAGATACATATCATCTTATAGGCTGTACATATTTTTTGTGAAGAAAAAAATTCATATTATTTACAAAAATACCATCTGAATATGTACCCTTTTTAAGCAGTTATGTATCCTTTTTAACAAATGTCTAATTATTTACAAAACTGCCACCCAAATATGTACTCCATTTGAGCTATTATGTACCCCTGTTTTCAGTTTTCACCATTTTAATTGGTTTTCACACGATCCAAATCCTATATATATATATATATATATATATATATATTATATATATATATATATATATATATATATATATATATATATATATATATATATATATATATATATATATATATATATATATATATATATATATATATATATATATATATATATATATATATATATATATATATATATATATATATATATATATATATATATATATATATATGATTTGGATCATGTGAAAACCAATTAAAATGGTGAAAACTGAAAACAGGGGTACATAAAAGCTCAAATAGAGTACATAATTAGATGGCAATTCTGTAATTAATTAGATATTTGCTAAAAGGGGTACATATACGCTTAAAAGGGGTACATAATCTGATGACATTTTTGTAAATAATATGAACTTTTTTCTTTACAAAATATATGTACACGTTATAAGATAATATGTACCCCTTTTGCTACAATATGTATACCTTAGTCTGGTTTTCAGTTTTCACCACTTTAAGTGTTTTCACTTGATCCTACCTCTATATATATATATATATATAGGGGAGGGATCCATTGGGAAGGGGTCTCAAAATGAGAAGGATGAGAAGGATTTATAGCCATTGATCTTATGAAAATCTAACGGGTGAAAATCATCTTTCTTGTCGAATTTTTCTCCATTTTATGTTATGATTTAAGGTTACTATGTTTTTAGAAAGTGATACTATGTTATGATTAATGGTTACTATGTTTATTTTTAAAAGTTACGATGTTCCGTTAAGATTGAGAAAAGACAGTAACTATACATAATCATTGTAACCCTTATTCATAACATAGTATCTTTTTCTAAGAACATAGTATCTTTATAAAATATAAAAAATTGGGTAAAAAAATATGCTGAACCGCCTAATAAACCGCGTGCAAGGAGTTCACTAATCTAGACCATTGATATTTGATCTTGATGGATGAGATTCCTTCTCACCCTTCTCATTTTGAGACCCCTTCTCATTTGATCCTAAATCTATATACTACCTCCGTTTATTTTTATGTGCAACTTTTGCCATTTATGTCCGCTAAAAATTATGTGCAACTCACTCTTTTCTTTCCTATTTTAGTAAAAAATAACCTATCTAAATACCTATCCCATCATTTTCTCTCTCCTTTAATTACCTATCACATCATTTTCTCTCTCCTTTTTTTCCCTTAATTATCTATCCTTACTTTCTCTCTCCTTCTTTCTCTTACTTACCTATCTCTACTTCCATCATTTTCTCTCTCCTTTTTTCCTTAATTACCTATACCTACTTTCTCTAATTTCCCCCTACAAACTTTTGCATTGGCAACCGTGCAAAGGCCAAAAGTTGCACATAAAAATAAACGGAGGTAGTATATATATATATAGGGGAGGGATCCAATGAGAAGGGCATTGAAAATGAGAAGGGTAAGAAGCATTCTACACCCTTGATTTCACTTACATAAAAAAATCTATAGTCACGATTGAGCATAAAAAGTATAATTGTAAAAGTAACTATGTTACACAGAAAGGTAACTATGACATCAATTTTAAAATGTTCTTTTTTTATAACATAGTATCCATTTTTGGATACATAGTAACCTAAAAAATCAAACAAAAATCCTTCTCATCCTTCTCATTTTAAAATCCTTCTCATTTGATCCTATATATATATATATAAATATATATATATATATATATATATATATATATATATATATATATATATATATATATATATATATATATATATATATATATATAAAGCCAGTAAGAAGATATGTATTAAATCATGTTATTGGTTTGGTACACTCAGGACGTTGTTGGAAGATGAATATGAAATCTCCTTTTAGTTTTTCGTGAAAACTAGGTTTTAAATAAGCTCCATATTTATCAAAGTATGTTGAATGTTCAACCAATTAGTGTGTTCCAATTATAAGAAAGATAAATCAATTTGCAATGTACAACCAACTAAAACAAGTAATTTACTTAATACTTTTGTAAAACTTACAACTTGCTCTAAAGAAATTAGTACTTTTTAAGTTATATGATTATATTAGTCATGGACATGGTACATTAATATAATTTCTTATTTCATCGCCATTTGACATTCTATTGCAGTTTTTGTATTTAAACACTGATTATAATTATAATTTCATGGTACATTAATATAATTTCTTATTTCATCAAAGTATATGCTACTAATTTTTTATCAACACACATCTAAGGCTGTATATGGTAGGGGTGAAAGTTTATGGGGTAAAAACCGCAAACCAACCCAAACTGAATAAGAAATATGGCTTGGACTTATTATAAATTGGTTTGCTTTTGGATTGAAAATTTCAAAACCGAAATAGTTTGGTTTGGATTAGGTTTGAGCTTACTAAAAATCAAAAACCGCAATTCTGAACCGAATAAAATAGAAGCTCACTTTTTACTATTAGCTAACCTACTTGTTGGGTGAATGTCAACTTGACGTGCAAATAGAAAATTTTAATTGGCAATAGTAACAAAAACAACGTAAGCAATCTTATAAAAAAATAAAACTTAATTTTATTTTGTCATTTTCATTTTTGCTTTATAATTTTCGTAATCTAATTCGATTTGTAATTTAAATTTGTTTTTTAAAGAAAATATGGTTTGGATTAGTTCGAAAAGTCTAAACCAAATTAATTTGTTTTGGTTTGATTTGGATTAAAAAATCAAAAACCGAAATAAATTTGGTTTGATTTGGTTTCATTAAAAAAACAAACCGCAAACCGAACTTTCACCCCTAGTATATGAGCCACATCAATTTTTTCAATCTCGAGTACAAGCTTGAGCTATAAGACGCACTAAAAAATTTGTTTGATTAAGGAGTGAAAGTTTAGAGTTTGGTTTGAACACGTTCCAAATTATAATCAAATCAAATTTTCAATCAAACTCCAAATATAATTTTGTTATCAAAATTAAATCCAACAGAGTATAAAACACGAATCAAAAATAAACTGAAACTTAACAGATAAAACTAAATCCTCTATATAGCACCGAATCGACGATTTTGCAGTAATTCAACCATAGTCTACCAAACTATTATTTTTCATAAATTTGATTTCAAAATTTAATTTTAAATTTGATTTTGAAATTTTTCTTATTCATACCAAACTAGGAAGTAGCATAAGGCTTAAAACAACTCTCTACTATACATTAGTACTCTGAATAATTACTACTTACAACACTTTAAACCTAAAAAGTCCATCAAACCATTCAAGAAATAGTTCATTAATCTCCGATCAACTTCAGAACTGAGAATTATCGCAAATATTAAAGCCGTATTTGTAATTATAATGCTCCCTCCATTCCTTTTTGATGTTCTTATTTGGGGTTTTCACCAAGATTAAGAAAAATGGAATATTTGCTGGTAATAGGTATTATTTTAATTATATAGTAGTAGAAAATAATGATTGTATTAGAAGTATGAGAGAAAAAATAATGGGAAATTCCACGTGGTAACCCTAAGGTTTTGGGTTTTCCATGTGGTAACCAAAACTTGTAAAAAATCCACACGGTAACCCTGAGGTTTACCAAATTGTTCCATGGTGACCTTTTTGCACATAAAACATTAGAAAAACGTTAGCAAACGTTAATTTTCGAAGCTTTAAGGCTGTTGTACGACTATTTATGCGACTCACCATTTCAAATGTCATCAGTTTCAACCTTTTCCCCCAAAATATACACCTTAAATCAACCATTTTTGGATTTGGGGGAAAAATATGATTTGGATGAAAAAGGGTAGAGTTAGGGTTTATATTTTGGAGAAAAAGATTGAAACTGATGACATTTGAAATAGTGAGTCGCATACATAGACATAAATCAGCCTTAAAGCTTCGAAATTAACGTTTGCTAATGTTTTTATGTGCAAAAAGGTTACCACGGAACAATTATATAAACCTCAGGGTGTTATAAATAATAGTGCGAACCTTTGTTTATGGCAATGGACTCCTTGCTTAGAATAAACATGAAATGAACAACACCGTGATGAAGATTCTTTGCAACACAATGGTCACCGGAAATCTTGATAAAAGGTTGAAGGCGTATGGAAACTTTCCTTTTGTGATATATCCCCCACAAAGGTACTTGGGTTACGATAATGGATATTCACAACGAGATACAATCAACCACATTAACCGATGAGTACGCACCGATTAATCTAAACAACAAAGAGTTTATAAGAGAAAATGAAATCAGAAAAACTATAACGGAGTTGATCACTCTCCTTTACGTTTCAAGAGAATAAGAGAAAGATGACAGAATTTAGATTCTAACAACAAGTGATTTGATATCCATGCACTCACTCTTATTTATAGAGTTGAAGTGTCACATGGATTCATCCAATCCATACATCGGTTGACGATGTAACACATTGATACATAACAACACATTAGTTCATGAAACATAACTTTGTTTCATGAACAATTACATTGTTTCATGAACAATCACTTTGTTCCATGAACAAACACTTTGTTTCATAAAACAACTTCCAGAAACTTTCTGACTCGAAAATCTCTAAGTGTTCGAACGAGCAAACCACCAAAACATCAAACAGAATGTTCAGAAGCATTCTGACCTGCTCAGAGCCACATGCTCGAACGAGCATAATAGTGCTCGAACGAGCAGCTCAATGCTCGAACAAGCAACCCACATGCTCGAACGAGCACTTGCTCGTGATGCCTCGTTTTGGTTCCGTTGTTACGTACTTGCTTAGTATATGTAATACATATTCTAAGCCTTGGATAATGTCCTACATGCTCTAAATATCCAACAATCCTCCCCCATTTAGAGCCTTTAGGACATTTCTTTCCCTTTCTCAAAAACTGATCTCATAATCACATTCCATGCATCAATGTTAATGTCCCTCCGGATTGAATTAACACCTAGTACGACATACTTGACAAATGATCGTGAAATGATGATGTCCCTACGGATTGAATCACATAACACATCTGACCATTTGAAGATGAAGTACACACAGAACAACGAACGCTTTGTCGTTTCTTGACACATTATAACGGCCGTGTCCATATCTTATTCATAAGTTTATCATAGTCGATACGCTAATCTTGACTACTTGAAGCGGCCACACTTCAAACTTATATAGGTAGGTTCTCATTACGTAAAATATATCCCCGTGAATGGATATCACCAAGAGCTCTTCTACTCTTGGCCTTGAGAACTTTCAAGGGATGACTACCTCGCTAATTCACGGTTCCAAAGCAACGATGGGTCACTAAAACTTGTTGCTTACAAAATCCAAAAAGAATTACACCACATTGAATTCAGACACAATGTTACTCGTGTGTGAATTGGGCTTTCTAATCGAATTTTAGTAGCGTATTCCGATTGCAATTGACGCTTGTTCAATTGAATCCTTACTCATGGCTTTAGTAAAGCCAAATTGAACTTACTGTTCACATAATCAAGAGTTATGACCCCATTAACGATAAATCCTTGCACTAGGCTGTGCCTAAGAGCAATATGATGGAATTTAGCGTTATGCACTTGATTATAATCCTTTCGCCAATGCCATCCTGCAATCCGTATGAATTGCCACCGGTGATATAGACATTGGTAATATTGGTATAGTATCTCAAGCATGAGATTCCTTAACCATTCCGCTTCCTTCCCTGTATATGCTAGCGCTATAAACTCGGAAGCCATAGTGGAACAACAATGCACGTTTGTTTCTTGGAAGACCATGATATGGTTCCTCCCCCATAAACAAACACCCAACCACTCGTCGAAGATTAACTTCTTCATTTGTGATTTAACTTGCATTGGAATAACCCTCTCAAACTTGGAGGTTCTTCACTATAAATAATACCACGCTCTATGGTACCTTTCAAGTATCTTAATACTCTCTTACCCGGATTGCTAGTGAATCTACTCAATTTTGCAACCGCAAACGCAATATCCGGTCTTGTACATGTCATCGCATTCATAAGCGATCCAACTATCTTTATTTTTTTTTTACACTTGGAAGTTTCAAAATTACCTTCCCCATTTGTAAACATTCAATCACTAAAAGAAAAGTCAATTCTTTGTGATTCAATTCAAAATCGAATTTCATGCATAAAATATGCATAACTTGAGCAATTAACTCACATTATTACAAACTAGTAATAATCAATCAATTATTAAATATTATGGAATCTATTTACCATAATCTTCATTTTATACTTGAAGTATAATATACATTATCATACTACTTGATAATTTCATGTCTTAAAGGACACAACTTTATAAGTAAATACTTATAATGCCTCTTATAGTTATTAAAATAAATCAACTTGTCATATATAATTTAAGAATAAATTATATACCATCCATTTCCTTAAAAGGAATAAATAAACATACCAAAATATTATTACAAACTAGTAATAATAATTTGAGTTAATATTTATGGAATTTTAATCACCATAAAACATAATTTGCAAAAATCTATGCAAATTAATTATTCTCATATTTAGAATACCAATTTATTTTATAACTATTTTCATAAGTAATGATAAAAGCAACCATTTAATTATAATTTCAACATTGTTGAGTTATACATAATAATTAAACTTAATTATTATAAATAATGGTCCAACCATATTAATCTTAAATTTAATATGTTCCATATACACAAAAGTGTATATCCACATGACATAAAATTCCTACCCCTTAATCTTAGTTATAATATAACTAGATTGACATGGGTAATATATAACATAACTCATTTGAGTATGTTAAAAAATAAATCATTACCCCTTATTATTATTTTGTAATAAACTTGGGAAAACAAATTATATGTCAATATAATTCTTATCTCATTTTATGAGATACTTGACATAAGTCAATTGAAACATCACTTACTTATAAGTAGTTATAACAAAATAACTACCATAACCAACCAAATTATGGTTAATTATATCAATAAAATTGATACTTATTTCATGATCTTACAATTTAAAACAACATGAATAATAATAATCATAAACATGTTAAGCAATATTACATATCAGGATAGTATGTACCATATCACAAGAAAAACCGAAAAAATCAACAAAATTAGTTGATCGATCATACTTCTTAACATTATATAAAACAAATATAATAATAACCACTTAACAAAATCATAAGAAAAAATACATGTTATCATACTTAACATTCACGAAAGTAGGTAGCCTTATTACCAAAATCAATATATGATAAAGCATTATCAAAAGATAACCATACTTGTTAATATAACACATATAGTAAATTATCCAAATTTCTTGGATCACGGCACATAATAACCACCGATTAAATTTTTTTTTTATTTTATTTATGACATAATCCATTAAAATATATCATTAAAAACATCATAAACAAAATCATCCTTTAATCAAATATACTTGATTAAACACATACTTTATGTATACTTGGCAATTTTAATTTATACTTAAAATATAAATCTTAACCATTGTAGTAATTTTATTCCATACTACAAAAATTTCATTGCCCTTTTAACCATGATGATCACATGAATAAATTTATATTCTCTTTACTTAATTACATTATAATTAAGAAATAGCACTTTATGATTTCCATCATAAAATTTCCATCATCAAAATAACACATACCCACTTCTCTAGATCATATCTTTGTAAATAATATTACCCACATGCTTTACTTCAAATTAACATAAATTTGAACACATGTATATGATCATCCAAAAGAAGATTTAAATGTATGTAAATACTATCTCACAATTTTAAACACAAAAGCATCAAACATAATTTATGATAAATAAATTACATGAAAGAAAAACTTACTTGTTTTCCATGATACTTCTTATTAAAAATAATCAAGAGAATAAATATATCATTTGCCTTCATCAAAATACCATATCGAAAACTTTGCCCAATTTCATGAAGTTTGATGTGAGATCCTTAACGCTTGCCATGATCAAAGAAGATATCACAAAAGATTGTTATAAATAATTAGGGATGGCAATGGGTCGGACTCGGCTCGGATTATACATACTCCGACTTTGCTCCGGATAATAGTCGGACTTTTGTTTTCAGTCCACCTCCACTCGGAGTCGGATTATGCATACTCCATGTTTGCCCCGACTCGGACTCTCGGATCTCCAACGGAGTCGGATGCAGTTTCGGATTATTATCAAACAGTTTCGTTATGATATTGTACTAATGATTTTAAAGCATACAAAATTAACAAAATACATTTTTCAAATACAATCTAACAAAAAAATATGTACTTCAATTTGAATTCAATTTTAATTAGAGAAATAATCCTACTACTACTACAATTTAACAAAATTTTCTCGTATTTTGATTTGACGTATTTTATTTGTCTTGATTTCATTTGTCGTATCTTGATTCATTAATCAAAATAAAGATACCAAGTAGTTTTTCAAAATCGAAAATTACAACTAGTATAAGAGAGAGCTTGAATCAGTCACGTCTAGAGTTTTAAAGAAAACAAAATATAAGTTTAAAAGTCAAATTCAAAGTCAAATGTCCTACAGGGTCGGAGTCGGGTCGGAGTCTCGGATTTTTAATCAGGTCCACCTCCGACCCGTCTCTAACTCGGACTCGGATTATAAAGTCGGATGACTATTTCCTCGGACTCGAATCGGATTATTTTCCTCGGATCGAGTCGGACTAGGGTCGGATTCGGACTGAATTGCCATCCCTATAAATAATAGTGCGAACCTTTGTTTATGGCAATGGACTCCTTGCTTAGAATAAACATGAAATGAACAACACCGTGATGAAGATTCTTTGCAACACAATGGTCACCGGAAATCTTGATAAAAGGTTGAAGGCGTATGGAAACTTTCCTTTTGTGATATATCCCCCACAAAGGTACTTGGGTTACGATAATGGATATTCACAACGAGATACAATCAACCACATTAACCGATGAGTACGCACCGATTAATCTAAACAACAAAGAGTTTATAAGAGAAAATGAAATCAGAAAAACTATAACGGAGTTGATCACTCTCCTTTACGTTTCAAGAGAATAAGAGAAAGATGACAGAATTTAGATTCTAACAACAAGTGATTTGATATCCATGCACTCACTCTTATTTATAGAGTTGAAGTGTCACATGGATTCATCCAATCCATACATCGGTTGACGATGTAACACATTGATACATAACAACACATTAGTTCATGAAACATAACTTTGTTTCATGAACAATTACATTGTTTCATGAACAATCACTTTGTTCCATGAACAAACACTTTGTTTCATAAAACAACTTCCAGAAACTTTCTGACTCGAAAATCTCTAAGTGTTCGAACGAGCAAACCACCAAAACATCAAACAGAATGTTCAGAAGCATTCTGACCTGCTCAGAGCCACATGCTCGAACGAGCATAATAGTGCTCGAACGAGCAGCTCAATGCTCGAACAAGCAACCCACATGCTCGAACGAGCACTTGCTCGTGATGCCTCGTTTTGGTTCCGTTGTTACGTACTTGCTTAGTATATGTAATACATATTCTAAGCCTTGGATAATGTCCTACATGCTCTAAATATCCAACACAGGGTTACCGGGTGGATTTTTTAAAAGTTTTGGTTACCACGTGGAAAACCCAAAACCTCGGGGTTACCACGTGGAATTTCCCAAAAATAATTAAATAATAGTATAATGTAATGATTGTATTGGAAGTATGAGAGAGAAAATAATTAAATAATAGTGTGAAGTAAGAAAAGTGGGGTTTTAAGGGGTAAAAGTGGGATGAAAACTTTCTAAAAATAAAGGAAAAATTACCCAGAATAATACGACCTTTCACTGATTTTCCAAGAATAATACGAACTTTCAATTAACCACCAATAATACGAACTTTGACATGTATTTTCCGCTGGCATACATAACCTATTTATAACCGGTAGTACAGGTCTTTTTTTGACCGTTGGTCAGCAGCTTTCAACCGGTAGTACGAACTTTCAATTAACCACCAATAATACGAGATGAAACCTGCTGAGCAACGGTCAAAAAAAGAACCGTACTACCGGTTATAAACAGGTCATATATGCCAGCGGAAAATACATGTCAAAGTTCGTATTATTGGTGGTTAATTGAAAGTTCGTATTATTCTTGGAAAATCAGTGAAAGGTCGTATTATTCTGGGTAATTTTTCCAAAAATAAAAGGTATTCTAAAATGAAAAAAACTTATGGAACTGCCTGTTTTAATAAGGTGGAAAAATACAAAGGAACGGAGGGAGTAACATAAATTGAAGAATAAACTCAAATCTAACAATAAATTTAAACAAGATCAATTAAAAATTGATAAACGTAACAAAAAAAATAAATCTAGGTGGAACAAATTCTATTTTAACAAAGAAACAAAAATTATTTAAAAACAGTGGACAATTCGAAGAAAATTAAACAATAACATCAAAAGATAAAAGTTCTAAGAAGAAATCTACAAACATTGAAGTTTTATAATACAAAACATCTTTAATTGTTAAACCTTTTTGTGATGTTGTAATTTCTTCCAAACATTAAACATTAAAATATGATTTTATAAGCACTAAACCTTTTTGTGATGTTGTAAGTTCAATTCATATTCCTAATCCTTTTATAAGCACTAAAATATTAAAACAAATCTTTAATTGTTAGACCTTTTTCAATTCATATACCTAATCCTTTGGTTATCTAATACAAACCATCTCTAATTGTTAAACCTTTTTGCGATGTTGTAATTTCTTCCAAATATTAAACATTAAAATATTATTTTCTTTGAATTTTTTGTAAGCACTAAAATATTTTTTTATTTATATTATGAAGAGTAAAGTAAAAATAACATATATGTTTTTGTTAAAAAAAAGTCTTAATTATAACTGTTTTTGCTAAGAACCGGTCGAATTTTCAAAGGATACTTAATTGGAATTCTCAAATAAAGGAGACTTTAATTATAACTATTTTTGCTAACACTAGTGGAAAAAAAAAATTATTGGTTGCTAAACATTAATTGCGATTCCTAAAAAACGCAGTCTTTAATGGAAGAAAAAAAGGCCGAAAAAAATAGCACAAAGGCTGCGGTTTTTAGTAACACCGTAGCCAATAATCAAATACTTTTTTTTTGGAGCCTTCAAAGGCTGCGGTTTTGGCATGACCGCAGCCAATAATCAAGTACTTTTTTTTGGAGCCTTCAAAGGCTGCAGTTTTGGCATGACTGCAGTCTGCAGCCAATAATCAAAATCCATTTATAAGAAAACCCTAAGCCTGTCAAATTATGCGCCACACCTCATTTCTTTCTCATTCTTTCTTTCTCATCTCTTTCATTTGTCTTTGTT
Organism: Amaranthus palmeri; assembly: GCA_019776075.1. Taxonomy (NCBI): domain Eukaryota; kingdom Viridiplantae; phylum Streptophyta; class Magnoliopsida; order Caryophyllales; family Amaranthaceae; genus Amaranthus; species Amaranthus palmeri. The sequence continues at coordinate 250,512 of JAAKBH010000088.1, read as the reverse complement.
TCTCATTTCTTTTTGAATCCAACTCCACATCAAACTTTGGATATCAAGCTTTTCGAGTGTTTGTTTCACTTCAAGCTTTGCGATCAATCAACAATTCTACATAGCAGTGTATTGTTTTGAAAAGATGTTTGTTTCACTTCAAAAAAATTCTTTGGACATCAAGCTTTGCAATCGAACAACAGTATATTGTTTTCAAGTGTTTGGATGTTTGTTTCACTTCAATGTTCGTTCCTTTTCCCTTTTTTAAATTATTTTTATTTATTTTCTTGTTTTATTCATTTAATTTAAGCTTTTTTCATGTGGGTATTTAATTTAATTTATTTTTTGGGAAATTCCACGTGGTAACCCTAAGGTTTTGGGTTTTCCACGTGGTAACCAAAACTTTTAAAAAATCCACATGGTAACCCTGAGGTTTACAAAATTGTTCCTCTATGACCTTTTTACACATAAAACGTTAGCAAAACATTATGAAACATTAATTTCGAATCTTTAACGCTGTTGTACGCCTATATATTCGACTCACCATTATAAATGCCATCAGTCTCAGCCATTTTCCCCAAAATATAAATTCAAACTCTACCATCTTTGGATTTGGGTGGAAAAAATATGATTTGGATTATAAATGATAGATTTGAGGGTTATATTTTGGGGAAAAAGGTTCAAACTGATGGCATTTGAAATGGTGAGTCGCATAAATATGCATACAACAGCCATAAAGCTTCAAAATTAACGTTTGCTAACGTTTTTATGTGCAAAAAGGTCATGATGGAACATTTACGTAAACCTCAAGGTTACCACATGGATTTTTTAAAAGTTTTGGTTACCAAATGGAAAACCCAAAACCTCAGGGTTACCACGTGGAATATCCCTTATTTTTTTGTGGGTTTTTGATTTATTTTCTGTTTTTGTCGTAGTTCAATATTTGATTCTTTTTAAGAATTTTAAGGCGACATACAAATGAAGAAGAGAGAAGGAGCAAATGAGGAAGAATGTGAAAAGGATGAAGAAGAGAGTTTATTTGGAGTTTAATTTTTGTTCTAGGTTTTTCAATATATGTTGTTTATTGTAAATATACTTGTTAAATTCATTCAAGAACAAAAATTCATTCAATATATGCGATTTCTGTTGTTTATTGTAAATATCTGTTGTTTATTGTAAAATTCATTCAACACTTACATTAAACGAAATGAAAAAAAAAAACAAAAAAAGAAGCCCTCAAAGGCTGCGGTTTTGGCAATGACCGCAGCCAATAATCACCTTTTTTTTGTTTTGAAAATGGTCTATGGGCTGCGGTTTTTACTACCGCAACCAATAATATTTTGTCATCTTCTGCTATTACTAATGTTGCGAGTCAAAACCACAACCTATATTGGCGAAAAAACCGCAGCCTATTTTGTTTTTTCCACTAGCGTAAAGTTGGAGGGACTAATTAAAATACGGGATCTAAGAAGAAAAATCCCCCTCCACCCACAAATCATTAACAAAAGAATGATCAATACACGAAGCAATCATGTCATGTCCCTGACCTTTGTTGTGCCATGAGAACCAATGACCCAAAGATGGAGGGACTAATGAGACTTGCATCCTCAATACACTGAGCAAAATCGCTAATCTCATATTTAGATACCGATCTACCATTCGATCTATGCGTAACATCAAACACTACATTAAAATCCCCCATAATACACCACGGAACTGTCATACCAACATTAATATCCACTAACGCATGCCATAAACTCTTCCTATCTACCAGCTGATTCAGGCTAAAAACAATAGTAAACATAAACAAACATTGGTTTTCCTAATTGTAATCCTATAATGGATCAACTACAAATGGACAATAACAACCTGCACCTTCACCAAATATGGGATCCAGCCAACAAGAATATGCACTTTGTTATGTGATTGGCCATTGTGAGTCCAATTCCAAGATCTATCAATGTTACCAGCAACTTTACTAATATGACTACCCTTCACACGAGTCTCCAAGAGACCCACCAAACCAACATCATGCTCTTTTAACCATCTGGTGTTAGAACTAGTGTCTTCCCTTTGAAAGATGCATTTTTCTTTCTTTTCTCACCGGCCATGTTAATGGTACCAAAATTAGAATTTTTATCCGTTCGATTCTCTGAAATCCTTATGCGAGACTCAACAACTAAATGCTTTCTAAGATCAGAAAGTGTAATCTACTCTCTTTTATGCTTAAGAGCATGTCTAACATCCCTCTAAGGAGTAAGTAATTTGTCTATAATTCTTGAAACGATAAAAACTTCATCCATATTAATCTAATGAATTTTCATATCATCATGCATTCTTTGTAGTTCATGAAATTGGTCAATAACGGGGCGATTTTCAACCATCTTATAAGAACTGAAATTACTTACAAGAAATTTTTAGGAGCTAGGATGCTTTTCCATGTATTTGTTCTCTTAAATCTCCTATAATTCCTTAGTGGAATCATGGTAGTGGTAGATGTCAAAGAGAAAATCTTGCATCTCGTTCAGAATGTGTCCCGGCAAATGAATTCATCATTCTCCCATTTACTTTTTTGATTTTGTTTTTTACTTCCTCCAGTTTGGGGGTGTACTTAACACATAACCCATGTTCAAAGTAGTGAGAAGGATCATCATTTTCTTTTGCCCACTTCAAAAATAGAAGCCAACAAACTTATCCATCTAAGTGAAATTCAATCTTAGTTCTTTGATACTCGTCATCCCGATCAAAATTATCACAAAAGCTTATTACAAATATTTTAATGCAAAATACAAATTGCAATTGAGATTTGTATTTTTTTTTTCCTTTATTGATGGATAAATATAACTTACACAATAATACTAAAAATAAACTTCAAGATCAACTTTGTAACAAGAAGAATAGACTTAGAAATTCATAATGAGATATAAATAACGCAACACACCCATAGGTTTTAGGGTATGTCACCTAATAACAAAGTGTTTAGTGAATTATAAGCTTTGGAAATTCTATCAAGAAATTTATAACTCTTTTTGAAAGAACATAAGAGAGAAAGCAAGAATAAGAGAATTCAACAATTAGGTGTGTTTGACATCCTTCTCCAAGCACCTATTTAAACTAGTTCAAGTATACCAAAGAGTCACGGACATTCAATAACCCATTGATGATAAAGTATAATGACCATCTATATATACTATTATAACTATGGTATTTGTAACTTCAAAATCAAAGTTTAAAAAAATAGAATTAAATGTTCATTGATCAAAGAATACGAAAAAGACACATTTGGCCTGCCAAGTTGAGTCAACTTTTGTTTCATCCATATGAAAGCCAACTTGGCTTTTCTTGCCGGACAAAAATTGTTTCCAGTACCTAAAGCCGAGTCGGCTTTAGGCCCATTATCAGGAAAGCCAAGTCGGCTTTTTCAGCTGGTTTGGCTTTCCAATTTGTTTTTCACAGATTTTGTGAGAAACGATCTCTCCAAGAGACGCATTAGAAATTTTACACAAATTTAAGTGAAAATAAGAATGTGGGCTTCTTGTTTTAAGGTCGTCTATTTCAAAGACAGTCTTTCACGAGAGTAGCTGTTTGTTTTTTATCCTTCCCTTTGACCCCAATTGGACCTTGTATTTTTAGTACATTTTTCCCCACTATTATTTGTAGTATTTAGTAGTAAAAGAATGTTCAACACCTATTAGAATTCACACCTATGTACTAAAAGAAATTAAACACCTAAGAATTATCACTAAATACTACAAATAAGAATGTTCAACACCTAGTTGATACGATGTCTATTCCGCAAATTTCTTTTAGTACATAGGTGTGAAATCTACTACTCATTCCGTTCATTTTTGTTTGTCCACCACCTTATGTTTTTCTAGTTTAGGAGAGACAAAATTTGAATTTGATTTTTAAAGTATATAATGAAGATACAATATAATCATGTCAGATCCTATTAGATTCGTTCTGATGTAAAGTTTTTTAATATATAATTTTTACTATTTTTCATAATGCGTACTTTAAAATATTAAACCTCAAAGTTTGTTTTGAAAAGCATGCAAAAAGTAAAGTTGATGAACAAAAAGAAACAGAGAGAGTACTTTTTACTCCTTTACTTATTTGATTGCTTAATCATCTTTATATACTACCTCCGTTAAATGTTATCCGCAACTTTTGCCATGTTTGTCCGCTCAAGTTTGTTTTGAAAAGCAAGCAAAAAATAACCAATCTAATTATCTATCCAATCATTTTCTCTCTCCTTTAATTACCTATCCCATCATTTTCTCTCTCTTTCTTTCCCTTAATTATCTATCCCTACTTCCTCTATCCTTCTTTCCCTTACTCACCTATCCCTACATCCATCATTTTCTCTCTCCTTCTTTCCCTTAATTATCTATCCCTACTTCCTCTAATTAAGACCTACAAAAAAATGCATTGGCAACCGCAAAGTGTACTGCGGTTGCACATAACATTTAACGGAGGTAGTATATATTGTACTCCCTCCAAACTAATTTAGTTCTCCCATTTGCTTGGGCACACTTATCGAGGTAACATTTTGACTCTTAATATCTCTAATTATGCTTCAATAAAAATTATAAAAAGTTGATAAGAATAATCCTAGCATTGAGACGAATCAAATAAGATCTCACGTGACTATGTTTTAACTTATGGATTCAGAATAAAATACAAATTAAATGGGATTGATGAATAGTGTGAAAAGGCAAATGGGACAACTAAATTAGTTCAGAGGGAGTATTGTTTATGTTATTGTTATATATTTGATATGAGGCATGTATTATACTTAGATAATTATCTTAATAATAATTGATATAATAATACTAAAAATATTAACTTGCCATGGAAAAATAGACTTTTCTTATACAATCGGTATAAACTTACTCTATTAAATTCATATATACACAAAGGAAGTTTTTCAACTCTTGCTCCAACTTTCAATGATGTGAATATGTCATAAAAAATTAAGATGTAGTGCTGCTCTACTAGAGAGAATAGAATATATCTAAGAAATTAATTAATATATTCTGTATAAGTAAATATTTCTATTGATATGTATTATATTTGATGAATTATTTATAAGGAACTCTTGATTATTTCATTTATAATAATATTGTATACGGAAAATAAATATTTTATTTATTAATAAATAAGTTTTTTTTTATGGTTATTCAAAAGTTGAGATTATTATAGGAAAACATAAAAATAAATGGTTAATTTTGGTTTTTGTACGATCTTTTATCTTACATCTTGTTACAAGTGATTAACAAGATGACAAAGTCCATTAAAACTTAGAAGACTTTAATTATTCTCATTTTAGGGATTAAGAAGGAAAAGTATACTGATAAAAGAAGCTTATTACAGAAGGAATCTCTTTTTTATAAGAGAGTTTGTTACAATAAGTGATAAGTGTGACATAATAACTAGAACTAGAAAATACTTAAAAAACAAACAAAAAGCTAAAAACAAGAATACAAAAAGTCTGTTATTTTTCTTAAGAGAATACTAATACACAAAGACTAATATAATAACATCCCCTCAAGTTTGGGGGTGTGCCAAGCTTGCAAAGAAGACACTAAAATTGTGAAGATGGTAAGATCTTGGTGAAGACATAAGCCAACTGACTTATAGTAGGAAGTTCGGTAAGTTGCAACCAACCTTCCATTACCTTTTCTCATGTAAAATGACAGTGAATGGCAATATGTTTCGTATGGATATGATTAACCGAATTATGAGCTATGTGAAGAGCGGACTGATTAGAAATACCAAGTTCCTCAAGAAGACTAATAACCCATGTAATTTCTAAGGCAGCCGAAGACACAACTCTCTATATTCCGCCTCGGCGGATGATTTGGAGACTGGGGGTTGCTTTTTAGATTTTTAGTTGATGGGTGAGTTACCAAACAAAAGAAGGTAGCCAGTGAATAAACGACGTGTATCAATGCATACACCCCAGTATGAATCAGAAAAGGCTATGAGGGAAAGCTTGTTGATGGCGTAGAGTAAAATGCCTTAAAAAGCAGTGGATTGAACAAAATTGAGTGTATGTTCTATGGCACGAAAATGATGTTCAGTAGGATTTTGTAAATATTAACTGAGCGTTTGAACTGTGTATGTAGCACTCCGTTAATTCATCGATTTTTCTAAAAGACAAAAATAAATTATTAATAAACAATTGGTCGATTAAATATGTTAAATAATTATTCGAGTATTCTTTTGTTATGCACGTGTTTTGTTGCGTATCCAATTTATCGCATAACGACTTTTGCATCTAACAAATTAATCGGAGCAATAAATACATAAATATAAAATAAAAAAATAAAATAAAAAAGGGTACTTGATGGTTTTAATGGTTGGGGGGTGTACAGTGGAGGAGTTCATGTAACTCCTCCCTAAATGCCTTTAATGGACAATTAACTTAGGTTTTAAAGTTAGGCATTATGAGATTAGAAGTTGTCTATATCTGAAGGATTGTCATTCATAGTGTTCCAAGCTTATATGTAGAGTTTTAATTGTGATTACTCTCCTAAAAGACGTAAACACTTGTTTTAATTCTTTTAAAAGTAAAATTTTAGATTATAATTTCAGTTTTGCAAATTTTAATTTGAGTTAATTAAATTTGATAGTTTGCTAATTTATTTTGATTTTGATAATGGCTTGGTGATTATAATATTCTTATTATGAGTTTAATAATGAATTAGAGCTCGCTTGTTGAGTATAAATTGTTGGTTTAGTGGGTACTTGATTTCTAGAAATGTGGTAACAAAATTGTATGTATATTATGAGTATGAATATTGAAGTATACTAGAGTATTAATTAAAACAAATTGAATTTGGGTAATTTGAATATTAAGTGGGTACTTGATTTCTAGAATCATTTGGGCATTTGAATTCAAGATTTTAAATTGGACAATTTGAGAATCAAATTGGGAATTTGGAGTTGGAATTTCAGTTCACAAACAGCACTATTCTGTTTTACAAGTTTCGGTATAACTCGGTTGTTTTTGGGTTGTTCTTTCTGCATACTAAATGTAGAGCTTCGAGTTGCGGACGCGTATCGGCTTGAATCGTCCTACTTGGTTTCCGTACGAGTGAGTTATGCCTGTTTTAGTAACGATGCGTGCTAAAATGGTACTGATTCAAGATTTTAGTTTTTTAATCTAAAAGCTATGTGTAACACCCCTGAATTTCCGACCCCTTGTACGGAACCAAAACCATATAGGATAGGAGAAAATTCAGGTGCTACATAAAAGAAAAAAAAGGAAAAGAATTTAAATAAACGTTAAATATTAACTTTAAAGAGGTGAGTGGAAATTTTGATAGCATCTGCCGTAAAATTGTGCGCCTTTGTAGAAAAACAAAAGTTACTTGGAATCTAACAAAGTAAAGGCATCAACGGCCTATATATAAAAACTATATCACGGTGGAATGATTCATCGTCGGCTTCTCAAATCAACATGCCAAGCATGGATCGTAGTTCGGGTGTCAATGCTTGTGTTTTAGAATGACTAAGCTCTTTAACAACCTACAAAGTTATAAACTACACAGTGGAAATACGAATATACAAGAGAGGACACAAAGCCTCATAACAAAACGTATACAACCAAAGTTTACAAAAGATGAATAAGGGCTATCAAATCAAAAGGTAACGGTATAACACAGGTTATGCTTCACCCTCATCACTCTCCCCTAATGCATTCCAATGTAAAAGAAGCTCCAACACCTGCTATGTCTGTCTATGATCCTCCTACTGCTTGACAACAGACCAAAGGCCAATGTGTCATAGTTGGACAACCATAGAAAGTCGTTAAACAATCAAACATAAACACAAACACGTAAACGTCAGTAACTAGCATCAAATATAATAAGGCATAATTAGTATCAATACAACATGTCATATTATAAGGGTGATTTCACAACATTCCAAGTGCCAATCATAACCACTAAACATCACTTCCTACTTCTCACTGTCATTTCTATCTTCCTCACTTATTTTCGACTTCATAAATCCTCGGTCTCACTTGAGCCAAGAGCTTAACCACATCTAAAAATCTATCTATATATGTGACTAGAGACCACCATATTGGGGTTTGAAGACCCACATGGTAACCCCTCAACCAAGGGCAGTGACAGGCCATACCAGAGCCCAATGGTAAAGTATGAACATACCCCCGTACAGTGACCATATATAGATGGTCCTACCTCCGGGAACTAAAGCCACTGGGGTACCAAACTAGTGGAGCCAGCATAAACCATGTGACTAGAGGCCACTATAGGGTTTGTAAGGCCCACATGACAACACCTCAACCAAGGGCGTTATTCCCATTACAACAAACAACTTTCTTACTTTATCACGAAGGGTACTAAAACCATTAGGGTATCCTAACCAAGGGAGTCACAATAATCGAACAAATCTGATATCTCATCAATAAGGGTGACTTATTTCCATTACAACCAACAACTTTCTTACTTTATCACGAAGGGACTCATTCCCATTCAAACTAACTTAAATCAAACTCATCAATAAGGGAATCATTCTCGTTACAACAAACAACTTTCTTGCTCCATCACTAAGGGTCTCATTCCCATTCAAACTAACGCGAGTTAAAGTCATCAATAAGGGATCCATTCCCATTCAAACTAGTAATAATCGATCTCATCACTAAGAAAACCATTAAGTATTCCAACTAAAAATAATCAAATCTCATTAATAAGAGAATCGTTCTCATCTGTATACTTGAAAATCATATAATCAATAACTTCGATATTTCATTTGACGATAATTCGTAGATTTTTTCAAATATATGTTTTAAAACAATTCAATATCGATAAATGTACAATTGGAGATGCATGTAAGGGTTAATTACTGCGTGTACGTAGCTGCAACTTCAACAGTAAGAAAATAAGTCACAAGAATCATCCAGAAGAGGTTCTTACGCCCTTATTATGAGCACGTCACCTATACACGTTTAAGATAAAAATAACAAGCCTGCTTAACTTCATTTAAGAGCCATTTACTCTAAAAAAAGTACCTAACACAAACCGAGCAAGTTTTAACTCATGCTAACACGCATTCAAATCGTACACACGCAACAATTTCACACTATGTTCATTTAAGAACTATAACATCAATTTCAATCAAACTATAACATAGATTTCCATCAATTCTATATCAAGATATGTTCAGGTAAAAAGGACACAATCATACACTTGTGTGCAATCAAATAATACATCAGAAAGCTTAAGAACACATAATATATGATATTAAACTTAATATCAATCATAATACTCATGGTAGTAGTGATTTGTACTCCAATTTGCTACATTACTCAAGGTTTAGAAATATAATGAATAAAAGCAAGTAGTAGCTTAGACGACTCATAGCAACAGTTTCCCATTCTTTAAACCAAAGTTACTCCATTTAGGCATCCATTGGATAAGCTAATCACGAGAATCAAATATCAACCACGAACGCACAATACCAACAATTAACACACGTTAATGACACATAATAACCATAATCTTATTAGCATTATTACTCCCACTTAACAACCAAAATCGTTACTATAGTCAATTATAATAAAAATTATTACTAACTAAATGTATCATAATCACAACTAACACAACTAAACCTTAAAACAACTTATGCAATTATCAAATCAATCATCATACCACCAACATATAACATAAAAGTACACACACTATTAAAATTTCATTCCTAAATTAAACTCTAATCAATTCATTGTTCAAAGATAACAACTTTAAGTACTATATCCATACTAAGATTCAATGAAACTAATACACAATTAACACATAACCTATAATTTCTAATCACACTTCAAACCCTAAATCATAATTATATTCAATTCATCAACCAAAATCTTACCCACAAAAAGAATCAATAAAATTAACACAAAACCAACACCAAACTCATAAACTTAAATAAAATCCCAATTAAAACTAGAAGATTAATTAGAGAATTCAAGAGATGGCTTACAAAGAGTGAGGCTAAGAAGTGGACCAAGAGATAGGTGGTCCTTGTGGTGGTCGAGTCTCATGTGGGTAATGGTGGAAGAAGGATAGTTGGCTGCACAAGCTGCTATGGTGGAAGAGACCTACTTGGCTACTGTTGAGGGGAGAAGAGACACGACTTCCTACTACGTCTGGACCGCTGCTTACTACTCATTGAAGGAGGAGACACCGGCCGCTAATGGTGCTCGTGGGCTGGCTACCGGCTGCTCACAGCGAGGGAGGAGTAAGAGAAAGGGAGAAGAGGAGAGGGGAGGTGACATCTACTGGATTGAAAACAAGGGTTTCATGCCCTTTTTAAGATGTTATTATTATTATTATTATTATTATTATTATTATTATTATTATTATTATTATTATTATTATTATTATTATTATTATCATCATTATCATTATTATTATTATTATTATTATTATTATTATTATTATTATTATTATTATTATTATTATTATTATTATTATTATTATTATTCTTATTATTATCATTATTATTATTATTATTATTAGTATTATTAGTATTATTATTATTATTATTATTATTATTATTATTATTATTATTATTATTATTATTATTATTATTATTATATTTTTTTAATCAAATCATATGCCATATCATACAAAGAGACTTTACAAAAAGTTGGTGGGGAGTCACGCAACAAGCTGCGCGCCCACACCTTTTTGAATACAAAAAGCTAGCCTCTGAAAAATATATGTCCTAAACTTGGTGCTGCCAGAGTTACTTGAAGAGAACGATCCAATCCTCGATAATAGGTCAAGTGCATCTTCACCTAACTCTCTAAAAGTGGAGAAAGCAAAAAGGATGAATTTGTAGCCATATTTCTCACACTTAGCAGTGTATTTCTTTCTCTTTCGGTCAGCAGCATTGGCAAGAGAAACACTAGGCACCCATGAGGAGACCACGAGCCTAGCAAAAGGCGAGCTTCCAGTGACATCCATGACATCCACACATGCGTCTTTTCCATGAATCCAATTAAACAAAAGGAGACCCGCAGGCCTTAAATCTTTCCCGGTCTTTGAAACAAACCCCATCGGTGCCTCCTTATAAATTGGAATCCCCGCCTTCCAACAGATTTCTACAAGCATGTCTCGGACCAAATTGAGCCAAAACTTCACTCATAGAGCAACGTAGAGCGTGATACCCCTATTTATCCGTTTGATATTGTTGCAGCTCCGACATAGGCTACAATCGGCGAATAAGGGAATAAAGAGTCGATAACATAAAACAGCCTGATACTAACGAGGGTTCATTTTCTGCCCCAAGCCTTCAATAGGAATAGTTAGCAGAAAGTCTAGGGCGTGTGGTTCTCGAGTAGAGCTAAAAATGGCAACTTGTCTGGCGATGAGCATGTAACTAGACGCAAGACTTTTCTCAACAACATTAAAATAAGCCCCTGCCAGCCTTTTCAACATATGGGGGGCAGCGGGTTCATCATTGTGAGAAAAGGCATTGGAGCCACAAAAGTTGAACTCATGGAAGGAAGGTCATTGTTAACCAAGCCCACACATGGGGAGGGTGGCTAAACTCAATTGCAAATCCTCAAAATTCGGCCCAAAAACTGTGACAATCTTCTCCAAAGAAGAGCGCAAAACAAGATCAAACTAGACCTGCGCGTCTCCGAAAGAATCTAAAGGGCAAGTCCTCAACGCATAGAATAGCCTCCTAACTTTAGCACAATATCGAAGAAGGAGAAGCTTACATTATGGATCATGGAGTTTACTGACAGATGTCATGAGGTCAATGGTTTTAGAAACCCTTTTTAAGGAAAATTTTCTGCAAAAGTTCTGATCTGTACTCACTGGATCACCAAGAAGATTCACCCCCGCACAAGGACGAGAAATGTTAGGCGGAAAAACTCCTTGTTCTCTACTCTTAGGGTCCTTCTTCGGCCAAAAGAGTCCAGTCTTATCCGCATTGAGAAACAAGCCACGGGAAGGCCCTTCCTCCTTAATAATCTATTAGGTCTTGGCAACCATAAGGGTATCCCCAACGATAGTGCCATCTTGAAACAAAGTCTGTCACTAGGATCTTGCCATCTCGAAGCTGGCAACGCTCCCTCATACCAGACTGTCGTTCAGATTTATTCTTCAGCAAAAAGGTACCCGAAACGCAGTAGGGCAGGATAAGAAGTTGCACCCAATAAGAAACATCACTCGGGCAAGCTATCACTAGTGGAAAAAAAGTCATTGGCTGCGAGACATAGGCTGCGGTTGTAGTTTATACACATCCAATATATAAATTTCAAAAAACAAATTATAATAGGTTGCGGTTTTAATAGGTGACCACAGCAAATAAATGGAATAATGTAATGGGCTGCGGTTTTATTTAATGTCCGCAGCCAATGTCAGCCCTAATTAAAAATGTGAGCCCAGCCCAAAAGCAACAAACCCTAATTTCCCTCTCTATACCCGGCGCCTCCATCCCTCTCACTTCTCAAAAACAAACCCTAATTTCCCTCTCTATACCCGGCGCCTCCATCCCTCTCACTTCTCAAAAACAAAAACAAATTAGTCTTTTCCGCCTCCATCCCTCTCACTTCTAACTTTCCTCTCACTTCTCACTTAGTATTTTCTGGAATATTAGTCTTTTTTCATGAACTCAACCATTGCCAATGTCCTATTAGTATTTTCTGGAATATCACTTCTCAAAAACAAATTAAGTCCTCTCAAAAACAAATTAACTTTGAAGATTTTCGTCTCTTCGTCTCTTCGTCTCTGATTTTTCAAAAACTTCATCAAAACTTCTTCTTCCTTATCAGCTATTACTTCGACATACAAGTTATTCAAGTCAAGGTTTAGATCCAAGTTATTCAAGTCAAGGTTTAGATCTATATATAGTCATGAATTTCATTGTAAAGTAGTTCTTCGTTTTTTTTTCAGAAATCGATTTTGTTAGATTTTATTAGTCTTTTTGTAATATTAGTCTTTTTTTCAGAAATCGATTTTGTTAGATTTTATTGTAAATTTCGTTTTGTAGATCTTTATTTAGGTTTAGATCTGTATTTTATTGTAAATTTCGTGTTCAAGATCTGTAGTTCTTCGTTTCTTTAATTTGTAAGATTGTAAGATGTTTATATATTTGTTTCTTGAATTTCAGGGTTTCTTGAATTTCTGGGTTTCTTTAATTTGATTTCTGGGTTAGATGAATCTAAATACAAAAAAAAAAATTAAGCCTCTCAAAGGCTGCGGTTCTAAATGGACCGCAGCAAATGTGTTTTTTGCATTTTAAAAAATGACTATAGACTGCGGTTTTTAGGACCGCGGCAAATAAGATTTCTCATTTGCTGCTACTCCAAGGGCTGCGAGTCAAAACCGTAGCCTATTATGGCAAAAACAAACCGCAGCAAATGACGATTTTTCCACTAGTGTATGACCACTTCCAGAGCCTAGAGGAACACCCTAGCAAAGCTGAGGCGCAGCTTGAGGGGATACTTTTAACCATACGAGAAGGCTTTAAGAAAAAAAGCCCAAGAAGATTAAAATCAAAGCCAACGGTAAGGAAACTTCTTGAAGAACCCAAGGGAGGAGCCCTATCAACAACACTAGGATCACACACAGAGGGACCAAAGGACCAGGAATGCCATGGATGGCATCATCACATAAGTATGTAGGGGGCAAGGATCACATAGCCGTTGGCTTGCTTACAATTTTTACTGATCGAGTGAGTACGCAAGCACTCTCCACAGAGCTAGATGCCCGCCTTTTTAAGAGCTAAATCTAGGGAAGAGAACAAGCCAAAGTCGCTCGCAATTTTATCCTTGAGACATAGCTTGGATTAATCCGAGCTGAAATGACGAGCCCTGAGATGGTCAATGAAGTATTTCTTATATTAAGCCCCTTACGAACTCCACTGTTACATCCATCCCGTCCCCTAAACGGGCGTGGAATGCTATCAACAACCATGCAGAACCAGACAACCAACAAGCAAAACTATTGGAACTAAGAGACAACTAGAAGGCATATGAACATGAAAGGAGGCCCGGAGAACAACTAACACTCAAGCAAACCCAAAACCATAGAACAAAAAACTGGTTACACAAGCGACCTAAAGCTGTATCAACAAAAACACCACCTGGGAACCATATGAAGAAAGCCTCGGGAGCAAGCGGAGAGCTATTATAACATGCGGCGGATACTCAGCCAAACCCACCTAAATTTCCCACACAGCCAAAGCAATCTCATAAACCAACAGAACCAGAACTAAAACCAGAATAGAACCAAAATAGAACAAAAACCAAACGAATAACGGAAGCCAAAGCAGACCCCCAGCCAGTGGAAGCTACCCGATTGCCTAACACGAGACAAAAAAATGTCCGTATTTGGGAATTGGCAACGGATATTTATATCCGATTTATTGTGAAATCCTATAGCTTGATAATAGGTAATGCTTTTCTGATCAGTCTCGAGCCCCCGATCCCGTTTCATCCTTGCAAGAACCGTATTTTCGGTGATTACGATCACCCGTGTTCTCAGCATTTAGATCAAGCCTACCTCATGACGGTCCATATATTCCCACGTTTTGAAGTTTTGTCATATTATTGTTTTAATATTAGTTTTGTATAAATACGTTTGGATTTTTTGGTATATAAAGTTTTGTTTGTTTCGCAATGAAATCATATGTTTCATTTGAGGTATTGTTTCGCTATTGACTTGTAAAATAATAGCCGTATTTTGATTTCGCTATTAACTTGTAAAGTTATAGCAGTGTTTTGATTTACAATGAACTAAAAGTTCTTAGCCGTATTTACGTCAATACCAAATGGTCTTTTAAAAGAGTTTGGATTTTTATAAGATAATGTTTATAAGTATTTACCAATTGAGCAAGGAATTTCTTTGGAGATGTTTGTTAAATACTTATATATACAAATATAATAGTTTGTTGGATTACTGAACAATTTTATTATTTACTGTCTTTAATGGGGCCTATGTTAGCCTTGTTGTGGATACAATGCCTACATGTATTATGTGTTATGTACGAGGCGATGACTTTTTTTTTGAAATATATTTTGTAAATTAGATAATTGTAAATTAAATTGTAATAATTTCAAAATATTTTGTATACAGTATGTACTTAATTTTTTAAAAAGTTTTAAATAACTCTGATATTAGTTTGCTGTGATTATTGAATCACAGATCAGATTTAGTCCAGACTCTGATATTTTGTAAACAATATTATTATACTATTTACATTGGTTTGAGCTGTTTTAATTGGTATCAGAGCATGGTTGTTTATGGAGTACTCGAATCCTTATATTCGAGTACAAAATTTTTGAAAAATGAATTTTAAAAACTCGGGAGAATGGAAAAGTGGAGTGTTATGGTTTGACCTTCGAGAATCGGATGGAATTAATGTGATTATATGTTACATGTGTGATGTGTAACATGCTTAGGTGCTGAGGAAATCTTGAAGTTTCCTTATGTGTTGTGAATCCTCTTTTAGTAAGAATCATGGTGAATGGCAAGAGTTAAGTCCGGATTATGAATTTAGGAATTCGAAGTTAGATGAAAGGAGTTTTAAAGATATTAAAGTTAAGTTGAGAATTTTTCCTTTGAAACTTGATGGTGGATCTAATTGATCTTATGTGAGATAAGGATTTAGGATAGGGGCGTTTATCATTAGAAATGAAAGTCATGGAGTCCGAAACAAGAGTATGGAATTTGGATAGTTCTTTGTGACATTGTTCTTGAAGCAAAAGACAGTTGGCTTGTGAAATCGTTCAGAGTTGATTTATCATGAGAATATTAGTGCCGACTTGATTATGATGATCATCGAGCTTCATCAAAAAAATTCATCATACATTGATCTTTTTGAAGCTTAAGGTATTATTTAGTAAGACCACAAACTCAACCATCATAAGAGCAAGTAGGTAAGGGGCTTAAGTGATGAATTTCATCCCATAGAGTTTTCATGCTTGTGAAATATTCAGATATATGTTGTCCGGGTTGGTGAGTGATTTTTGCAAGGTCAGATAGAAAGGAATACAACTGAGATAATGATGATTGACCAAAATATTCTTCAATATTAAACCATATCTCACGAGCGGTCAAAAAGTACGTAACACTACGGGCGATGGTTCTTTCAAGTGAAGCAATGAGTCAACTAAAAGAACCATATTGTTGCATAGTTCCCATGATTGGAGATTGACATTGTAACATCCGAGAAATTTATTTGGGATTTTAAAATAAATAAAATAATTTAGTCATAAATTACGTGTGACCAAAAAAATATATATATAAAAAAACAACAGTAAATGCCTTTCATTCACATTCCTCCCTATTATTCTTATAACCCTATTCACTTTCTAATTTACCTTTTAACTCCTCAATCTCTGAATCACTAATATCAGATTCTTCTACTGTGCGAAAACCCCGAAGAAAGGCATCTACAAGTCTACAACAACCCTCTTCCTTGAAGCTTTCTTAGAAAAACAACAATGGCAACCCCTTAAATTTCCTTTGAAATCCGAAAACAGCAATGAAGAAGCAACTATGCAACACTTGTTCACCTTCATCAGATTTCCTCTGGGTTTCAAAGTGCCATTTACTTCGCCCGGAATCTTGAACAATAAACACCCATTTTACTCCTTCTCATTCTCTTGAATTCCTCTTATGTTCGAAATTAATGAAACGATATCATGTATGTTCTTCCTTTTCCTTTTCTTTGATTTCTGAAACTAATATTGCAAGTATCACCAAAATCTTTATCTAAATGTTTGAAACCCTAATCAGTGGTAAATCCCCTCTTTTCACACATTAGGGCAAAATAAGAATTATTCAATTCTGCATTTGATTGTTCGCAAGAAGCATCGCAAGCCTTCCCCTTCTTTGCCTTTGATTTTCGAAGAACTAGACATAATATAGTAGATGTCGAAGGTGACAAGCCAAGTCAATGGCGTTTGTGTTCAGTAGCCTTCACCAACGCCCAAAGTCCTCAAGGATGGTAGCCAAATTCTTTTGTTTAACTCTGACTTTTTCATATATACATTATGTTTATGTCATTGTAAGTATTTCCTTTCTTTCCATCAAAGAATCCTTCTCACATTTAATTATTTCAAGAATTATTGCTAATTGATGGTAGAATAGTAAATGTTAGCTATATTTTATTCTTACTTTACCCCCATAGTTTATTTGAATTATGTTGAGATTTGATGCAGCGATGCTTGTTTTATATAAGATTTTACGCTTGGTTTGGTGTTTTGTTGTTTTGATGAATTTTAGGTAAAACCCAAGCACTTTTGATGCTTACGTTGCTCATTCAGCTCCGAAACTTAATGAAGCAAGGCCTCGATGAGCCAAGTCAAGAAGATAAGTCGAAACGAGAGCCAAAATAGCCCATTTCAAGACCACTCGACCAAATCTGGGTCGAGCCAAGCTTGCTCGAGCATCAAAAAGACTTGCATAAGAGATAGAAGCTGAGCAAGACCATCCTGAAGGTCGCTCGACCGGTCGAGCGGATTTGGCTCGGGTCGAGCGAAAGTACTATTCACTTCCAGTAGCTTCAGAATGTCGACAGAAGCATTTTCGATGGGTCGAGCGGGCTCGCTCGGTCGAGCGGTCAGGTCGAGCGGAGCTATTTTTTTGGTGACTGTTCTGTTTTTGAAGATTTTGACCTGTGTACCTGATGCTCGCTCGACCAGGTCGAGCGTGCTTGCTCGGGTCGGGCGAGATGGGCGGCAGCAGCTTTTCGCGATTCTTTTAAAAAGCAATTGGGTCCAATTAAATTCATTTGCTTCTTATCTCTGCTGCCAAGCCTCCCTGCCACCCTACCCTATCTTTAGGGGTGACACCTCCCTCCTACACCTTAGGGGTGGTGGAGCAATCATGGAACCACCACCCCCACATGCCTTGAAGCCTATAAATAGAGAAGAGGAAGAAGGAGTTGAGCATCTTAGTTTTTCATCTCAGTTTTGCATCTTAGTTTTCATCCTTCACTTTAGAGTAATTTCAATGTATTCTTAGCTTTTCTTTCATTTTCAATTAAGAATTAGTGTTAGCATAGTTTCCTTTCAATTCAATTAAGTGTCTTTAATTCCCAACACAATCTTGGCTTCTCCTTTAGTGTAATACTTTGCAATTTGGAATTCTTCAACCATTGGTGTACTTTTATTGGAGCTTTTGGAAGTTAATGCTTTGAATCATCAATCCACCTTGTTCATCAAAGAGTAATTTCTACCTTATTTACATTGAATTCAATTCATGTTACTTAGTTATTGTTTGCCCTTACTTTTGTATGTTTATGTTTGATTGTTCTTCAACTAATTGCATTTATCTTGTTAAGATATTCTAGTTCAATCTATCTATCCATGCATCTTAATTCATTTGCAATCTATAATTTCAATATGAACATGAGTGAGTAGTTGTTTTGGCTTAGGTTAGGCATGATCACCATGTATATAGTTTGAATTGCTATCTTTACCTTTGGCATTGGTTGTGTTGTTTATGGTTTAGCATAGGTTTTGCTATCTTGTTTAGTGTCGTTGAATTGAGGGCGAGAGTCGATTTTTAACGATAATCTATGCTTAAAAGTTGAATCATCTCCATGAGAATAGGTAGATGTTTTGATTGGAAATAATGAATGTGTGCTCCATGTCTTAACCTATGCTTAGCTCCATGAGAATAGGTGGTTAAGTATGTTTTAGGAAGCTATTGTTGCTCGAGAGAGAACATTAGTATTTAAGATACGTTCTTCCTCATAACAACCCATAACCATGACCTTAGGTTGAAGTTAGTAAAGACTACCATGGTGAGAAAGCCTAGCCTATGCCCATTTAGCTAACTGATTGCTTTGTCTTTGCCTAAGTTCATTTTGCTCTTAATTACTTTTATGTTTCGCTTCTCATTTCGTTCTTTTTAATTGCTTGCTTTATTTAGTTCCATTTCCAAACACCATCTTATATACGTTTTTGAGCTCACTAATTGATTGAGAAACCATTGACATAACCCTCACTCCCTGTGGATTCGACCCGTACTTGCCGTCGTACTAAACTACGCCGTGCACTTGCGGTATTACATTTGAAGGACGTAAAGTCCCGATCAGTAAAAATTGAGATTGCGAAATTATTGGGAAATACTTGTAAGATTACATATTATATTGGATTGAGGTATAATTATATTGTAAAGATTAAATGTTGGTTAATTTAATTTTGGACAAAGTAGGTTAGATTAATCACTTAATGTTGATTAAATGTATTATTAGGACAAATTATGAATTTGTTGAGAAATGTTTGATTTTGGTAAGTATTGAATGAATTGGGTTCTTGAACAAATTAGTATATTTCTTGTGGAAATTGCCACTTGTGGGATAGATAAATAAGTGTTATTATATTAGCTGATAGTTTGATATTCTTGAACGGATTATTGGACTCTTTTGAGAATTATTGATTTGGGTATACATGAACAATTTTGTGTTTAACTAGATAGATAAAGAGAGTCATGATTGTTGGTTACCTTAGGATAATGTGAACCATTCTTGAGTATTGGATTAATAAGTCTTTATGGCATATGGATTGGACTAAGTTAGAATATGATCAATTTTAATGGTTTGGATATGATAGAATAAAATCTTGCTTTTAGCCACAATCCTTAGGAGGAGATGTAATTAGTTGTATGTTAGTAGAGTAGCATCGTACGCCCGTTAGTGATGTTATGTTTATTGTCGTGCTTCAGGATACGACTACGTGATGAGCCCTTTTAGTCAAATGCAGTGAATTGGTCTCGACTCTTGAAGCGTCATTGTTGGTGAGTAGTAACAGTCCCTTAAAGGGTCTAGCCAGACTACTGTTTCGAAAATGTTTCTTTATCAAATTATTTTGAACTGATGATTATTGATGATGAGATGGATATGAATGATTATGTTGATATTGATGTGGTCAATGGATCGGGCTTGCGAGCTGGTCATTGACGGAGTTTAGGAACATTGTTCCCTACTCCATGTTTTTGAGGTGAATTGTCATTCAAATATTGACTAGCCTCACTCGAGAGCGACATAGTCATAGAGCTATGGGGCACCTCTCAAACTAGACTCCCTGTGCGCACATAGATCTAGGGAAAGGATGTTTCTTTTAAACTGATGTTTTGAATTACAATATTTTTGTTGTTTTGGATTGTTACTTCTCATTCAGTTGAATCTGACTCCCTGTTGTTTCGATCTTTTAGATTGTTTACAGATCGGAATCGGTCGGAAACGATGGGTTAACGGAGTTGATTAGAGTTCCAAGGATGTTATTATGAGTTGAGCACGTAGAGTTTGTAGTTTGGTATTAGGCTTTGGTAATTGTGTATTAGTCTAGACTGTATTGGTTATGTTAGACTTATAAAGAGACCTTTATGATTTAGATAGATGTAGGGATTGGAAATTAGTTGATTTAGCTATGTTTTATAATTAACGACTCTTCTGCACAAGTTTTGAAATTGAGATTTGAATTTCTTGGGAAGTAAACCCGTGATGACCCAGTTTACTCAGACAACGGGAAGTCGAGTTGTTACAGACATTGTTTACAGCCCGTTAAAGAAGGGTACCATCAACAAACGACATTTAATTAGTTTTTCGTTGTTAGACCAATGATAATAGATCTCCTCCTATCACTAGAGCCATTTCCATTAAAAAGATTGGATACGAGTTTAATGTTAGCATGATCGGAAGGATGAAGATAAAAGACGTTCACCAGATTTATAGTAGGATCTAGAAAATTATTTTGAGAAGTAGGAAGTGAAAGTTTAAGACGACACCATTGTTGATGAGATAAAAGCTTGAAAAAAATGACAATAAAGAAGCTTGAACAAGAAATATAATGTGCGGAAGGAGGAAAGGATCAAGTTAGGCTGATACCATGTTACAAGCCATGAACAAGATGATAAAACACCATTAAAACTTAAAAGAACGTCATTATCATTTCAGGGATTTAAGAAGGAAAAAGTATAACGAAACATTTTCATGTAAAAGAAGCTTATTTCATTGGTATTACATTATTACAGAAAGCATCTTTCTTTTATAAGAGAGTTTGTTACAAGAAGTGACAAGTGTCACAATATAACTGGAGCTAGAAAATACCTAAAGAAACATACACAAAGCTAAAGCCAAGAATACAAAAGGTTTGTTATTCTTCATAATAGAATGCTAATACACGGAGGATAATATACTAACACATCTAGTCTTGTTTTGATTGGCATTTGCATTTGGAGATCTTTCTAAATACAATGGTTTCTCTGGATGTATACTCATTATCTCTTGCGATAAGGGTATGCTTTGTTGTCATCCATGATCCATTCCCATATCGCGATCATTACATCTGTAAACGTGATACACTTGGTATGATGAAGATTTTTAATCTTATACAATGATCTCTCTGAACGTAACCTCTTTTTCTCTGACGATAAGTATGATCATTGCAACACGAATTGAAAATGTATTTAACAACTTTAGAACAAAATTAAAATTTGTTTTTGAAATTGTTTTCTACAGAAATTTCAAATGGTGACCATGAACTTTTGGCTTCTTGGCTCTTCCACGTGTTAAACAAATGTTTTTCTTTTAAATGGCGTGGTGACCGTGACCTCGTAAGTTTTTGGCTTTTCCACATGTTAAACAAACATTTTTTAAATTGGCGTGGTGATCATATAAACTTTTGACTTTTCCACTTGATATGAAAAATGTTTAAGGTTGTTAAATTTAAGCTTTTATTAACCATCATGAAATTTTTTTTTAAATATCAGGCCTTCTCTTAAGAGACCATATATAGTATAGACGCCTCTCAAGAGCCTAAACCACATCTCCCTTTAATTTCTTTTTTAAAAAAATTACAGCTTTCCTTAAAACAAAATTGTTGCTTTCATAAGAAAAAATTACTGCTTTCTTCAAAAAAGTAATTATTGGGGTTATACCGTAGTATGTTCGGGGTTATAATAATTTATATTTAGGATTGTAACATAATATAATTTGTATTATAACTGTAAACATTTGACATAGGCTGATGTAATTGAGAGTAACATTGTCTAGTCTCGGTTTTATCCTTTTTAGTTTGTGTTATAACATAGTATAGTTGAGAGTATAACATTGTTTAATGGGTGTTATAACATAGTTTAATTAGGATTAGAACATAGTATATTAGGAGTTATAACATAGTTTAATTATTATTATAACATTGTTTAGTAGGGGGTATAAAATTATTTAGTCGTGATTATAATATTACTTTATAAATCCAAAATATTATAAAACTACGCACAATTGTAAACAAAAATATAATCTATTATAAACCAATATACACTGATGTAAATCCAGATACACACTATTATACTTCCAACATAGTCTCAAATATGAATACATAGCAATACGACAAATACCACTATTATAAACCCAAATACACAATATTATAAATCCAAATACATAATATTATAATTCTAACTACTCTAAGCGCTTTGTATGAGTACTTAATCAGCTAGCTTTAATTGTTGAGAGTTTTCATTTTGATCCTTAGAATGAATCTTCATGATCTTCTTAGTGAATACGGAAGGCAGAACAACACCATCACTTATATTTCCCAAATTTTAAACCCTAAAATCAAGAACAAGTAAAATCAAAATACAAATAAATTTAAAATTTTAAAATATTAAACTACAAATTTTAATTAGGTTAAAACACCAACTTACTTTCTTTCTTCAACATCACTATTTTCACCATTATTTTCTTTTTCAACATCACTATTTCCACCATTAAATTGATGAAGTTTATTTTTTTAAAAAATTAAAGGATTATAATTCCAACTAATATATAGCACAATTAACCAAAAACAAAATGAAAGCTTTGAAATAAAAATGTTGTTGGAATTTAGAGATATATAATGGTTATCAGAAATGATGTAATTAATTAAATTGAATATATAATTTAATTAAATTAATTTATATTATCCCAAGGCTGAAAATTATATGTTTTAATCAAAACATAAAAGTCACGGCTCGTGATTTGGTTCGTGGCTCGCTAAAATACACAAAAAAAAATTTTGTTTTCTGGGGCGCACAGGTCGCGGCCCTCGACTAACGTGTTTTTCCGGGAAATTTTTGTTTGACATTTTGCTTTGTTTTGATGGTTATATAATAGCTTCCTACAGTTATTATGGTTACTTTTAGCCATGTTCTTTGGGTAAGGGTTAAGTGAAAGGCGACATGGGTTCATGAATCGATCTCGTGTTTCACGGATCAACTCGTGTTTCATGAAGTGATATGTTGCTTCATGAACCGGTGTGAGCTATTCTATAAATATAAAAGGCTTGTGTTTTATTTTACACATGTAATTTCTGATTTCTTTTCTTCTATAGCATTTTACATTGAGGACTTGCAATCTTCGTTTGTAATTTTCTTATCTTCATCTACTTAAGTTTCTCTTACATCATTCTAATTTTCGTGTGCTCGAAAGTTAGTGTAATTCTTTATATCTTAGAACATATTTCCGGTTTATTCCCAAGCACCATAGTAGGGATGAAATGATATTTTAGGAAAGACCATCTCGCTTAGAATTAATATCAAGATCCAACAAAATCTTCTTGTTACTTTTGTTCGATATATGGTGATTCCCGATGACGTAATCTACTTTTGATGTATGTTAAGCAAAGGTTTGAACTTGTCATATGTAATTTGGTTTTCTACTACAAACTTGTAACTTTATTTTATTGTTTATTTATAAAATTAAAGTCACATTTCCAACAAATGGTGAAGATGAAACATAAATACATACCTTTGATGGTCTTGCCAATGTTGAAGAAGATAAACAAAGAATAAACGACAATGGATTTGAGAGAAAAAGATAAAAATTGAAAATCACAAATGGAGTTTGAGAGAGGACCATGAATGGTTTATATTATGAAAGAGTGAAATTAAAAACTACAAATGAAAGTTGATTTATTTCATAAAACCACCAGATGTTGAAGAAGATTGAAAACCACCAAATTCAATTATTTATTTTTTAAAATTTATAAATTGGGTCAGTTCAAAACTTGAGACGTGTATTGTATAAACGGTCTCGAGTAAAAACTTGTGTAAAAATATATGTCAAAGTCACCCTTATAAACATATTTTTAAAAAATTTATTTGGAATAGTACTTAATTTAAGAAATAACTTACCTTTTATCTTTCTACTTAAAAAAAATGAAAATTCAAAATCACCCTCAAAATTGGAAAAAAAATATTTTTCTACAGGCGGAAAAGTTTAACCCGCAGAATTTTTTTTATTAGAGCTCTATGTGCAGCTCAATATGAAATATCCAAAAATTGTACCCGGTAAAGCAACAAAAAAAAAAAAAAAAAAGAAAACGGCGCCGTATTTGTCTCTTTATAATTTCTTTTACCACAGTCAACAAAATATCTTTCTTCTCGGCTCAGATATTTCTCTCTTCCCTTACCTATCTTCCTCATCTTCCGTTTTCCCAAAATCACCGGAAAAATTTTGATCAATTATCCCGAAATCAGTAGGCGATTTAGGGTTTCTAATCAACCAATCCTCAATTAAAGAAACGTTTGGATTTCTTTAATTGTAATCGGAAGATCTGATTGTTTTAGGTTGAACAAGAGCAAAAAGAAGAGTAAAAAAAAATTCGTTAATGGACGGTGTTAGTCGGGCTCAAGCGTCTGTAAATCCTGCAATGGATATGCCGATTATGCACGACAGTGACCGTTATGATTTTGTTCGTGATATTGGTTCTGGTAACTTCGGTATTGCTCGTTTGATGAGCGATAAAGTTACTCGTGAACTTGTTGCTGTTAAGTATATTGAACGTGGTGATAAGGTGAAAAACTTTTTCAATTTTGAGTTTTGTTATTCTTAATAATATAGGATTTCGCTATTTGCTAACGACGGCCGTTCCTTGTCAAAAATAAAAATAAATTTATCTAGTGAATTAAAATTTACTGTATAATTAATAATTTTATCATATATAATTGTCAAAAAAAAAAAAAATAATTTTATCATATATGTATAATTTAATAAATAATAAAATTTAGAATTATTCGCCGAATTGTTTCAAAATAATTTATTTTTTATTTTGTTTTAAAATTTTTACTTCTAAATGTATAATGTATGATTACAGTTTGTCTAAACTATGTCATAA
Source organism: Amaranthus palmeri (assembly GCA_019776075.1). Classification (NCBI taxonomy): domain Eukaryota; kingdom Viridiplantae; phylum Streptophyta; class Magnoliopsida; order Caryophyllales; family Amaranthaceae; genus Amaranthus; species Amaranthus palmeri. The sequence continues at coordinate 225,380 of JAAKBH010000088.1, read as the reverse complement.
GATAGCTCAAAAAAAAAAAAAAAAGAAAACTCTAAAATAACATATTTTTAAAACTGTAATCAAGATTATGTCATAAGAGATGTTAAGTAAGACTCTACATAGTTTAACTGAATTTAAATAATTAACTAAATCATGAGTCAATCTAATTAAAATTGATTTTTACAAAGTGTAATTAATTTGGTTTATGACAACTAATTTTAACTTTTGAAAATTAAGATATATTAGCGGCTGTGCTCTTGATTAAAACTTAGGAAGTACTACTCTGTCCTGATGAGTTAGTAGCAAAGAGAAAATAGGTGAATATTAAGAAAGTGGTCATAAATGAGGAGAGAGAATGAATTGTGTGGATGAAATTAAAAGAGAGTTAAAATGTATGGATGAGATTAAAAGAAAGTGGTGGGCCATAGTCCAAAAGTAGAAATGCTGCAATTTAAGTGGGACGGACGAAAATAGAAAATGCTGGGACGGAGGGAGTATGTTTTTTTCTGTTTGGGAAGTGGAATGGAAGGAGTTTCTAAATTTGGTGAAATTTGGAGTTCTTAAAATGGTGAAAGAATGAGAGGTATTTATATGCTTATAGAAATATGATTTAATTAAGGGCAGTGCTTTGGTTGGAGTTAATTAAGGAAAACTTTGAATGGGAAGTTACACGTGAATGGTATTTTGGTTCCTTCACGGAAAAACCTGCTTTTGTAGTTACTTCATACGAGTAGATTTATAGATGATATTAATTGATTTGCATTTTGCCTGATTTGTGTGATTGTAGTGATGCTGATGAGTCTGGTTTGTGAATGAATAAGACATAAAGATTGGATGAGTGAGGAGATGAGGAAACTAAGGGAGCCATCAAAGCGTGTGGGTATCATATGGCTGTATAAAGTTGATGTTTAGGGGAAAAGGGATTTATCTGTTTGATGATGAGGAAATCAAACCCTTGATTCAAAGTGTAGGATCTTATAGATTCCATTTTGAAATATATAATTCTAAGTTGATCTTCCCAATATATTGCAAATGGATTTAATTGAATTTTGTCTTGTTTGATGATGGTTATGAAATAACAAAACCCATTTGAAGTTAGAAAAGAAGCCATATTTAAGAGGTAAATGGTTTGATTAAACTTACTTTGGTTTATCAATGTTTGAGTCTTTATATGTAAGCAATGTATTTCGTTCATTAGGAGAGAGTTGTTAACTATGCTGTATGGTTTAAATTAGCAATGTTACAACTCACAATTACCATGGATGTGAAGTGGTACTTCAGGTAATTTTGTATCTAATAAAGGTCCTGTGTGCTCTTCCATTGGTTATGCCTTATTGCAGATAGATGGAAATGTTCAAAGAGAAATCATCAACCATAGATCATTGAGGCATCCAAATATTGTTAGGTTTAAAGAGGTTTGCACAAATGCTTTTTTTTATTTCACTTAACATTTGCCTTTACAGATGCTTAATGTCTATCTATGTACCTGATTTTTTGATAGCTCATTTTAACACCTACCCATCTGGCAATTGTGATGGAATATGCATCTGGTGGAGAGCTCTTCGAGCGTATATGTAATGCTGGCCGGTTTAATGAGGATGAGGTTTTTTCATTAGAACTGCTTTTCACTTCCTTAAGTTCTTAGTACTCCTATTGTCCTTATTATTTACGTTGAAACATGTTTGCTTGCAGGCTCGCTTCTTTTTTCAACAATTGATTTCAGGAGTTAGCTATTGTCATGCTATGGTATAACACTGATCTCTTTGCATCTGCTTTTAAACACCCTATATAAAACACAAAAGTAGACATTTTTGTGGCCTTTTTTTTCATATAATTCTTATTTCATGATGAAGCAAGTGTGTCATCGAGACTTGAAGTTGGAAAACACTTTACTAGATGGAAGTCCAGCTCCTCGATTGAAAATATGCGACTTTGGCTACTCAAAGGTACCTTATTCTATATATTGGGTTTTTGTTTTTTATGCTTTCATGTTTAGGTTCAATAATTTGTCTGGACATGAATAAACTTGTTGTTTTCCATATAGCATCATTAGTTTGATTCACTAATAATGTGATTGGTAGTTCACTATTAACGGCATGGCATTGTGTATTTCCTTCAGTCTTCTGTGTATCATTCACAGCCTAAATCTACGGTGGGGACACCTGCTTACATTGCTCCAGAAGTCTTACTGAGGAAAGAATATGATGGAAAGGTATTGATTGTGTTCATTTTCCTAATTTTGTTGCTTGTTGATATATTAGAATTAGGGCTTTGGCGTTGCTGTTGTTGCTGCATGATGATGCTTTCAATTAGTTTGGTAGTGGAATATGAGCTTGTCCTTAGGGGAGCTCATAGAGTTAATGAGAATTGCATTCATTGAAGCAGCTGGCGATAGAGCAGCTACTGCCAAATGCTGATGATTACATTAATAAGGTGTTATTGGCTTCCTTGTCTTGCTACATACATCTTGTAATGATAATTTTTTTATTTTTTTTTGATGAAGTAATGAGAAAATTACTACTAATGGAAGCGGTTGAAAGTGTGACCTCTCTAAAATTGTATTTGAACATGATACAAAATATGTTTTTAACTTTTATATTGTGTTTTGTTCGAGAGAAATGGAGAGAAAGGAAATGAAGGGATTCAGAAGTATGGGTGATCCATTGTTCAGATAACAAAAATAGAGGGGAGGGGTTTGGGGGGGGGGGGGAAGGGTTTGGAGAGAAAACACAGATAAACTTTGTTAAGAATACAATCTCTTCTAAAGTTGAAAGATTTAAAATGACGGCTCGCATTTTCCTTTCTTTTCCCTTCTAAACAAACAAGGTTCACTATTCCTCCTTACCCCTTGCCTTCCTTTCCCTTCCTTTCCTTCCCCTCTTTTCATTCTTTTCTCTCGTAATTTGATGTCCAAGTCAGCGGGCCCTCGTATATATATATATTTTTTGCTATAGGGCTACCTCAAGAGTTTCTATGAACTCTTTTTGTGTTTCCCCCCATGACTTAAGGGCTGATACTTGACAATAAGCTGAACTCTTGTGACATTGAATACTTGATGGAAAGAAATATACAACACGGTGATTATGAATTCAGAAAGCAAAGGAGCCTCTTATTTATTTTTTTTTGATTTGTGATTATTGGAAAAGCCGAAAAAAATGGAAGCTTATCCCCGCATAGAATTGATGGAAGTTTACAACAAACCCATGTATTGGTTTTTGTGCTGTATTTCTCTTCGCATTGTGTTGAGCAGCTGATGCAGGACTCAAATGGTAATGCCTATTATGATTCCGTGAGGCGTAGTATATGCCATTGTTGCTTAATGTCCATTCCCCTTCAGAATTTAGAAAAGTTTATGTTTCCTTCTGGTTACCTTGGGTAGCCTTTTTCAGGTTGATCATTTTTAGTAGTGAAGTTCAAAGCTACTTGATCTTATTGACGTGAATTTTTCAGGGTTCAGGGTCTCATCAAATATTCATGAGTTTCACTATTCATCGTGGAATATAGACAAGCTACCAATTTAGTTACTACAGTTAAGAGAACTGGGAAGAAACAGAGTGATGGACCATCTCTTATATATGATAAATGAATCTGTCTATATTCTTGAGAATTAGTGATACAAAGGACTATAATTAGTTAATGGACAATATAATTAGTTGTGCTTTTCATACAGAAATTATTTCTTATTTACATTGTAGACGTGCTTGAATACTGAAATGGATAGTTGTGGTTCCACAATAAACGGCGAGAAATTATGAAATTTTTTGCGTAGTGTATAATTTTGTACACATGTAATCGGTTCTGTATATGTACTTATAGTTTAGCTGCTTTTTTGGGAACTCTTGTGATGCTGGTACTAATATAGAAGTCTGTGGTTCACAGATAGCAGATGTGTGGTCATGTGGAGTGACTTTGTACGTCATGTTGATGGGTTCGTATCCTTTCGAGGACCCTGAGCAACCAAAGGACTTCAGGAAGATGATTCAAGTGTGTACTGATTCTTTACCTGTCTTGTTTCGTAGACGGTCATTTTAGTTGATATAATTACTCATCATTCTGTGTTATTTTATATTCTGTAGAGGATATTAAGCACTCAGTATACCATTCCTGAAAATATAAATTTATCACAAGAATGTTGCCACCTTATCTCCAGGATATTCGTGCCAGACCCTGAATCGGTAAGTGCATTTTCCTTTTAACTGGCTAGTTTACGTTGATCATTGTTTGATCGATATAGATTATAATTGTATAACTTCCAACCCAGAGGATCACGATTCCTGAGATCAAGAAGCACGAGTGGTTTATAAAAAACTTCCCTACCGATCTAATGGATGAGAATACAATAAGTAGCCAGTTTCAAGAACCAGAACAACCCATGCAGAGCATTGATACCATAATGCAAATCATCTCAGAGGCCACCATCCCTGCTGCTGGAACCCTGAATCGCATACTCTCCGATACTTTCGAAATGGATGAAGAGTTTGATGAACTGTCAGATTCTGAGATCGATATAGATAGTAGTGGAGAGATTGTTTATGCAATGTGATGGTTTTTTAAAGTTCATTCTCTGTAAATTGGAGGTAAACAAGTAATTAGTTATCTCATCCTCACTGGTTGCTTTCCCCTTACATGATTGAATAATTTCAGTCATCTTTATCTTGTTGAGGTTGATGCAATATGCATATAGTGATAGTGAAAAGAAAATCATTCAGAAGGGGGGAGCACAGTAGAGGATGAGGTTGCTAGGTGATTTTACCCCTTAAACAGTCTCGAAGGTTCGAGTTTTGTGTTGTCTTTTCAGGGATGTATTATGCCTTTTTTAAATCATGCACTTTGTCATATTTATTGTGGTGTTACTCTATCTTCTCCTACGCTGGTTCTATATTTTACTTTTTCACATTGTCAATACACTTATTTAATCGCTCATCTTTAATTTTACTTAATAAAAAATTAAAATATTTTTGTGCACATTCTTTATGTTTAAGTGTTTTAGAAACTATACTCTAAATTGGGTCAGATGAATCGAACTCGACTCGGAATATCCACCCTCCAACTTTACTCCGAATAAAACTTGGATTATGTTTCTAAGTGCACCTCTCTAACTTGGATTTGGGATTAATATCAAGCTTTATTCTCGGATTCTACCGTACGATTCTAAAAATACTCCACAAAAATGTTAAATTGGGTCTTGGCCTACCCAAACTACTATATCACTAAACCTTGTCTACATTTTTGCTTTCTAATGATTAAATTGACATCGTTATCTTCATCATAGCCAATGTATCCTACTCATAGGAATGCGGCAACCCAAACCAAGGTTGTTAGGATCGGGATTCTACGTAGGATCGTTAAGGGGGTAGGATCGAAATCGGTAGAATCGGATCGTAGGATCGTGTGATCCTACAAATATACATTAATATGCTTTAGATAACTGATTTTCCATTGTATTTGTTCTTTTTTTTAGTTTTAAGGTTTAAATTTATACTTATTTAACTTCAATTATTAAGTTTTGTAAAAAAAAATACCTTTAATAATCATTTTTAAGATGCGAATCAAGAAAAACTTGAAATGTTGCATATTAATGTAATTGTTTAGATATATACATATACATACATAACTAAAATCTGGATTATATAAAATATTTTTACGATTGAAGCTACCCTTATAGGATCAGATCGTTAGATCGTAGGATCGTAGAATCGAGTTATGATCCTACCACTTAAATCCTGGAGCTATGTAGGATCGTACGATTCTATCATGTTAAGATCCTACCTACGATCCGGATCGGTCGTGAAACAAATGTTGTTTCAGGCTCAACCTACCCCACACATGAGCTAACCCAAGAGCCAACCATGGAAACAGGAACCAAGTCCAACAGAAATCAAGAAATGGACTTTACATCAATTCAGCAGGAAAATTTGGGGAAAACACCTGCACCAAAGGCACACCAAGCCAAAGGAGGGTCCTCCAAGACCAGGGTCATCTTGAGAAAAGAGTTACCATGCCTTAGCAACCAAGAAACAAACATGGAAGTGCATGAAAAACAAGATACACATGAAACAGACTACAAAGGTACAGGAGACAGGACAACTGGAACAGTGGCCTGCCAGCTGACCTTGAAGCAGGGCCTGAGACCAGATGAGGAGCTTAATGATCACACCAAAGATGGAAATGGAATCTCCTTACATGGACCAAGAAGTCAAGGGGCCAGGACCCTATTGGAGATCCACCAAGAACCCTGGGAAGAAGGCTGAAGCAAGGCCAGTCACCAGTTCAGCAGGAAAAGACTTAGTATAATATTTTCTGTTTTTTGGCTAAGTGTTTAGTTTTTTTTAATAATAGCACGTGCAAGGCACATGGACCTATTATGTTCAAAGCCATGTGATCTTTTCTTATGTAGAGTCCTATATAAAGGGGGCTTAGCCTGTACAAGACATTACATTACACATTTTTAACATTTTCAATCCAATTGAGGAATTTCAGAATTTCATTTCTGTGAGAGAGGTTGTGTGTGCAATTTCTCAGGGACTTGAGGGACCAAGGGGCTGTGGAACAGACCTTGCTTTTGAGGGTCATACACAAACAAGGGGAGGAAACCTTGGGTTGTGTAGAGGGTGGTTTTCTGGGAGCAGGAACCAGGACATCATTCATATCCATCAGAATTTCAAGACTTTTGTTTCTTGAAATTTCTGTCAAGGACACTACCTAGCCTTCTGTGTGGAGGGTTGGTCTAGGATCCTTTTAGGGGTTTAAAGGGCAAAACAGAATCTTGGTAGTCACAAGATTCAGAAAACACATTGGAAGCTTTCATTCATTCAGAGGAGATCATCAGCACAGTGAAGACAAGGTCATCAGAAAATCAAGAAACCTGTTCTTGAAACCAATCTGTGATCAGGAGACTACCTAGCTGTGGTTCTATTGGGTTGCTGAGTGGCCTGGGGGTGGAAACCAAGGAGTGCACATCATTACTACATTACCAAGATTGATTTTCAGCCTTGGTTTTGTATCAACTTGGTATCAGAGCCCAGATTTCGAGTGGGCAAGGTACACTCAGACAATAAAAAACAACAGAGGCTACAAACTGTCCTGCATCTCAGACTTGGACTTAACAACACTGAGGGGACTAGGAGACTAAAGCTTGCATTACTGAGTCAATACAGGGAGTCTTCATTCTTGAAATTTTATTTTCTAGTCCAATTCATTGTGATTTGCATAATAATTACACAGAATTCCTCAAATTCCGTTTGCTCTTTCATTTGTTGCATCAACACATTTGTTCATCCTTGTTTGATTGTGTTCTTTGTTTCTGTTCTTGTCCTGGTATTAAATGGAAGGTATGGAGGAAAGGTTTGGAAACCTAGAAGAAACTGTGCAACAACTTATGCACAACTTGGCTAATCTTGGCTTGCTTCAAAACAATAGACCACCCCAACACCTTAGAAATCAGGAGGATAGGTCCTTAAGGGTGGAAGTGCCTGAGTTTGATGGTTGTACTCATGATCCAGAGGTTTACATAGAATGGGAAGGGAGGATAGAACAGTATTTTGAATTCCAAGAAACCCCAGAAGATAGGCAATACAAAGTGGCTAAAGTAAAGATGACTAAACTGGTCTCTACTTAGTTGGAGGGTGTCCAAAGACAAAGAACTAGGGAAGGGAGACCTAGGATAGATACCTGGACCAAATTAAGGAAGCATTTAAGGAGGAAGTATGTGCCTCATAACTATAAACAACAACTCTATGTCCAATTGAGTACCTTAACCCAAGGAAACAAAACTGTACAAGGATAATCCAAGAGTGGGAAAGGTTAACAGTTTTATGTGATGTGGATGTCAATATAGAATTGAATGTAGGCAAATTTATAGCTGGTTTTAGGGAAGACATCAGGAGGAAACTACCCCTCACATTAGACCTAGATATCCATACAGCTGGTAGTCATGCCCTTGAGATAGACAGGAACATTAATAGGAAGAAGGCTATGGCTAACAATACCTACAACAGAACCACTAGGACCCCTATAGTTAGGAACACCAACTCAGTAAGCAATAACAGAAGAACCATTCCTAGCACCATACAGAAAGAAACCCAACCTAGGCAAAGCACACCTGTTAAGGAGCCCAAGGATGTGGTTTGCTTTAAGTGCAATGGAAGGGGGCATTATAGGAAGGACTGTCCTAATGCTAGGGCCTTCACCATGACTGAGTGGGATGCTATAAAGCAAGACACCAGACCTAAAGTGATCCTAGTGTCCAAGAATGGTAGGGAAGAAGAGATTTGGCCTCAAACCCCTAAGGAAGCACCAGATGGCACTTATGTAGTGGGGGATGATGGGTCTTTACAAGAATTTGAAGGGGAGGAGAGTGAACCAGAAGAGCAGGACCTAGAACAGCTATTACCTGAGACAGAACAATATGGCCTAATAGTTAGGAGGAGCTTACACACCACAGTTAGGGCTAAAAAGTCTGATCAGAGGGAAAACATTTTTCAGACTAAGTGTAAGGTGCAAGGAGAGGTGTGTGATCTTATTATTGATGGTGGGAGTGAGTCTAATTGCATAAGTCAGGACCTAGTGAGCAGGCTACATTTACAAACTACACCCCACCCCCATCCTTACAAAATGAGATGGTTAGATGACAAGGCCAGTGGGGCAGTAACCAAGCAATGCTTAGTTAACCTTACCTTGGGTACCTATAGTGATGAGATCCTTTGTGATGTTCTGAAAATGGATGCTTGCCATCTACTTTTGGGTAGACCATGGCAATATGACAGAAGGACCACTCATGATGGTTATGCAAACACCTACACCTTAATACACAATGGTAAGAAAAAAGCACTTATGCCTTTACCCACCCCCCCCCACCCCCCCCCCCCCCCCACAAGTCCATACCACCTAAGAAAGATAAGACCCCTACTCATCTGATTACTAGGAAAGGCTGTGAAAAATTAATAAAAGAAAAGAGGGAAGTTTATTTGCTGTTTACTAAAGAAAGCACAGAACAGGTTCCTATACCCAAGGAAGTCAGAAGACTCCTAGAACAGTTTGCTGATGTGTTCCCCACAGATTTACCTCCTGGCCTACCACCTATAAGGGGTATTGAACATCAAATTGATTTGATACCAGGGGCTAGTTTACCTAATAAGCCAGCTTATAAGTCCAACCCATTTGAGACTCAAGAGCTACAGAGACAGATTGAGGAACTAATGCAAAGAGGGTATGTTAGGGAAAGTATGAGTCCATGTGCTGTGCCAACCTTGCTTGTGCCTAAGAAAGATGGCACATGGAGAATGTGCATTGACAGTAGGAGTGTCAACAATATTACTGTTAAGTATAGGTTTCCTAAACCTAGAATTGATGACCTTCTTGATGAGTTGGCAGGTTCCAAATGGTTTAGTAAGGTGGATTTAAGAAGTGGATATCACCAAATCAGAATGAGGGAGGGTGATGAATGGAAGACTGCTTTTAAGACAAAGTATGGGTTGTATGAGTGGCTAGTGATGCCTTTTGGTTTGACTGGAGCCCCTAGTACATTCATGAGGCTCATGAATGAAGTGTTGAGACCCTTTTTAGGAAAATTTATTGTAGTTTACCTAGATGACATACTCATTTACAGCAAGGGACTTACTGAACATTTAGATCACTTAAGGCAGCTGTTTGAGGTTTTGAGGAAACAGAAGTTATATGGTAAGTTAGAGAAATGTAGCTTCCTTCTGCCTGAAGTGAGTTTCCTAGGCTATATCATAGGAAAGGAGGGCATTAAGGTTGACCCTAGCAAGGTTCAAGCTATTAAGGATTGGCCTACACCTACATCTGTCACTCAAGTTAGATCTTTCCATGGTCTAGCTTCATTTTATAGGAGGTTCATTAAAAACTTCAGTAGCATTATGGCTCCTGTTACAGAGTGCACAAAGAAGGTAAATTTGAGTGGACTATAGCTGCACAAAAGGCTTTTGATACACTCAAGGATATGATGTGTAGGGCACCAATACTTAAGCTTCCTGATTTCACTAAACCCTTTGAGGTTGAGTGTGATGCATGTGGGAGGAGGGTAGACCAGTAGCCTTCTTTAGTGAAAAATTAAACAAAAGTATGCTTAACTATTCAACCTATGATAAAGAGTTTTATGCCATCATTAGAGCATTAGAGCATTGGTCCCATTATCTGAGGATTCAACCTTTTGTGTTGTATACTGATCATGAATCCCTTAAGCACATACATGGCCAACACAAATTAAGCACTAAACATGCTAGGTGGGTTGAGTTCATGCAATCCTTTGATTTTTCAGCTAAGTACAAAACAGGAAAGGCCAATGTGATTGCTGATACCTCAGTAGGAAGCACAACCTGTTGGGAATACTTAACTCAAAGATTTTAGGCTTTGAGATGATTAAGGAGCATTACATAAATTGTCCTGACTTTGCTGAGATCCATCAAGAGTGTCAGAACAGGCCTCAAGGACCATTCACCTTGAACCAGGGTTTTCTGTTTAAGGGAAATCAACTTTGTATACCTAAAATACCTCTGAGGAATGTTTTGGTTAGGGAGGTGCATGAGGGTAGCATGGCTGGACACTTTGGGATTCAAAAGACACTGGATATGCTAGCCAAACACTTCTGCTGGCCTAAGATGCTAGGAACAGTAGGAAAGCACATTTTGAAATGTGAGGTGTGCCTAAAAGCCAAAGTAACCTTTCACAAGGGAGAATACTTACCCTTGCCTACACCTGATAGACCATGGGAGCACACTAGCATGGATTTCATGATGGCACTGCCTAGAACAAAGAGGGGCAAGGATTCAATTATGGTTGTTGTTGATAGATTCTCCAAGATGGCACACTTTGTGGCATGTACTAAGACTGATGATGCACAACATATAGCTCAGTTATACTTCACTGAAATTGTAAGATTACATGGTATACCCAAGACCATAGTTTCAGATAGGGACAGTAAGTTCTTGAGTTATTTTTGGAAAACTCTATGGAAGTTACTTGGAACCAAGCTCTTATTCAGCACTACACACCATCCCCAAACTGATGGACAAACAGAAGTCACTAATAGGACACTAGGCACCTTGCTTAGGACCTTAGTTAGTAAAAATTTGAGGGATTGGGATATTAAACTATGTCATGCTGAATTTGCATATAATAATGCACCTAGTCATGCTACAAAGCACTCTCCATTTGAGTGTGTCTATGGTGTCAAGCCTTTATTACCAGTGACCCTCATTCACTAGTGGAAAAAACGCTATTGGCTGCTACTTATTGGCTGCGGTTTTTAGGCACACGCAGCCAATATGAGTTAAAAAAATATGGTAAAAAAAAATTATTAAGGGCTGCGGTTTTGTTAAATGTCCGCAGCCCCAAAGTTCTTCAACATTTTTCATAAATTAGAACAAAAAAAAAATAGTAAAGGGCTGCGGTTTTTTTAAATGTCCGCAGCCCAAATGTGAAGCCCAACCCAACTTTCTTACTTAAACCCTAAAGAGAAATATATAGGGCGCCGTTTTGCTTTATCTTTATACAACTTTCTTACTTTCTTACTTAAACCCTAAAGAGAAATATAGGGCGCCGTTTTTCTTTCATTATACAACTTTCTTCTTCGCCGTTTTTCTTTCATTAATTATACAACTTTCTTCTTCTTCTTCTCTAAATTAGAACAACTTTCTTGAAGAACATTCTTTGAAGAAATTCAGTCAATAGGGGCGCCGTTTTGCTGATACAACTTTCTTCTTCTCTAAATTAGAACAAAAATCTGAAGAAATTTCGTTTTTGAAGAATTTTTGAAGAAATTTCGTTTTTGAAGAACATAAAGATCTGAGATTTCGTTTTTTGAAGAACATAAAGAAGATCTGAGTTTTCGTTTTTTGAAGAACATAAAGAAGATCTGAGTTTTCGTTTTTCAAGAATTTTTGAAGAAATTTCATTTGAAGACATTTTGTTTGAAGAGATCTGAGATTTGAAGAATTTTTGAAGAAATTTGTAATGAAGATGAAGTCTGGGTTCTTATTTGTTCTTCATTTTATTTCGTTAATTTTCGTTTGATTGTAATTTTTTATTGTAATTTTCGTTTTTGATTATTATGAAGATGAAGTCTGGGTTCTTATTTGTTCTTCGATTTTGATTGTAATGAAGATGAACTGGGTTCTTATTTGTTCTTCGTTTTTGATTGTAATGAAGATGAACTGGGTTCTGAAATTTGTTCTTCGTTTGTTAGTAATTTTTCGTTTTAAATTTTCGTTTGATTGTAATGATTGTTCTTCCTTTGATTGTAATTTTTAGATTTGTTATTAGTATAAAACGAATTTAAAAAAAAAAATTTTTTTGAAAATGGGGTAAGGGCTGCGGGCATTATGTCCGCAGCCAATAATAACTTTATCTTATTTGCTGCTACTCTAAGGGCTGCGAGACAAAACCGCAGCCCATACCCCTAAAATGACCGCAGCCCTTAAGCTTTTTTCCACTAGTGATTGATTTGCCTTGCTGTGATAGGAAACAAGAAGGAGCAACAGAGATGATAACAAAAATGAAGGAAATGCACCAGCTCATACATGATAATATAGAGGCCACCAACAAAAAGTACAAGGAAAAGTCAGATAAGCATTTAAAACAGCAGCAGACTATCAATGAAGGAGATTTAGTTTGGATTCATGCAAGAAAAGAGAGATTTCCCCAACTAAGGAAGAACAAGCTGATGCCAAGGGCCATAGGACCCTTCCCAGTACTTAGAAAATTTGGCAACAATGCTTATGAAGTGCAACTTCCAGAGGAATACAATATATCCCCCATATTCAACATAGGGGACTTGACCTTACATTCCACATCTGAAGAATTGAGGTCAATTCTTCCCCAAGAAGGAGGGGTTGAAACAAATGTTGTTTCAGGCCCAACCTACCCCACACATGAGCTAACCCAAGAGCCAACCATGGAAACAAGAACCAAGTCCAACAGAAATCAAGAAATGGACTTTACATCAATTCCGCAGGAAAATTTGGGGAAAACACCTGCACCAAAGGCACACCAAGCCAAAGGAGGGTCCTCCAAGACAAGGGTCATCTTGAGAAAAGAGTTATCATGCCTTAGCAACCAAGAAACAAACATGAAAGTGCATGAAAAACAAGATACACATGAAACAGACTACAAAGGTACATGAGACAGGACAACTGGAACAGTGGCCTGCCAGCTGACCTTGAAGCGGGGCCTGAGACCAGATGAGGAGCTTAATGATCACACCAAAGATGGAAATGGAATCTCCTTACATGGACCAAGAAGTCAAGGGGCCAGGACCCTATTGGAGATCCACCAAGAACCCTGGGAAGAAGGCTGAAGCAAGGCCAGTCACCAGTTCAGCAGGAAAAGACTTAGTATAATATTTTCTGTTTTTGGCTAAGTGTTTAGTTTTTTTTAATAATAGCACGTGCAAGGCACATGGACCTATTATGTTCAAAGCCATGTGATCTTTTCTTATGTAGAGTCCTATATAAAGGGGGCTTAACCTGTACAAGACATTACATTACACATTTTTTACATTTTCAATCCAATTGAGGAATTTCAGAATTTCATTTCTGTGAGAGAGGTTGTGTGTGCAATTTCTCAGGGACTTGAGGGACCAAGGGGCTGTGGAACAGACCTTGCTTCTGAGGGTCATACACAAACAAGGGGAGGAAACCTTGGGTTGTGTAGAGGGTGGTTTTCTGGGAGCAGGAACCAGGACATCATTCATATCCATCAGAATTTCAAGACTTTTGTTTCTTGAAATTTCTGTCAAGGACACTACCTAGCCTTCTGTGTGGAGGGTTGGTCTAGGATCCTTTTAGGGGTTTAAAGGGCAAAACAGAATCTTGGTAGTCACAAGATTCAGAAAACACATTGGAAGCTTTCATTCATTCAGAGGAGATCATCAGCACAGTGAAGACAAGGTCATCAGAAAATCAAGAAACCTGTTCTTGAAACCAATCTGTGATTAGGAGACTACCTAGCTGTGGTTCCATTGGGTTGCTGAGTGGCCTGGGGGTGGAAACCAAGGAGTGCACATCATTACGACATTACCAAGATTGATTTTCAGCCTTGGTTTTGTATCAGGTCGCCTAATTTTGAATCGTAAAATCGTAGAATCATTGATCAGGATCGAGATTTTGATAACCATGACCCAAACCCATAAAGAAAAACACGACTAAAGAGTCCCTCGTCAAAACAAAGATCCTCAGTTAATCCTGAAAAAAGAGACTCCTGCAGCGAACAACACTGATTGAAGTGTAACCCCCAAGCCCGCATCTAACTACACAAGTTTTGCTAGGTTAATGAGAGAGTATGAATAGTCTAAGACATGAATAACACGTCTTCAACTACTTATAACCTTGATTAGGTTCTTAAAAAGGCGTAAATCATGCAAGTCAATTGTTATAAAATTGAGAGACTAGACCATAGTATAACTATTTTAAGAACAACAAGCGGGAGATTTGAGACTCTTTGCTTTTTAATGAAAATTATTGCTACCTTAGAGATGTTTTTCTTATCTAGATTACTAGTTGAGGCTTGGTTTCATTTGGTGTTAGTAACTTATTGATTGAATTGGTGTTCATAATTAATAATTTTTGAATTATTGATTTTGAAAATTTTTGAGTTTTTTCATGTTCTATTATGAAATTATTAGTCCTTTGAAACTGTGACAATATAATTTGGTTTGATGAACCTAGTACAAGGTCACTTTACTTGGCATTGCTTGATTTACTAAGGATCATTGTTTCCGTATTTACTTTGTGTGTTTGTTTTACTGAATTATTGATTATGTAATGGAAAATTTGCTCAAAATAATCCCAACTATCACCCGTTGGCCATAAATAATCCCAACTATCAATTATTTTTTAATAATCCCAACTATTGTTATAATTTGTTGAAAACGTACCAGCCTCACTTTTAACCGTATGCAACAAGTAATTTTTCCACTTTGTTCATTCTTTTTTGATTAATAGATGTAGGGAAAGGGTTAAATTTGAACATTAAGTGAAAAAATAAAAGAAAAAAAGTGGAAAAGTTACATGTTTTGGCCGGTAACAAGGGGGTGGGTATGTTTTCAACAAATTATGAGAATAGTTGGGATTATTAAAAAATAATTGATAGTTGGGATTATTTTTAGCCAACGAGTGATAGTTGGGATTATTTTGAGCAAATTTTCCTTATGTAATTAGATATATTTATCAATTCATAAAAATAAGAGAAAAAAGAAACAAATAGAAATTATATATGTATTTTTTTTGAATAAGGACAAAGTTTTTAAAATATTAAATGACTTTTAAGTGTGCTTTCACAATAAAAATGGCTATATAATACACATAAGAAATTACAACTTTTTATTTTTATTAAATTCTTGAATCATTCAATTTTACGATTATATTCAATTCTACAATCTGATTCTGAGAGTTGTTTTCGATTTGAGTTAATTTCAGGCTTTTAACAATCTTGGCTATAACTCACCCGATCTCTCTTTTAATACTGAACGATGAAAAACATTGCATTTAAAATTTGAGTATTATATTATAAATTTATTTTAAAACATAAGTTTTGTGACGTTGGCTTAAAATGAAATACAGATTGAGCTTAGACTTGTCACTTTAAATTGACATTTTCAATTTCAAAATTTTGTTTTGAATAAACATATTATAATTTTACTTTTAATATGAATTTCAAATTTTGTTCAAATTAATAATGGCTTAAATTCAAATTTAAAAAGGGTGTCAGGTCGAGTTGGAGTCAGAGTAGGGTCGGAATCAGAGTCAGGTCAAAGCATTGAATTTTTTATAAGGTCCAACTCTAGTTAGCCTCTGAATCGAATTTCAGCTATATAATTGAATTCGGAGTCGAATGTTTCTCTTCTCAGACTAAAAACGGATTAAATTTTCTCGGATCAGGTTAGATCAGGATGAATTCAAACTGAACTGTCATCTCTAATCAACACCACCGACCATAACTTTTTCTCCCCTTTATCATTTGATCCTTCTTGAACCTGCCTCCTATGGCTGAACAAAGTTTGGTCTAAACCGTAAACCAAACCGGAATTTCAATATTTGGTCTGGTCTATGGTTTAAATGGTCTGGTCTATGGTTTAAATGGTATGGTCTGGTTTTTTTTCAAATCAAATTACGGTTTACGGTCTGGTGTCGGATTTTTATTTTTCAGACCGGACCGGACCGCAAACCGTACTATAGTCGAAAATCATAATTTTGTATTTTAAAAATTAAGTTTCTACCTAGATATTTTAAGATGTAGTTATTTTTATATAGCAATATATACATGAATGATGTTAATACTATTAATTAATTACAAATTATTATATTTATTAATTGTAGGTGTGAAATATTTGCATAAATACATGTATTAATTTGTATAAAACTAAAAAAATGAAAAACCGTAGACCAGACCAGACCGGACCGTTATAAAACGGTTTGGTCCGGTCCGATCTGGTAATTTAAACGGTCTGGTCCGGTCTGGAAATTTTCCAGACCGGAATTTCTGGTTTTGTCTGATTTTAGTGTCAGACCAGACCAAACCGGACCGTGTTCACCCCTAATGCCTCCATTGTTTTATTTCTCTTCCCCTTTATCATTTGATCCTTCTTGAACCTGCCTCCATTGTTTTATTTCTCTTCCATCATATTCAACATCACTTTAAATCGTGATATCTTCACCAATCAAACACGAACATTACAAAACTTTAGAGTATATAACATATCCTGAGGCCTCAACCATTAGATGAAACTTTTGGTTGAATTGGTTTCTTGACATGGTATCAAAGCCAACGTGACAAGAGGTCACCGAATTCGAATCTCAACCACCCCTCATTTAAGGTGGAATATTTAGTGCCTCTACGCATCCACACTTTTGACCCAATTGTCTCTCGTGTAAGGGGGCATGTTAGAGTATATAATATATCATGGGGCCTCACCATCAACTTAAGCTTTTGGTTGAGTTGGTTACTTGACATGGTATCAGAGCCAGTGTGACAAGAGGTTAAAGGTTCGAATCTCAATCACCTATCATTTAAAGAGGAATATTTAGCACTAGGTTTGAGAAGGGCTTGTGTTGCATCTACACTTCTAGCCTAAGGGACTCTCGTTAGAGGGGGCGTGTTAGAGTAAAAAACATATCCTGTGGCCTCAACCATTAGCTTAAGCTTTTGGTTGAGTTGGTTCCGTGACACTCTACGCAAGGGACACCAAGACTTGATTTTTAAATCATTAAATAATATAAAGAAAGTAAAAACTATGGTTGTATCTATCAAAAAGGCGTCTATATATTGGTTTTCCTTCCTTCGAAAAGAACTATCGTGGGTTTATGTTTGATTAATTTGTGGAATAAGTTCCTGATCGTCTCTTTTAGTAACTTTGACCTTTATTTGTTAGATTGGTATGCTTCCATTTACTATTTGTTGACGAATTGTGTTTACTTTTTTATATATTGATGGGTTTATGGAGTTTTTTTTAATTAAAGATTGATTTTTGAAATGAATTTGAAGCTTGAAGAAAGTGGAGGTAGATAATTTTTTTCCCTATTTGAATCTAGGATTTTAATAGTTATTTGTATAATTGGTTTGTAACTTGTGGTTTTGTTTCGTTGATTAATTAGTGGAATGAGTTCCTGAGGATCTTTCTCTTAACTGTTTTGCTTTTTCTACTTTTACTTTTGTTTGCTTGATTTATTTACTTTCAATCTGTAAGGCGGATTTGTGTTCAATAATTTATTAATTGATTTTTGTGGTCTTTTTTGATTTAGAAACTAAGACAAATTGGAAGAGTGGATTAGATGTGTGTTTGAGAAGCTACTTATTTTTGTTTATGTATTTATTAGATATATATATATTAAGGTACATTATTTCATGTAAATAAATGTAGGAATCCTGTGTTGAGTTCATATTACTTAATCATAAAACTATTCGTTTTCGTTGTTGCCCCTGTATTTACTAGCTACTTATTTTGATTATAAAAGTATACAACATGATCCAAATAATGATAGCTTCGTTATAGTTTCTTATAATGAATCTCATCTTTTCTTTACAAAACCCTCAATTTAGTAGATCATTATAATTTATCTAAAATTTTTGTTGTTTTATGATTTATCCAAATAATGTGCTATATGTTTGCATACCATTAGTGTGTGCACTGTTGCTGCTGCTAGTTGATCTCCTCCCTGTTGTACTTGCTTATTTTTACCTTTAGTATATTTCTATTATGTTGTTGTACTGGTTTATTCCTTTTGTTTCAATAGTCCATGTACATAATTGAATGTATGAAAACCATGTAGGCATCATAATGCGAATATATATATATATATATATATATATATATATATATATATATATATATATATATATATATATATATATATATATATATATATATATATATATATATATATGGCTAGTGAGAGAACTAGAGAGAGAAGGAGAGTGGGAGTTGTTGGCAACGGCTCTGGAATTTCAAAAGACACAGCAAGATTTCAAAATTTGCAATCTTTTCGAAATTTTCACCGTCTATCGTTTGAGCAAGCTGGTAGTAATCGAGGGACTACCCACCTCCCATGGAGGTTTGGTCCTAGAGAGTGTCCTCTTGCTCATGGTGGGTCTCATAAACTGGGTACTGTAACACTGTTCGTGGATGGGATTCCTTGGTCCGTTTCAAACAGAGTCTTGAAAACTATTTTTGACAAGGCTTGATGGGTAGTGGACGTGTTCATCTCAAGAAAAAGAAGATCAAATAAGGAAGGACCCTTCGGTTTTATTAGATATAATTCTGCTGCTGATGCCGAGAGAACAATCTCGAATTTTAATGGATGCTATGTGTTTGGAAGGAGAAAGTTGTGGGTTTCAAGAGCTAGATACAAGACGGGTGGTCGTCCTTTCCAGCCTCATATTGCTAGAAGATACCAGAAAGGATGGGTCCCTTGTGCTTTTAAACATGGGATGAATCGTATTATGCCGTCTGTGAAGAGACGCGTCATAATACCAATGGTTAGGGATGACACAAGAAATAAAGTGGCCTCGTCGGCGGAGAAAGACAACAGTAACAATAATACCCCTGAAAAAATCGAAGAGACAAAGAAGATGAGGAGTGATATCGTGGAGAATATGGAGATTTCTATTAATGACACAGCGTCGGCCTCGAGTACATCGGCTGAATTTGCTACTACTATGGATAAAGATTCAGTGAACCCAGAAAAAGTGACATGCCCCATTGTCCCTGTAGTCCTTGTGGTCCATGGTAAGGTGAAAAGAATTATGAACACAAAGGACATTGCGTCGTTTCTTGGTTATTACTCAACTACGGAGGTAGTATCTCAGAAATGCGGCGGTCTGTAGTGGGTGGAAGTGCGGGGATCTGCTGGTGGTGGTGTTAGCGGGATGCCTAGTGTATGTTCTTAGGTTAGGGGCTGGTGGTGTTTTCGGGGTAGGCGTGGATTGTTGACGGTTGGACTTATGGGGTGTTAATCTATAGAAGTTTTGTCTCTTTTTACGTTTTTTTTATGGTGTTCTAGATCTACAGGCTGCTGGGCGTTTAGATTGGGTTTAGGTTTAGGATTGGTGGTGTTTTGGTGACATCGTGTGTGGGTTTGAGTCGTAGTTCTCGATGGTTTTCCTGGAGTTTGTTGTCGGTAGGGGTTTCATTTTTTCTTCTTGTCCGTTTTACTGGAGTCCATTTTCTAGGGTTGATGTTTTGTGTGCACTCGAATGATTAGCGTGAATATTTCTCTCCCAATTCTCCATGGGAGCACTCGACTGAATTTTTACGTGATTATTTCTCTCCCTTGATCACCAAATTGTGCCGGTTATCAAAAAGCATTTAAATACCATTTTAGATCATGTCATGCCATAATCCCATGATCCTTAGATGTGGGAGTAGTGGGCAATAACCGTGAGTTAGTGGGTAAGAAACTTGGTGGTTACTCCAAGTCTTTCCTCGTCTTTTAGCTAAAAATAGCCAAGACCTAATTTTAGAAATCTATTTTAAGATTAAATTAAAAGTTAGTTATTTTAATTTAAGAGTTAGTTTTTAATCTTAATTCCAAGTTAACTTCCTTGTGCTTCCTTGATTTAATCACCCGTACAACAAAAATAAAAAGAAAAATAAAAACTAAAAATATTTTCTTAATAAATTCGTTGACTACTTCTCTGACTGTTGATCTGGGAACACTGCACTGTCTCTGATTTACCATTCTTCGAATTTGACTTGATCTTGAAACAGTAGAGTAGTAATGCCCTTTTCAACTTCTAATGGTTCCATCAACGACCTTTTAGAGACCGGATATAAACCTAACACAATAATCTCAAACCGTAATATGTTTGTTTATAAATGTTTATGTTATCATCAAAACCAAATGGGCCAACAAATTCCCCCTTTTTGATGATGACAAACTTTATAAACAAACTTAATTAAAGATAGAGTAAAACATATAATATGAACATGCTAGAGATTAACACACGTTCAACCAAATCTAGTAAATTAAATCATCACAAATAATTTACTAAACTCTAAAGCAATCATATTACTCTAATAATTAAATTTTAAAACTTTTTTTTCGAAAATCATGTGGTTAAACATGACTTAAGTTTTTAAAATCAAGTACAAAAAAAACATAAAGATTAATAAACTAAAAAACTTATAAAGTAAGAAAATTAAATAATTAAAAACATAAAATTAAGAAACACATCAATCTAAGTACTTCAAGATATTATGGAGTTGTAAGAATCAAAGGTAAACAAAAGTGATAACCAATAATTTAAAGTCAAACAACAATTAATCAATTTATCCCATATAAAGCAAACATGATATGAGTAAACCAAACCATGATTATAATAAGTCAAACAATAAGTCATTGCATATTAAGCCTAAGTATATCAAACAGTAAGGCATATACTAAGCATTATAAAAGCGAAACCTATATCATAAACTAAGAACATTTTAAAGTTTTAGAACAATACAGAGAACAAATTAATCCAAAGATTAAGTAAAAGCGTGAGCATTCACAAGAGCATTTAAGTTTGTTTGCCTTCTTCCCCCTTTTGACATCAATCAAAAAGTAGGGGTATATATCAATCCACAGCTCTAAGGCAAGCGTTAGATAAATTAAGATAGTAAGCAACAAACTAAGAAAGCAAATGCCCAACATAAATCAAGAAAGCATGCATTCAAACATCATAGACCATAGAGGGTATAGAATAAAAGTCGATATGAAGGATTAAAAAGTGTTGG
Source organism: Amaranthus palmeri (assembly GCA_019776075.1). NCBI lineage: Eukaryota > Viridiplantae > Streptophyta > Magnoliopsida > Caryophyllales > Amaranthaceae > Amaranthus > Amaranthus palmeri. The sequence continues at coordinate 204,172 of JAAKBH010000088.1, read as the reverse complement.
TTAGTAGCATAAACATACGATAATTGTCTTGTACCCCAGCAGGTACGCAAAATAAAGCAAAAAAATTGTTTAAAGATTACAAATAATGTGGCCAACAAACATTAATTTAAATATTAGAACAGAAACAGGAGTGATCAGGCAGCAGTCTCCTCATCTACATATTATGTCTGCACTTCCACAGTGTCGAGCTTCGCTCCAAGACGGGACTCCATCTGGGACAGCTGCTCTTCAAGAGTGGAGAGTGAGGCACGGACTTCACTTTGGAAAGCATTAAGTTGGGACTGCATATCAAGGATTATGGAGAGGACATGAGCAAGGGTAGTAGGCGGAGGAGGGATAGTAGTGGGATCATCAAAACTAGTGGGTAGAGGTGATGGTGGTGATGTAAATGGTGGTGGAGTAGTTGCTATTGGTAATGGTTGTGGAGTTGGTATAGGTGAATTTGGTTTCGGTGATGGAGGGGTTGGAGAGGTAATATCAGCATGTAGGCACGAAGAACTCTTGGATGATTTCCTGATGTTCTTTAGAGGCACATTGAGGTCCTCATCCTCTGAACTAGAATGTTCATCCTCTAGTTCCTCTTTCTCTTCTTCCCCAACCTGTTCCCCCTTACTAACAGCTTCCCCCTGACTCACTGTTTCCCCTTGTTCATGTTCTGTCTCTGCCTCAGTAGTGACAGTGGGAACAGTCTCCTGATCTCCTTTTTCTTCTTCCTTTCCTTCCTCCTCTTCTTCTTCTTCATCAGAACTTACATCCACCTCCTCAATTGCATGTTTTAGAATCCCTTTTTCGTTTAATTGGAGGTGCAAATTAGTAAGGCACCTCCCACTGATTTTATTGTTTGCGCTCATAGGAAATTCCAGTCCATCCAAAGGGACTCCAAACTTCTCAAAAATACACATTAACAAACCTCCTCAGCACAATCAGGATCTACTACCTTGGCCTTCTTTGCGGGTTTTGAAGATGAGCTTCCTTTTGTGGTAGAAAAAGTCCTTTTCGTGCCGACATGCATGGGTTTTGTTGTTTTCGGTTTAGATGATGGATGTGACAATGGAGGGTAAGGGTTATAAAGGTGTGAAGGGACGGTTAGTGAAGGGTTTGTACTACTTCTATATTGGCGGTTTTAGGAGGTGTAAGGGTAGTTATTAATTAAGCTTAGTTCGTTGAATACATCGATTTAGAAAACTACTTTCCGAAACACCTCGATGATCCGTCTTCCATTTCTTAAATTATGTTGGCTCACCGAAATAAATTAAAATAAAGAAAATGCTGGAATTTGTGGAAAATAAAAATAAATTTTTGTGGTTTTATAAAGAAAATTATAATATGTGGATAATATATATATATATATATATATATATATATATATATATATATATATATATATATATATATATATATATATATATATATATATATATATAATAATAATAATATAAAATAACTACTTAGTCTAATCAGTTAATGCAAGCACTCAAGATAAAGTTTAAGACACATACTTAAATAGATGCATACCCAAATCTCGCAATGATTGAATAATCAATTTTGGTTGTTGTGGTTGATTGAACCCTTCCAATTTTTCAAGTTGTTTGAGGAGGAATACTAGCATTAAAATTTAGTGAAGCTTGATCATACCTAGCTCCAACCTCATCTTTTCGAATTGTTCCCTTGGAAGCGGTTTAGTCATAATATCTGCAACTTGATCACTAGTATTGACATGTTTAACAATAATATTTTTATGCTCTACATTATCCTTAAGAAAATGGTGTCTAATATGAATATGTTTAACTCTAGAATGATGCACTGAATCTTTAAAAATGCAAATAGCACTAGTATTATCACAATAAATAGGAACACATTCAAGTTTAATACCAAAATCTCTTAGCTGTTGTTTAATCCACAGCATTTGGGAACAGCAGGCAGCTGCTGCTACATATTCAGCTTCTGCAGTGGATAAAGCTACTGTGTTCTGTTTCTTGGAACTCCATGATACCAAACAAGATCCAAGAAACTGTACCATTCCTGAAGTGCTTTTTCTATTCACAAGATCACCTGCATAATCTGCATCACTATACCCTTTCAAGTCATAGACATCACTTTTAGTATAAAATAGGGATAAGTCATCTGTTCCCTTTAAATATCTTAGAATCCTTTTTACTGCCGTATGATGTGATTCTTTAGGATTTGATTGAAATCTAGCACACAAACCAACACTAAAGGATATATCGGGTCTACTAGCTGTTAAGTATAGTAGTGATCCTATCATGCCTCTATACATCGTTTGGTCAACACTAATACCGTTAGAGTCTTCGTCTAATCTAATGTTAGTGGCCATGGGTGTATGGTTTGTCTTAGCATTATCTAGTCCATATTTCTTTAGAAGTTCTTTTATGTATTTTTGTTGATGAATAAAAATACCGTTAGCAGTTTGTTTAATTTGCAAACCAAGGAAGAAATTTAATTCTCCCATCATACTCATTTCGAATTCATTACTCATTAGGTCAGCAAATTCCTTACATAACGATTCATTAGTAGCACCAAAAATAATATCATCAACATAGATTTGAACAACTAAAATATTCGAACCTTTATTCTTAAAGAATAAGGTTTTATCAATTTTACCTCTTATGAACTTGTTATCAATCAAAAACTTAGATAATCTCTCGTACCATTGTCTAGGTGCTTGTTTTAGCCCATAAAGAGCTTTATCAAGCTTGTAGACGTGATTCGGAGAAATTGGAGTTTTCAAAGCCAGGTGGTTGTTCCACAAATACTTCTTCTTCTAGAAACCCGTTTAAGAATGCACATTTTACGTCCATTTGATATAATTTAAAATTCATGAAAGCAGCAAAAGAAATAAGAATTCTAATAGCTTCTAATCTAGCTACGGGAGCAAAAGTTTCAGTTTAGTCAATACCTTCCTGTTGATTGTATCCTTTTACCACCAACCTTGCTTTGTTTCTGACTATTGTGCCATGCTCGTCCAGCTTGTTCCTAAATACCCATTTAAGCCCAATTATCTTCTTGTTCTTGGGTTTAGGTTCCAAGTGTCATACTTTGTTTCTTTCAAACTCATTTAATTCGTCTTGCATTGCCACCACCCAATCTGAATCTTGTAAAGCTTCTTCATGATTCTTGGGTTCCATTGTTGATAGAAAAGCAAAGTGTGCACAAAAGTTTCTCATTTGTGATCTTGTTTGTATGCCTTTGTTCATATCGCTTAGGATCAAGTCTAGTGGATGTGATTTTTGGTGTTTCCACGGTCTTGGAACAAAGTCTCTGGTGGAGACAGATGTGGAAGCAGGCTCACTAACTTGATTCTGATTTGGTTCAGCATCAATTCTTTCTTCTTGAATTTCTCTAGGGATATCTGGATTAGGAACTGCAGGCTGTTCCAGTTCTGCTTTTGGCTCCTGTTCTTGATTTGGTTCAGTATTCTGAACCTGTTGTTGTTCTTCTTGATCTTGCTCCTTTTGTATAATTTCTTCATCATCCAAATTAGCAAGACCTATCTTAAAATCACTGTTTCTTGTTCACTTGTCATAAAGTTAGTTTCATCAAATATTATGTGAACAGATTCCTCAACACACATAGTTTTCTTATTATAAACTCTATAAGCTTTACTATGAGATGAATAGCCAAGAAATACTGCTTCATCACTTCTTTCATCGAATTTACCTATATTTCGTTTTCCATTGACATGCACAAAACATCGACATCCAAAGACTCGAAAATATGAAATATTAGGTTTAATTCCTTTATGCTATGTTTGGGAATGGTGATTTCATTTGGAAATCTAGCATTGGATCAAATTAAGTGTTTGGTAAATCAAAAAATTTCAAATTTGGATTTGAATGAATTCCACCTTTGTTTCCAAAGTAGTTAAAGTAGAGAATTTGAGAATGACTTGTCAAACCTTGTCATTTCAAATTCTCCATTGATGATTCCATAATTGAAATTAAGAATTGAAATGAAATACATGTTCCCAAACGCAACCTTAAATAATTCGTAGGGGGTTTTGGAAGTGATTGGTCTAATTAAAACGCGATTTAATATATAGCATGCAGTATTAACGGCTTCGGCCCAAAAATTTCTAGGTAGACCACTAGCTATTAACATGGTTTTAGCCATTTCCTCTAAGGTTCTATTTTTACGTTCAACCACACCATTTTGTTGTGGTGTTCTAGGTGCGGAGAAATTGTGACTTAAACCATGCTCATTACAATATTCCATAAACTTTGAATTTTCAAATTCTTTACCATGATCCGATATTATGTGGACAAGTTGATTGTTACTAGATTTCTGAATTTTAGTAGCGAATGCAACAAATTCATCAAAAGCCTCGTCTTTGCTAGATAAAAATAAATTTCATGTAAATCTACTGTAATCATCAACTATAACAAAAACATATCGCTTACCGCTGCGACTTTGGATTCTCATTGGTCCACAAAGATCCATATGAATTAATTCAAGTGGTCTTGAGGTGGTCACGACATTTTTAGGTTTGAAGGATGACCTTGCATGTTTTCCTTTGGCACAAGGATCACATACTTCATTCTTTTGAAATTTAAGGGACGGTAATCCTCTTACTAGGTCTTTAGATCGTAAAGTATTAAGTAATGAAAAACTAGCATGACCTAATCGTTTATGCCAAAGAAGAGGGTCATCTTCTATAACGCTCAAACATGTTAAACTGGTTTTAGGAACAGTGTGCAGGTCCACCACGTAGGTGTTCCCTTTTCTGATTCCTTCCAGAATGATGTCTCCTGTGTCGTTCCTAGAAATGATGCACTTATCAGAAGTAAAGTTTACAAAGTTACCTTTGTCGCAAAATTGAGAAATACTTAAAAGATTGTGCTTTAAATTCTCGACCAAAAATACATTATCTATAGCATGGGAACTTGACCTTCCTATCTTTCCTTTAGCAATGATTTCACCTTTCATGTTGTCGCCAAAGGTCACAGTTCCTCCATCATAGGCTTCTAGTGAGAGAAATTTTGATCTATCGCCTGTCATGTGCTTGGAACAGCCACTGTCGAGATACCATGAGCTGTTCCCCCTCACTAGAACCTCTTTTCCTTTAGATTTTTCATCATGCGTTGCCATGAGACAGAGATTGGCCACTTCTTCTTCTTCAACGGGAGCTTCGGTTTCGGCCTCGCTTTCGGATTCTCCCCATGCAACTATCATGGCTTTGCGAAAATCGGCTTTGTTGAAGTTTCCTTTTGTTGGTTTTCTTCCTGTTTCTCTTGCTTTTCTTTTACCTTTCTCATTCTTCCATAGTGGGCAATCCTTGATGAAGTGCTCGGTACTTCCACATTTGTGGCATTCATAGGTTTTGGAATTTGAAGTTCCTCTTTTTTTGTTGTTTCTTTGATTCTTATACTTGTTGTTCCTGAAGAACTTCTTGAATTTACGTACCAACATAGTTGCCTCTTCCTCGTCAATTTCTGATTCTTCTTGATCGTTTCCTGTCAGAGCCAAACCTTTGTTCCTAGAACTGTCAGCTATTCCCAGATGTAATTCATGAGTCATAAGGGATCCAGCCAACTCTTCCAGATTAAACTTTGTGAAATCTTAAGATTCTTGAATGGCTGTAACCTTCGCTCTCCAACGATCATCTTGAGGTAGGCTTTTTAGGATTTTACGTACTTGTTCATCTGAAGGAATTAGCCTTCCAAGGGAGACAAGCTCATTCGTGATGTTCGTGAACCTAGTAAACATTTCTTGAATGCTTTCTTTAGGTTCCTTAACAAATCTTTCGTATTTAGACATGAGCAAGTCAATCTTGGAACGCTTATTTCACTCGTTCCTTCGTGGGTAACCTCTAGCAGATCCCAAATTTCTTTGGCGGTTCTGCATCCCATAATGCGATTATGTTCGTTTGGACCAAGCCCACAATGAAGCAATTTGATAGCAAGAGCATTCATTTCCATCTTTTGAAAAACTTCTTTCTCGTATTCTGTAATAGGTTTGGGAACAGTCTCGTTATTGGAGTTGGTAGTTGTTACCTCAAAATCTCCAATTTCGATGACTCTCCAAACTTGATAGTTCTTGGCTTTGATGAAGATCTCCATCCTATTTTTCCAATACGTATAGAATTTGCCATCGAACATTGGTGGTCTTTGAGTAGAGTAACCTTCTTCCATTCGTTCGTTCATTTTCAGCATCTCTAATACACCAAGATACGGCTCTCAGGGTTTCCTGATCAAATGAGGAACAGGACTCTGATACCAATTGTAGAAACTCTTAGAGACAATGAACTGCAACAAGAGGGGGGGTGAATTGTTGTGGTGCCCAAGGAGTAATTTTTGCCCTATTTTCTTGCGGAATTTGAATAATAAAAATACTCAAAGCAAATTAAAGAAAACTAAAAATAACACAAGAAATTAACGTGGGAAAAAAGCCACGACCCTCTAGGGATTTCACTTCTCTTATTAATTTTATGTAAATAAATTCCCTATTACATAAAACTAATTCTCCATCTCTTCTCTTCTCTCTTCTCTTCTTCTCTTTCTCTTCTCGGTTCTCCTTCTTGTTTCTTTTTCTCTCTTTACAAAAATTCTCTCAATTCCCCTTAGACTTACCCAAGTCTAATTTACAATTTCTCTCAAAAACCCGTACAAAATAATTCTTTTCAAATGGATGAACAAAACAAGAATTGCACAAGGAATTAATCTTGGAATTAATAAGCTATTAAAACACTCAAGATTTCCTTTTCTTGATTTATGAATCTCACGAAATATATGTGGGAGCACTCGAATGATTAGCGTGAATATTTCTCTCCCAATTCTCCATGGGAGCACTCGACTGAATTTTTACGTGATTATTTCTCTCCCTTGATCACCAAATTGTGCTGGCTATCAAAAAGCATTTAAATACCATTTTAGATAATGTCATGCCATAATCCTATGATCCTTAGATGTGGGAGTAGTGGGCAATAACCGTGAGTTAGTGGGTAAGAAACTTGGTGGTTACTCCAAGTCTTCCCTTGTCTTTTAGCTAAAAATAGCCAAGACCTAATTTTAGAAATCTATTTTAAGATTAAATTAAAAGTTAGTTATTTTAATTTAAGAGTTAGTTTTTAATCTTAATTCCAAGTTAACTTCCTTGTGCTTCCTTGATTTAATCACCCGTACAACAAAAATAAAAAGAAAAATAAAAACTAAAAATATTTTCTTAATAAATTCGTTGACTACTTCTCTGACTGTTGATCTGGTAACACTGCACTGGCTCTGATTTACCATTCTTCGAATTTGACTTGATCTTGAAATAGTAGAGTAGTAATGCCCTTTTCAACTTATAATTGTTCCATCAACGACCTTTTAGAGACCGGATATAAAACCTAACACAATAATCTCAAACCGTAATATGTTTGTTTATAAATGTTTATGTTATCATCAAAACCAAATGGGCCAACAATTCACATTTAATACATAAGAAGAAAATAAAAAAAAACCGAGTATCCGTATTTCCACCCGGTTTAAACAAGATATCCGGATTCCGAGGTACGCGGTTTTAACCGGGTAGGAACCGGGTCACAATTTTAGGTATCTGAAAAAGCGGGTATCCGGATTTACGGATCCAAGTCGACTCGGTACCCGTTTTTGAACACCCCTACCTAAAGGTGATCATTTAAAATTTTTCCAAATATACATTATTTTAATTTTAAAATTGTTATGTGTCATTTTTATATTTTTTTAAAAAATTGATCTAATTAATTGGGTCAATTTTATTCCGGTCATTAGGGGTGTGCAAAATAAGACCGGACCGGCGGTCCGGACCGGAACCGGCTAAGACCGGACCGGAACCGGAACCGGACCGGGTGCATCCGGTCCGGTATCCGGGTCTTACTTTTTCCAATTTCGGGTTTCCGGTCCGGTCATCCGGGTTGGACCGGATGAGACCGGATGTCATAAAATTGATTTGGAAGAGGAGTAATGTGTGATTTGCCTTACATCATATGATGATGGAAGTGAGCTACGTGAACTTCCATGCCATCACCATTTCCATTGTGCTAGCATAGACAAATGGCTACACATCAATGCTACTTGCCCCCTTTGCAAATACAATATACTCAAGAATGGTTGTCAAAGCAGCATTTACAACATTATGTTTTACTCTTCAATTATTTTAAAGGAATTAAAACATTTTTTTTTCAACATAAAATAATTTTTTAATTCAAATATGTTAATTTTATAATAATGAATTTGCTAAATTATTTTAAAATATTCTATTTTTCAATTTATTTTTTGTCTCAAAAAAATTTCCGGTCTAACCGGTCCAAACCCGGACCGGACCGGAAGAATTCCGGGTTAGACCGGGACCGGACCGGATGGAACCGGTCCGGTCTCCGGTCTTAGATTTTTTGAGATTCCGGTCTTCCGGTCCGGGTTTGGACCGGTGAACACCCCTACCGGTCATATTAAAACTCTGAGCCAACCAACCACTAAGGGTACGAGCACCACCCTCCAATAGTCAAATACTTTTACTTAAATAATATAATGAACATTAAAGTATCAAAACGTGTGGACCCAACTAAATTTAAAGAGCTTCAGAAAATCCAGGAGACAACACATGTGAATTTCCATCATTTTGTTAAACTAATAATCATTTGCCGTAATCTTTGTTGGTAGTCTTTAATAACAACAATTTGAGCTTAAGATTGTGTTTATGTGAATGCCAATATGGCATTGCTTGCATTACATGCAAAGTTTGATGACCCCATTTCCCACTTTCTACTAACTTGCATTGTGGCCACTAATTGTGGAGCAATTGATCCTCCTTTTTCAAAACTACATTCAAATATAACTTCTAAAGGACTCTAATTAATCCTTAATTACATCATGGCATGGCCTTTTTTAGAGGTCAAAAGTTGAGATTTAATTTGTTGATTTCACTGAATGCTATCAACAAAACTTAATTAATCCATATATTGGTGCTAGAAGATAAGGTATCTTGTCCATTGGTTCTTTAAATACATTGCTCCCCCGGCCCATATATTTTTAAAATAAGAGAGAATATAAAAAAAAAAATTAAAAGTTATATCCAAAATCAACAATTAGGATAATTTAATGGGAGTGAGTATAATTAAATTTGGGGAAATTGATCAGTGGGACAGACTACAAGAATTTTATGGAAAAATCATGAGTTTTTTTTTTATTTTCCACGTGGTAGACGAATATTTTTCTAATTTGCATGTTGATCCCGTGAGTTCAACAATTTCATGCAGTCGACAAAAGATTAAATTATTGTTAAATTAAGTACTTTTTTCGAACCAAATTTTCAAAAACTCTGTCCACACAGGTGTTCATGATAATTGTTTTTAAAAAAATTGTCATGAAAGTTAATAATTACGTAAAATTAACAAAAATCTTAACTTTTTGCCTATTAAGTGGAAAAGTCAAAAGTTTAGGATCACCACGAAAATTAGAATTACATTTATCCACCACATAAAAGTTAGAAATTTAGGATCACCACATAAAATTTTCAATAATTTTATTAATAGAAAACCTAAGAATATAAATATATGTTGAAAAAAATGAAACGAAAGAGTTCCTTTAAAAAAAATTGAAATGAAAAAGTTGAAAAGAATTCACTAATAGCTAAAAAATAGGCTCACTATAATATTTTGCATAATTAATTAAATTATACTCAGCTTAGTAAATTGGGTAGCGCAAGTTTTATTTCAACTAATTGAATCTCAATGGCAATGAAAGAGATATACTAATAATCTAATTTATTGGTGATTTTCCTACAATAATGTTATATATATTATTGATTAACTATGAATAATGCTAACTTTGAGGGGTATTCTCCAATAGTAAACCCGGTGACCGGATGACTTGCTATAGCAAGTTTTAATTTAAAAAACAAAAGATAAAATAAAATGTTAAGAAAAATGTTAAAAAATAATCAAAAAATATGATTTTTTTATTATTTAGAATTTTTATGTAAAATTTTAAAAAAAAAATTTCTTAATTTTAAATTAATTTTCAGTGTACTTTTATGGTGAATTACCTACTATAGCAGGTTATCAGGTTACCCAAGTTTAGTCTAGGTAAATACCCCTTAAAGTTGGGATTATTCATGGTAAACCAACAGGTGAGATTATTGTAGGAAAATCACGAATAGATTAGATTATTCTAGTTAATTTTTCCTAAAACAAAAGGTGGATTATTAATCGGACTTCACTTAAGCAGGTGTACGTCCATCTGGTAGGCAGTTGTGGATCCAGGGATGAGAATCGCAGGAAGCACCAACAAATGAATGAAGTTTCAACATAATTGCGTCTGTGAAATTAACAACTAAATTTTTCTTTTTATTTTTACAAATCTCAAAAAGAAAATAACCTAGATTACATTATTATTATACCAGAAGTCCCACTAATGCACACATTGAGAATTCTTGACGTCCATACTTCAAGACCTCATTCTCCCACTTACGGGAGCATTAGAGATCATAATATCAGGATGTCTTTTAGGTATTGTTTCCTTGTAGCTTGCATCTTGCATTATATATTCCTATAAAATAATTATTCTTGCAGATTAGTGATAAAACATAGATAATTTATTAAAATTTTTTTTAAAAAAATTATAAGAGTAAATAATAAGGTATGTTATGAGCAACGACTGCACAATAGGAGACAACTGGTCTCCCGCTGCTGCGGTAGAAGCTATATAACTTGAACTCCAGTATGGGTATATTGTATACAGGTGTGGATTCTAGGATCCGGTATGATAATTTAAAATTCTAGGATATGTGAATATTGTATTATTATTGTATACGACTATTGGGACGATGCAAAATAATTTAAAAAAAATTCATATAACATAAATCTACTTAAAATTGCCTAAAACGTAAACAATAAATAAAAATTTAATTTTTTTCATAATGCTTATTATCAAGATAAAAAAAACAAATGTTCCATTAAAAAGTCAAATAAAACCTTAATCTAATAAACAAAAAAAAAAACAAAGAAAAAAAAAGTTGTAAAAAATTACATAAAGCAATAGTGTACTCCCTCTGTCCCATTGAAATTGCAGCATTTTCCATTTTAGTCCGTCCCACTTAATTTGCAACATTTCTATTTTTGGATAATGGCCCACCACTTTCTTTTAATCTCATCCATACATTATAACTCTCTTTTAATTTCATCCACACAATTCATTCTCTCTCTTCACTTATTACCACTTTCTTAACATTTGCCCATTTTCTCTTTGATGCAAATCAAAGAGGACGGAGGGAGTACTAGCAAGAGTATATGTCAATGAAAGTACAAGTTTCTAAAAACAATGCTAAATACTTCTATAAGTTAAAAGAAAGAAAGCGGGTTCAGTAAATTACATTGTCGAGTTAATACCCAAATCTTTAATCTTATCCAGATTTTTGTAAGGAAGAATTGATTAAAATTGGAATAGAATAGAGAATTTTTGTTACCAGAATTGAAAATTAAAAAAAATACCTAACTTTTGGAAATTAGAGCCCTAATTTTGCGAAATTGAATTTGAATGTGTGTGCTCCTGGTTGCTTTAGTTTTGTTGATACTTCTTCAATCTTTGAAGCGATTGTTTAGTGCATGGTGAAGAACTTGAGAGGATTGATAATGGCGGAATATGATTAAAAATCAATCCTCTTATAGTGGATGCACCACAAAATAATTTGTTTTTTTTTTTAATATTTGATTGAGAGCAAAAGCTTGTATAGATTATATTGGAAAAAAAAAATCAATCCACCATTAATTCTCAAGATTCTTGAATAGTGGGACAGCTGAAGAGGAGCACACTGCAACTGATAAGGGTCTAGTAGAGGTTGAAGGAAGAAGCTCATGAAAAATCACGTTTAAGGAAACACAAAAACTTGGCCGAGATTGTCTCATAATGAAACGGGAGATGGGCCGGCCCAATGTTAGGCGCGTGTAACACATGCGCGCGCCTTTTCCTCCAAATTTCGTTTTTTTTTTTTTTTTATTTTTCTGGAAAAATTTCAATTTGAACCTTAAAGATATCAGTTATGCTCTTACTTTGCGCAGTTTTGCATTCAAGTATACATATATTCAGTTTCATTGTTACTTTATTCAATTCTCATTTTATACTATGCAGTTTCATGATTAATGTAGTTCATATAGGTATTCAGTTTTTATAGTATTCAGTTTCATTGTTAATTTATTTAATTCTCATTTTATACTATTCAGTTTCATGATTAATGTAGTTCATGCATGCATGATTAAATTGAAATTGATATCTTTAAGGTCAAAACTGATACCTTTATGATTAGAATTGTCAAATGCCCAGAAGATGGAATCAAATAGAGAAAGCATTGGGCTGGGCCGCGTCTCATTATGAGACGGTCTCGGCCAAGACCCTCCAAATTACTATAAAACTCGCTAAAGCGGAGACCCTCTAAATTTTGAACCTTTAAAATTTTAAAAAAAATTCAAACCTTTAAAAGCAAATGAACTAAAGTTCGTACCTTTAAAATCAAATTTTCCTTTATTTATCATTCTTAGTTTGTGATTAGTGTTTGATCTATAAGTTAAAACATAGTCAAATAGGATCTCGTTTAATTTTATTTCAAAGCAAAGATTATTAATATCTGATTATTATAATCTTTTATTTTATATATTTCGAAATATTAAGGAATAAATACACTGCATGAAAAATCAAATATTTCAAGTAAATTGAAACGTAGGTGATATATCACATATTCTTGCATAGTATTGTCTCACGTGAAATGCACCCATATTTAACTTAACTATTCCAATCAATATCAAAATAATTAACATGAGTAAATTTTTTGTTTTAATTTGGTCTTAATGGAAACATTGTAAATTGAACCATTAAAAAAAGAGGGATGTTGGGTCAAATTGTTGACCTGCTTGTAGCGACGGACTTTGTTCAGTTCAGCCGCGATTGCAGGAAATCCTGTAATCTACTATTCTTTGTTCCCATTTCCTTTTGTGGGGTTGGTGGGTATCCCATTTATTAGGCTTAACGCTTAATTATGCACACAGTTATACATGCACCGATTTTCATTATGAAAGTAATATACTTTTTCCTTCTATAATACTTCATACATTTAACTTTTTTACGTAATATAATATACCATTTTGTTCATTTATAGGTTGAATTATACACATTTAAAAATTATAAAAAGTTTATTTTATGAAGATATGCGATTAGACAATTCAAACAAGTTCCCACTTGACTATATTATTACTTACATATTAGCCGCAATATATAAAATAAGCTTAAACGATAAATAGTGCCCAAAAACAAAACGTAGCAAGTATTTCGGAATGGAGAAAGTATATGGACAAATAATAATAATATCAATGTGATAATAATAAAGTTTATCGGAGAATCAAATTTTGTCTCATTTAGACTGATTATTTTTTAGGATAGGTTTTATCGTTGAACTTAACTTAGCCCTTCTCAATTCCCCGTCAACCCTATAAGAAAAAGTAAGTATTTCCCTATATCCTTTTTACTTTGTATGTCTCTTAATATTATTAGGGTTATTTATCAACTACATCTTTAAAGTTTAGTCATTTTAAAATAAATAGCCTAGAAGTATTTTTTTTTTTTTTGACAAATAACAATCTTTGATGAGGTTGTTACTAAAGGAGTGACTTTAATGGCGGCAATGCTGGTGGTGATGGGGTGAGCGAATAGTGGTGATTGGAAAGTGGTATAGAGAGGTTGGGAAAAAAGGATTTAATTGAGGATAATTGGGCAATGTTAGATCAATGAATTTAATTGAAAGTCAAAAGTTATTTAGCATGGTCAATGGTCATTTAGCAGGTCATCCAGTAAAGTCATTGTATCGATATCGTGTTTGGTAATTTAAAGGATGTTGTTTGTAAAAAAAAATTTTTGAGACTATTTATTCTAAAATAACTAAACTTCAAGATTGTAGTAGATAAATAATCCTTCTTATTCTCCTTCTTCTTCTTTTTCTTGTTACTATTATTATTATTATTATTATTATTATTATTATTATTATTATTATTATTATTATTATTATTATTATTATTATTATTATTATTATTATCATCATTAAATTATTATTATTATATTATTATTATTATTATTATTATTATTATTTTTATAATAAGAAATTCATTTCATAGAAGAAGACTTTACAAGAAGTTGGTGGGGAGTCGAGCAATAAACTGAGCACCCACACCTTTTTGAATACAGAAAGCTAATCTATGAAAACTATATGCTATAGACTTAGTGCTACTTGAGTTACTCGAGGAAAATGATGCAATCCTTGAGAGTAGGTTAAGTGCGTCCTCACCCAACTCTCCAAAAGTGGAAAAAGTAAAGGGGATGAATTTTTATCCATTATCTTCACACTCAGAAGTGTATTTCTTCCTTTTTCTTTCTGCAGCATTAGCTAAAGAAACACCAGGGGCCCATGAGGAGACCCCAAGGCCAGCAAAGGGTGAGCTTCCAGTAACATCCACACAATTGTCCTTGCCATGAAGCCAATTAAACAGAAGGAGATTCGCTGGCCTGAGCTCTTTCCCATCCGCTGTATTATTATTAATTATTTTTGTACTATTAAACCATATTTAATACTCCCTTCAAATCAGTTTAGATGTCCCATTTGGGATTTCACGGATTTTAAGGGCTGAGTGGGGTCCATTAAAAAGGTGGTACTTGGGTATTTTAATTGATTAAATTAATTGTAAAGGTGGTAGTTGGGCATGGGGAATTGGAAAAGTGGGGGTATTTAGGTAAAAAAAAGGATAGACAAAAAAGGAAATGAGACAATTGGTATGGTTTTGCCAAATAAGGAAATGGGACATCTAAACTGATTCGGAGGGAGTATTATAGAAGGAGACTTAATAAGAAGTTGGTAGAGAGTCAAACAACAAGTTGAGCATCCACACTCTTCTAAATACAAAAAATTAGTTTGTGAAAAATGTATTTCCTTGACTTGGTACAACTAGAATTACCCAAAGAAAACAAAGCAACCTAAATAACAAGTCGAGCGCGTCTTCTCCTAGCTTTCCAAAGGTGGAGAAAGCAAATGAGATGCATTATTTAGAAGTGTATTTCTTCCTCATTCTTTCTTTAGCAATGGTTAAAAAAGCCTCAGGTTCCCATGAGGAGAGTCCTGTAACAGGAAAGGGTGAGCCTCTAGTGACATCCACACATGCATCTTTGCTATGAAACCAATTAAGGAGAAGGGGATCCGTAGGCCTAAACTTTTTCCCTACCTTGGAATAAAACCCCATTGGTGCCCCCTTGCGGACATAATTCCCAACTTTGCAATAGATATCACAAGCATGTACCAAACCAAATTGTGCCGTAGCTTCACACCAGTCTCATGGGAGCAATGAACAGCATGATCAAGCAGTTTATCCATAATGGATTGTTGCAGCTCGGACATAGGTTACCTTTAGCGAACAAGGGAATAGTGAGCCAATAACATAAAACAGACCGATACATGATTCATTATCTGTCCCAAGCCCTTATTAGGGATTGTGAGCATAAAATCTTGGGCATGTGGTTACAGAGTGGAGCTAAGAATGACCAGTTGTCTTGGGGTAAGCATGAAAGTAGAAACTAAGCTCTTCTCAACAACACTAAAATAAACCCCTGCTAGGTTTTCCATCATATAGCAGGCAACGGGTTCATCATTGGGAGAAAAGGCGTAGGAGCCACAAAGAACTGAGAAAAGACCAAGAGCATGTTCAAAAGCCGATCCCAAGGAAGAAAAATCGCTATTTGCCAAAATCTTAGCTAGATTGGAGTGAGCTGGCTTGAAGACAAGATGCGAGGGGAGCATAGTTAATAACACCACCTGCTGAGTAGATGCCAAGCCCACCCATCTTAATGGGGAGGCTGACTAATCTCTATTGCTAATCCCCAAAATCTTGTCCAAAACCAATCTGAAAGGCAAGTCCTCAACGCGTATAATAATCTCTCAACCCCAGCACATTAGCGAAGAAGGAGAAGTTCACAGTGTGGATCACATAGTTTGCTAACAGCTGCCTTGAGCTCAAGAGTTTTAGAAATCCATCAAGATAAAAGCTCTGTTCCGTATTCACTGAG
This sequence comes from Amaranthus palmeri, assembly GCA_019776075.1. Lineage (NCBI taxonomy): Eukaryota > Viridiplantae > Streptophyta > Magnoliopsida > Caryophyllales > Amaranthaceae > Amaranthus > Amaranthus palmeri. The sequence goes on along the minus strand of JAAKBH010000088.1, from coordinate 188,105 downwards.
CCGCCAAGAAGTTTTACGCCCACACAAGGACAAGACGTTTCAAGCGGGAAAACCCCGGGTTCTCTACTTCTAGGATCCTCCCTAGGCCAGAAAAGTTCAGTCTTGTCCACATTAAGAAGCTTTGATTATTATTATTATTATTATTATTATTATTATTATTATTATTATTATTATTATTATTATTATTATTTTATTGTTATTATTATTATTATTATTATTATTATTATTATTATTATTATTATTATTATTATTATTATTATTATTATTATTTTGTTAATTAACATACTCAAATAGAATTACGAATTATATTGTCAAACATTGACTATGATTTCATCGATTTATATTATAGCATATATTCATGTGGCATCTTGATAGTTTCGTCGCAATATATAGTTTTTAAATGTCAACCTTTTAGAATTTAGGAACATACAATTAAAACCATTTGAGTTTTAAGTTTGTATTAGGATCTGCACAAAAAGTAAATGAGAAGAACAAATGAAAATTGATGGAGTACATTATTTTTTGGAGAAATGAAAATTTTCCATAAATCCTCCAAAAACTCTTTATCATTAATATCTCTAATTTTGTGAAAAGTTTATTAGTGGACTTTGCATTGAGATAGATGAAACAAAATCTCACTTGAGTGTGTTATATAACTTATAAATTAAGAATAAAATATAAGTTAAAAAGTGATTGATAAACAATATTAAACATCAATGAGACGAATAACTTGAATATGTGAAAATATATCTATTTATTAACTATTACTTAAACAAAACTCAGTTAGCATCATCATTAAATTTATTTTCAAATTAATTTAATAAAATCTTGCATCGCACTGTCGCACTGACATTATCCAATACGAATACTATAAAAATACATTATTACGATGAAAAAAAGGTGGCGAATATTTGTTTTCAAAATTCGGATATAATGAAAGATTTGGAAGTTTTTACGCTAAAGAATCCGTGTTTGCACCGATTGCCAGCTAGCTTTTTTTCATTACTTTTTCCCTTTTCCTTTTGAAAAATGCCCATTTGCCAGCTCTTAGTAGAAATACTCTTACATTTCTTTTACTGAGTAGGAAAACACACGAAGAAGAAACAAAAAAATTTAGAAATTATTAAAATCAACAAAAGCAATGCCAAATTAAATAATACCCATCCCCTGCTTTATTTTTTCTTTATATTCCTGCTCTCATCCACTTGACACACCCTCTGCTACAAGATCTCTCTACTCCATTTTCCTCCATTCATCTTAGGTATGCTTTTCTATCATTATCTTTTTAAATACCCTTTTTTCTGCCAATGTTCTACTTTTTAAATGTACTATTATGTATTAAATTGGTGATATTCATAATGGGTTATATATATATTGATCTTCATTGTTTTTTATAATTTTTATTTCAATTTTTGGGGTTTTTCAGGAGTTATAAACTTTGAACAAGATGATGGAAGAAAGAAGTATGAAATACTTAACAATCTTGGGATTAATTGCATTTTTAAATGTATTTATTGTAAATGCTGATGACCCATATAGATTTTTTACTTGGACTGTCACTTATGGAACTATTTCTCCTTTGGGTGTTCCTCAACAGGTTGGTTGAATTTTATTTTATTTTATTTTATTTTATTTATTTATTTTTTTTTTGGGGGTATAATTAGATGTGAAGTAGAAAGGTAGAATATTGTATATTTGGTTAATTTATGTATTAAAATCTAACTGTATGTTTATGGTATTGTTTATGATGCAATTAGGTCATTCTCATCAATGGTCAATTTCCAGGACCTAAACTTGATTGTGTGACAAATGACAACATTGTTCTTAATGTCATTAATAAATTGAATGAGCCTTTTCTTCTCACTTGGTATGTTTCCCTTTCTTCTTAACATCTAATATTTTAATAAGATTATTTTTAGACCTATTTTCTGAATTCTATCAAATATACCTTTATACCATTGACCATTGTGATCTTGTTGTGGCAGAATGTTTTTTGATGCTGTTTCCGGATTTATTTTTAATAGTCCAATTTCATTTTCACTCATAAAATGCACTAATTCAAGACTTAATTGTAGATTACTATTTTATATTGACATGAATCAAAGAAGATCCATTTAATTAAATTTAACTTGTCAATGAAAAATAAAATAATAAAGTGATGGTTGAATAGTGATAAAAACCAATTGATTTAAAGGAGTATAAATAAACAATTGACAACTAAAAATGAAGCAAAAGCTTGAGAATCGACTTATTTCTAGCTATGAAAATCAAACTCTCAATGCCCTGTTGAAGTGCCCATGTGTTACCCACATGTGAGTTGTCCCACATCGAAGAAAGAGTACTACTTATTCTCCTCCTTGTTTGGATTGCCCAGTCCTATTTTCTAAATTTTAACGTGCCCTCTTAAGCTTTTTTTTCTCTTTCCGTCTAAATAAGAGAAATTAATGAAGTAAAATTTAACGAAAACAATACCCAATTTATGACTTATCTAATTGGGGATTCACAAAATCTCACAAGAGACGGTCTATAGGATAGACCACAAAATTGGGCCAGCCCATTTCCCTTAACTGATTTTTTTAATTATAATATGAATTATATTATGTTATAATCTTAAATGTAAGGTATTATAACCTCGAATATACTATTCTATAACCCCAAATATAAGTTATTATAACCCCAAATAATTTATTATAGCCCCAAATATACTATGTTATATTTTGGGCTGGGCTTCATGGATTCCGTCTATAGTGTTTGGATTTTATTTCTATTTGAAAGTGTTTGGCTAAACGAGTGGTAAGCTTTTGTAGGCCGAATCACATGATTTAACTGACAAACAGGTGCACAATCTAATATCGTCATTTACATAACATTTATGTAATTGCTTCTAACTTTAATTAATATCATTAACATGTGCAAATTGCATTTGCTAGTATAACTTGAGTTTGATTCTCGTTATCCCTCTCATAGCCCTCTATTTCCCTCTCCTACCATGTACCGAAAAAATAATACAATCAAATTGATTTACTTCTTTTTCGAGTGAATCAACTAATGTATTCTATTAACCAAGCTACATGTTGTATTGACGGTTAGGAAGTCGAACCCCAAACCATGAGATCAAGAGATTAAGCATATTTTTTTGTCTATTTTTTGAAGAGATAGATTAGTTACACTAGCTTAAATTAATGTTTTCTGTTAACTGCTAAACTTTGATACTAATAGAGTAATAGTCTACTTTTTCCGTCCAGTTGAGTCTGGCATACTTGAATTACGTGTTGCAAACTCAAAGGGCGGAGGTAGCAAGTTCTTATTAACTCTAGTTAAAGTAAAGAGTACAAAATCAATCAAAATAGAGTATGAGTATCCAACATTCAACAATTTGTCATATGTCACAAAGGAAGATTGTTTTTTTTTTGTACTATAAAGGAACTAAAGAATTTAATCCAAATATATAAGTTGGGTTTCTGGCTTATTTGGCTATTGACATTAAATATGGGAATGTATTGAAAATTATAATCATATATTTTTGTTCACAGAATACATCCTCATTTATACCAAGTAAAAAGCTGAAATTAAGTGGTAATGGAATAATTGTGAAATAAAACACTTGATTCAGAATGAGAGCTTTTTTACTGTGAGAATAACACAGCAAATTAATAAAAATTAACACTAAAAGTCATTCTCATTAGGATTTTTAATAGCAATAACAAAACACCATGAAAGCTGTTGAATTTGAATGCATAATGTAAGTGCGTAGACACACTTTTATTGATAATGAAAAAAGATGCAAGTGCTTGTAAGATACTAAGATGAGTTATCTTACATTAACCTTCTAATTATGAGCTTCTTGTAAACTGTAGGAATGGAATTAAGCAGAGGAAGAACTCATGGCAAGATGGTGTTCTAGGGACTAACTGTCCAATCCCTCCTAACAAAAACTTCACATACTTTTTCCAGCCTAAAGATCAGATTGGTTCTTACACTTACTTCCCATCGACTGGGTTCCACCGTGCTGCTGGTGGGTTTGGTGCTCTCAATGTGTACTCCAGGCCTCGGATTCCCATTCCTTACCCTAATCCTGCCGGTGACTTCACTTTGCTTATTGGTGACTGGTACAAAACCAATTACAAGGTTTGTTTTTCATTGCATTTCTAATGTTGTTTGTTTCAACTCCTGCTTATCCATGAAAGTCATTGCTATGGCGTCTTGTTTCTTTTGTTTAATCTTATGTTGAATTTGGTTTTATGCAGACTCTTCAAAGGGCTCTAGATGCAGGAAAAGCTCTTCCATTTCCTGATGGCTTGCTTATTAATGGCCGGACTGGAGCTTCCTTCAATGGAGATCAAGGTAGCTTTCAATGACCAAAAATTTCTGATGTTGAAGTCTTTGTTTTTTTTAGACGTAAAAAGATCAAATCGGTATTCACGTTTCAGGAAAAACATACAAGTTTCGAGTTTCAAATGTGGGAATGTCAACTTCATTCAACTTCAGAATTCAAGGTCACAAATTAAAGGTGGTTGAGGTTGAAGGATCTCACGTAGTTCAGAACCTATATGACTCCATTGATGTGCATGTGGGTCAGTCTCTCTCGATCCTTGTGACCTTAGATCAGGCTCCCAAGGACTACTACATTGTTGCTTCGACACGTTTCACAAGGACAGTTCTTACCGCAACCGGAGTTCTTCACTACTCAAATTCTCACTCGCGGGTGTCTGGACCTGTGCCAGCACCTCCTGCTGGACAATTTCATTGGTCCATGGAACAAGCCAGAACTTTCAAGTAAGCAATTCTCAATGCTGAATTACCATATTACTTGATATCTAATTCTATATTGTCTTTGGTGTTCTTATTATTACTTAATACATTCGTACGATTAAAATCTCTTTTGGAAAATTCATAATGTAGGTGGAATCTTACAGCAAATGCGGCTAGACCAAACCCTCAAGGATCCTTCCACTATGGAACAATTCCAATTTCACAAACCTTTGTGTTAGCTAATTCGGCTCCTCTGATCAATGGAAAGCAACGCTATGCTGTTAATCAAGTGTCCTTTATATACCCCGATACCCCTCTGAAGCTTGCCGATCATTTCAACATTCCTGGAGTGTTCAGCTTGAATTCCATTCAAGGCTATCCATCGGGTGGATCTGCAAGACTTGGCACTTCAGTTTTAGGAACTAATCTTCATAATTTCATTGAGGTTGTCTTCCAGAATGATGAGTATTCAATGCAGTCTTGGCATCTTGATGGCTACGATTTCTGGGTTGTTGGGTACTTTTCTTACATGATATTGTTCTCTTGTACTGCAAGTCTCGGTTTTTGCACGCCTCTCATAATTTGACTTGAAATTGTTACAGTTTTGGTGCTGGTAAATGGAGTCAAGCCAGTCGGAAGAGTTACAATCTTAAAGATGCTCTTACCAGACATACTACTCAGGTATTGTTATCTTTGGGCTACAGCCATCAATTTGATTTTTTGTCACATTGGCCTTTAGAACTGTATCAATAAACAAATTAAACCAAAAGTTTAGCCTGTTATGTTATATATATACTCTATCAATATCAACATGCTTCCATACATAATATGTTCAGTCCAGCCATGTTTAGACTGTTATTTCTGACCCTGTATCATGGCTCATCGGCTCTGTTTGTGTGGCTCGGCTCAGTCCTGATTACAATTTAGAACAGTGATGATCTTATAGATGCTTGAGAGTATAAATTACTAAATACACCCTTCTAGTCCGTGTTGACCCCCTAGTAATATCAGACTCAAATCGAGTTTGCGATCTCATTATATATATGGGTGAATGTTACAGGTTTATCCCAAGTCTTGGACAGCCATATTGGTGTCATTGGACAACCAAGGGATGTGGAACCTGAGATCTGCAATTTGGACACGACAATATCTAGGACAGCAACTCTACCTCAGAGTATGGAACGCGGACAAGAGCCTCGCTAATGAATATAATCCCCCAAGTAATGTGCTCCTCTGTGGAAAAGCAGTTGGAAGACATCCTTAAATAGCCTTCCGTCTACTTCAAGTCTAGTTATTTGTCACCCTGATATATATAGACTATAGAGATTCTGCTATTAGATTGCATCAGTCATCAGCGTTTGACTGTGAGTTTGGTACACGCGGGAAATATTCTTATTTTGTACCCTTGTCACTCTTATTATTATCATCTGTATATTGTATTGCAAGGAAAATTCCTTGCTTAATTATTTAATTTCTTTGATTAGAATGGAAAAATTTCATCATAACATCAGTGTTGATTTGTTCGGTTGATATGCTTATGACTACTTTTTTATAAAAAAATTAGTTTTTTTAACCAATGGTTATCTAGAAATTTTTGTTGTAGGTGGTGAGAATTGGATCCTTGTCAAAAGGGTGAAAGTAGAGGTGTTCAAAATAAACACAACTTTGTAACTGAATCTGACTTTAACCCGACTTTAAATGAATTTAAATTTAAGTAACAAGCCAATGTGGACATGTAGTGATTAAGGGTGTGATTTAGTCCTTAATCCATGGTAAATGTATTGTGGTAAAGGGAAGTAAAAAGGGGTATATATTATGTAAGGTGAAATAAGCTTACAAGGAACAAAGTGGATTTGGAGGCTGTAGAAAACGTCGAGTCGGCTTTTCTCCTGGCCTAGGGAAAGCCTAATTAACTATATAGGCTGGATTGTTTCCTTTGTTTAGTTTTTGTCTCTTGTTTTTCCTTACGTTTGCATGTAAGTGTCGTAGACCCTATGTATTATAAATAGGGCAAAACACATATATTAGTGCTAATGCTTTCTTAACCTCTTTCTCTCTACTTAATTCTCTCTCTACTTTCTTCTCTCTTCTATTCTCTTCTCTCTTCTATTCTCTTCTTCATCCATTGTAATTATCATCAAGTATGTATCCCCACTGGAGAACCATTGAAGGAACAATAAGACATCTAGGCTAGGACAGTGGATGTAGCCCAATTATGGATGAATCATACTTAAATCTTTTGTGTTGACTTTGATTGTGTCTTGATTGCTTAATTGAGGTTCTTGGGGTTGCACAAATGTAGGACTTGTTCTTGATTGATCTAGTACAAGAAATGACATCCATGAAGTTGGATATTGATGTTAAAGCAAGTGAAAATATTTGTGAATTTGACGTTAACTTTAATCACATTGTCGAACATGCTTTATCATGTACATTGGAGGAGGATGTTGAAGATGTGTCGAATGTTGGTGGATTAAGGTTCGGAACGGTTCATGAGGTACTCGATGTGGAGTGTCTAAAGCTTCACTAAGAGTATAGGGACCATGTCTTGAAAGAGGCAAGACATGGGAAGACAAGTACTTGATCAATGCAAGGCGTGAAACAAAATGGGGCAGCAAGGGGCTGCTCGAACGAGCATGGGAAGGCTCGAACAAGCAGATACGAGGCAACAGGCAGTAGCTCGCGAAGAGGCTGCTCGAACGAGCAAATGGTGTGCTCGAACGAGCAGGAGGCCAGGGGTCTCTCAAAGTGTCTTTTGGGCTTCGGTTTCTAGCATTGATTGTGTGTATTATTTACTTATTTATTGCTGAATTATTGTCATACTTATTAGTATGTTAATTGTGTGGAGTTACATGTATGTTTATGGTGAATGAAGAGGTGATTCTAGAATGTAGTATTCCTCCCTATAAATAGGATACTCATTCTTAGAATACAAATCACCACAAACACACATTGAGAGTAGACTATTGCTTTGCTTAGAAACTAGAGGAGCGTTCTAACTTTGCATTAGTATTTGAAGATCTTAAGAGATTGTTCTTAAGATAGGAGAGTTTATTATACTTGTAATTGTTGAGTTCAATATAATAAACAACATTTGAGGGGGAGGTATCAAAGATACCTCATAAACACTTGTGTCATTTTTACTCTATTTTTCATTGTGTTCTTTTGTTGAATCTCGCTTTGTGACGTCCGTTTTCAATTGAGAATTTTGATAGGAATCAAAACTTTGGGTTATGGCAAGTGAAGATGAAGGCCATATTGATGCAACATGGAGTGTAAATGGCATTGGATGGTGTGGATACGATGCCTCAAGGGAAGTGTATCGATAAATGAGAGGAAATTGACTCAAAGGGTTTGAGTGCAATTAAACTATGTCACTCCAATGAGGTGCTTAGGGAAGTTTTCAAGGAAACTACTACTAAGGGAAGTTGTTTCTTGTTTTTTTTTGCTTAGGTTTGTATGTATGTGTCTTTGTAACACCCTCTAAATTAAGTCCATACAACTTAAAGATATTTTTATTTACTAAAAATAAACATTAACTTGGAGAGGGTTAATGGTCACAAATACGACTTGAAAATCGAAATAAAATCACTTAATTGAAAGCGAAAGGATAAAATATTCAAATTACAACTTGATAGAAAGTTTCTTAATAAAGACATAAATGAAATACGATAGACTTTAAATAACTTTCTAGGCATTTTATTTTAAGCATCCTCACTGAAATTCCCATACCTAGATTAACCTGCAAAAATAAAAGGGAAAACAAGAAAACAAATTACACAAAAAAATCAGTATAATTAAACTGAGTAATTCGACCATTCCGTAAAATTAATAGCAAAATAATTTTAAATACAAATCGATTTGACCAATAAAAGAGTTTAAATAATTTATCATCTTTGAATTTTGTCGGTCATAATAAGATTAAAATAATTTAGAGGATAAATGTGAACGCTAGTAGTCCGGGACTAATCCCTGTTAACCGCCTACTTCAACAAAGGTCGTCACCTTAATAATAATGGCCAATCACAAGAGTCCCTAGGGAGCACACACCTTACGGGCTACATTTTCCTCATAATATTAGTGGAAATATGATCCTCAATTTATTATTACTTTATAACAGTTTAAAATTTATCATTATATTAAGTTTCGACCGAAGATAATCGTAGTCAATTAATAAAATAAAATTTTGTAAAAGAGATATGTAATCAATTAAGGCCCTTGGCCAAGGAAACATAAGAAATGTCAGAACAACAATGGTAGAGGGGATTCAACACCAAAGGTTAGGATGTCGAAACCTTTGCATGACCGCAATGGAAAAGAAACATAAGCCGTTTGGAGGCTTTCGGAAAAAGTCTTCCATACGGGCCAGAACAGCAAGGGTAAAGGGGATTCGACACCAAAGGTTAGTATGTCGAAACCTTTGTATGACCGCAATGGAAAACAAAAGGATTTACAACTGTAAGAAATGTCAGAGGAATCACCCAGGAAGGGACTGTCGGGACATGTTGGTGGACTGTTCTCACTGTGGTAAACCAGGTCATAGGATGTATGAGTGTTATACTCGCTTGGGACAACAAGAACTTAAGGGAGGAAACCATCGAGGTTTTCAACAATAACGTTTTGGTAACGGACGGAGTGGTAACGAAGCTGGAAGGGGAAGCTATAATGCTGGTACTTTTGGTCGGAGTGGTGACACAAACCCTAGGTTTCAAGGGAGTCACTCCGGTGTTCAGCAACCACAGGGGAATACTAGGAACGAGAATTTTACAGGCCAACGTGGAAATCAAGGAGGTGTTGCTACTGCTACTCAGAATACTGGCAGACTTTCAGCAGTTAACTCTAGAGAAGCAGCGTAGACGTCGGATGTGGTCACATGTACGTTCTGCATCAATACAAAGCTTCTTAAAGTTCTTTTTGATTCTGGTGCATCATGCTGGTTTGTTTCAAAGTCTAGAGTTAAGGACTTAGAGTTGGAAAACCCCGAGGAAACTTCTTTTTCAGTTGGTATTCCATTTGGAGAAACATTTCATTGTAATATGCTGTTCCGCGACGTGTCAGTTAAGATAGAAAAAGTAGACTTTCCGAGTGATTTATTTTCTCTCGAAATGGATGACCTAGATGTAGCACTTGGGATGGATTGGCTGAGTAGATATAAGGCGATAATAGATTGTGACGAATAGTTTGTGACTCTAAGTGGACCTAGGGGGAAGAAGGTTAAATATAAAAGTCTTCCTAAGGGACCGAAGATAAAAATTGTGTCGTCATTGGAAGTCAGAAAACTAATCAAGCAAGGGCAACTATTCTGTGTAGTGTAAGTAAGGTGAAGGAGCGAGAGGTGCGTCTTGAGGACATTCCGGTGGTCAGGGACTCTAAGGATGTTTTTCCGGAAGAACTTCCTGGTATGCCACCAAGAAGGGATGTGGACTTTACGATTGAATTAATACCTAGGAAAGGGCCGATTTCAAAAGCTCCGTACCGAATGGCACCAAAGGAGATGGAGTTTCGCCCTAGGGAGCCCCGGTGTTGTTTGTGAGGAAAAAGGATGGAAGTATGCGTCTCTGTATTGATTATAGAGAACTTAATAAGGTCACTGTTAAGAATAAGTACCCGTTACCACGGATTGATGACCTTTTGGATCAGCCCCAAGGCGCTGGAATCTTCTCAAAGATCGATCTGCGGTCAATCATCAGTTACGTATTAAGGAAGAGGATATCAGTAAATCAACTTTCAAAACTAGGTATGGAGACTTCAAATTCACCGTGATGCCTTTTGGGTTAACGAACGCACCGACAACATTTAAGAGATTGATGAATCGGGTTGTAACACCCGAATTTCCTCCGGTCCTTCACGAATTTGGTTTCGTTTAAGGTGTCGAAAATTCAGGGAATTGCCGACACCTTAAACGAAACCAAATTCGTGAAGGACCGGAGGAAATTCGGGTGTTACACAGGTTTTTAATGCATACCTCGATAAGTTTGTGGTGGTGTTTATTGATAATATCTTGGTATACTCTAAGAGTCCAGAAGAACATCGAGAACATTAGTCTTGCAGATTCTACGAGAGAATCAGTTGTATGCTAAGTTTTCGAAGTGTGAGTTTTGGTTAGAACAGGTGGCTTTCCTAGGTCATCTTGTTTCTAAAGATGGAATTTTCGTCTATTCGACGAAAGTAGAGGCCGTCCAGGACTAGTCTACACCTCGAAATGTTACGAAAATTCAAAGTTTCTTAGGTCTAGCAGGGTATTATTGTCGTTTTGTGAAGGACATTTCCCGTATTGCTCGTCCGCTTACATCCTTGATGATGAAGGAGAAGAAGTTTGAGTGGATCGAGTACTGTGAGAGAACCTTTCAGTTGTTGAAGGAAAATTTAACTCTACTGCCCTGGTGTTGGTTCTACCTGATCCTTCTTTGGAGTACTCCGTTTATAGTGATGCTTCCAAACATGGTTTGGGTTGTGTCTTGATGCAAGATCGGAAGGTAGTAGCTTATGCTTCACGACAATTGAAGACCCACGAATTCAATCATCCAACGCATGACTTAGAGATACCAGCTGTGGTTTTTGCATTAAAGATCCGGCGACATTATCTGTACGGTGAGAAATGTAAGATCTTTACAGATCACCAAAGTTTATAATTTCTGTTCTCTCAACCCGAATTGAATCTGCGTCAACGACGTTTGTTGGAATTAATCAGTGATTACGATTTGGAGATTTCTTATCACGACGGTCGCGCAAATGTAGTCGCTGATGCATTGAGTAGGAAATCAAAGCACTCGATTGCAACACTGATAACTTCTGAGGAGTTAAGTAAGGAGTTCGAGAGAATGAATTTGGAGATAATCAACGATAGGGAGTTGAAGGCCAAGTTGGGAGCTTTATCCATTCAACCTACGTTCTTCGAGGAAATTATGCCTCAGCAAATGAATGACCCCATGCTTGTTAAGCTGCGTGAACAGGCCAGTGAAGGTAAAGCCAAAGGTTTTACAATTCATGAGGATGGTAGCCTTCATTTTAAAGGTTGATGGTGTGTACCGTATGGGTGCGACTCATTGAAGGAGAATCTGTTGAATGAGGCACAGAGCTCTAGATACTCTGTTCACCCTAGAGGGGACAAAATGTACCAAGATTTAAAGGGGATGTTTTGGTGGTCGGGTATGAAAAAGAACATTGCTGAATTTGTTTCCAAGTGTTTAACGTGTCAAAAGGTTAAGAGTGAACATCGAAGACCAGCTTGGTTATTGCAACCTCTTGAAGTTCCGGTATGGAAGTGGGATGACATTTCGATGGATTTCGTCTTAGGTTTGCCACGAACTAGGGTGGGTGATGATGCTCTCTGGGTTGTGGTGGATAGGCTTACTAAGTCTGCACCGTTTATTCCGATGAACTGTAAGTGGGATATGGAACAACTTGCTCGTGCTTACATTAAATACGTGGTTCGATATCACGGGATACCTCACACTATTGTCTCCGATCGAGATACTCGATAATTGTCACATTTCTGGAAATCGTTACAATAGGCTTTGGGAACCGCTCTTCTCTATAGTACGTCTTTCTACCCTATGACGGATGGTCAAACTGAACGTGTTAAGCAGATGCTGGAGGACATGTTGAGAGCAATAGCCATGGAGTGGCAGGGTTCATGGGATGAACATTTAGATCTGGTGTAGTTCTCTTATAATAATAGTTATCAGGCCACAATTCACTGAGTCTATCACCTTAGGACCGGATATGTTAGTTTAGATGACTGAACAAGTCAAGCTAATTCGCGAGAAAACAAAGGCAGCTCTAGATCGACAGAAATCATAAGCCGATCTTCGTCGTCGGCCTAATGAGTATGCAATCAGCGACAAGGTTCTACTCCGTGTGTCTCCAATGAAAGGTGTGGTTCATTTTGGTTCTCGTGGGAAGTTAAGCCCACGTTTCATTGGTCCCTATGATATTGTGGAAAGGATAGCGAAGTTAGTTTACTGGTTAGCGTTGCCTAATGCACTGGGTAAGGTTCACGACGTTTTTCATATCTCCCAGCTAAAACGTTATGTTGCGGCCTCTTCGCATGTCTTAGACCCCGAGCCGTTAGAGCTAGATGAGAGCCTAACCTATGAGGAGCAACCTGTTCAGATCTTAGATAGAAAGGTTCGCAGTACTCGGTGAAAGGATGTTGTAATGGTTAAGGTTCTATGGTCAAATCATCGGTCACAAGAGGCAACTTGGGAAACAGAAGCTTCCATGCGAGCGAAGTATCCACACCTTTTCTCTCAGGTTAGTAGGTTACGGGGACGTAGCTTTTTAAGGGGGGTAGAAAGCGATAGGATTTTCCCGCGTTGATTGTTTTGATCTTGTTTTCCTTTGGTTATGTGCTTATTTTTATTTGTGGTTGCGTGGGTGCTTGTTGTGTTGTTATGTTGCAAGTTGTGATTTTGGGGTCAAAACCTTTTTAAGGGGGATAGTCTGTAACACCCTGATATTTTAAAAAAAATAATTTCCTGATATATTTAATAAATTATTACTAATATTATTTAATATTATATATATAAATTATGTTTTATAATTTCATATTGGGCTTGATCATGTATAGACATCCTTTTTAACAATTTAACCTTTCGGACCCAAAAACCTTAAACCATTTTATTTCAAAATTAAATTTAAAAAGAAAAAGAAAATTAGGAGGGAAGATGCAAGGTTGGCCGGCCCTATGGTGGGATTTTGTGGGTTTGTAACTACCAAGAGCATATCAAGAGAATAATTCTAATTGCTTTAAACATTATTTTCTTAATTATTCATTCCTTAATCTCTCATTTGCCTTAACCTAAGAATTCACTCTATCTCTCAATTTTCCTAGAAAAATCAAGAACATAACCCTAAACTCTTGCATTTCCAACCTTGAATTTTGGTGTTTTTTATATAATTGTAAGTTAATTCTACATTTTATCCTTTTATCAAGTTTAATTTCAATTATGTGATTATGTGTGTGAATTTTCATCTATGACCTTTTCTTTCCATTTAATATTATAATGTCAATTTTATATATAATTATCAAATGGTAGTGTAGGATGTTTTGATTTAAGATTTATTTTGATATGTGTATATAGTTATATTAAGGTGATGGGTGAATATATAATAATAATAATAATAATAATAATAATAATAATAATAATAATAATAATAATAATAATAATAATAATAATAATAATAATAATAATAATAATATATTTTAATTAGAATTATTCATGGAGAAATTTGTGTTGTTGTATAAGGAATTTTTTGGTATGGTATGAAGAGTTTAAGTATGGATGAATGATTTGTTTAGGAAAATTGATATTTTTGTAAGAAATTAATTATTTTGAGAATTTTGGATATGATTTTTTTTATGTGGGCATGAGTTCATGATTTTATGGTATGGATTTAATAGGAAATATGGAAATTGGAATTTGTATGTACTTTTAATAAAAATTGGCAAAATCCCGTAGGTTTGGAAAATTGTGAAAACAAAAGGTGTTTTTGAAGCATTTAAATTTGGTTGAAAATACTTATATTATGTTATAAATCATGAAAATAGGTACCCGGGGTTTTGATGCGTTCCGGACCCAACGGTGAAGTCAGATTTCCAGTTTGATAGATTTAAGAAGGGAAACTGGACAGATTTCATTTGTTTTTTTTTTTTTTTCTGGTGTTTAACATGTCTTAGTGATGTGGTGAATGATTCATGATGTGTGTGTGTTCTACGTGTGATGGTAGTCGTATGTATGCGTTATGGTTTGATTTGAGGAAAGTATGAATGTGTGCTTATTTCCCGAATACGATTGAACCTTGTAGGAAGTCGGTTTGTGACGGGAAATTGATTAAGACGTTTGAAAGATGGTTATCTTGTTTAAGGTACGTACACGTAGCGAAGTTTCGTATTATGTGATATGTACTATATATACATTTATGGTAATAAAGGTAAAGTGCGGACATAGAATATGAATAATGTTATGTTTTCCGAATAAGTAATTTCGACATATTATTTTTGATAAGCAGAGGTAGTATGGCCTCACTAACTTTAAAGTGACGTAGTTTGACATCAATTGGTGCACTAGTGGAAAAAACGCTATTGGCTGCTAATAATTGGCTGCGGTTTTAAGATGTACGTAGCCAATAGTCCAAAATATAAAAAAAAGCTAAATGGCTGCGGTTTATACAACTTTCCGCAGCCAATATAGAGAACTAAACAAAGGGCTGCGGTTGGTCATATTGTCTGCAGCCATTGACCGCAGCCTAATTCTTTTTTTTTTTAATCAGTGCGCCTCTCCTATATATAAAACCTAAGAAACCCTAAAGGCGCCTCAACTTCATTTTAATAACCCTAGCGCCGTTCTCATGCTCTATCAAAACCCTAAAGTTGGCCGTTCTTCATGCTTTTCAATTTCTAAGAAACCCTTCATGCTCTTCATTCTAATTACCCTAGCGCCGTTCTCATGCTCTTCATTCTAATAACAAGTCAATTTGGTTTCTTTCAAGTTATTAATCATCCTCCATACATGCACAAACCTCAAATTTAGAAGGAAGGAACCGGTCATGGAGCTTCTCGACAGGTTTTTTGGCCAATTGCGACGAAGACTAGATCCTTCTTTCTCTCCAAAAGCCGGAAAAAAAAAAATCAAAGTACTCTTCATGGCGACTGTTTTTCGTTTTTTTCGTTTTTTTAAACTTTTTTTCGTTTTTTTCGTTTTGATCTAGATTAATATGTATACGAAAATTGTAGAGACTTTGTAATGTAGAGACTTTTTTTGTAATTTGTTGTTAGATTTATTTTTGTTTTTGTTTTTGTTTGTAAAGACTTCGATCTAGATTTAATATGTATACGAAAATTGTTTTCGTTTTTGTTAGATGTTCTTGCATGATGTTCTTAATTTTTCCTTGTTTGAAATTTCAGATTTTGAAATTTCGTTTTTGTTTGATGTTCTTGCATGATGTTCTTAATTTCACATCTAGATTATTTCATGTTTCTCTTGTTCTTGCTTCCCAAGTATAAAACAAAATTTAAAAATAATTTTTTTTTTTGAGATTGGGGTATTGGCTGCGGACATTATGTCCGCAGCCAATAACTTTATCTTATTTGCTGCTACTCCAAGGGCTGCGAGACAAAACCGCAGCCAATACCCCTAAAACAACCGCATCCAATAAGCTTTTTTCCACTAGTGGTGGAAAGAATTACTCGAGGCATATGGGGGCATTATGAGCCACCGCGGGGGTATGCATACTTAACCATAGACACCGAAGTAGGACTTGTGTCTATAGTAGAGGCTTGTTTAGGGGTTAGCTCCCCCTAATGTATTGTCTCACCTATGGAGGTTGAAGTTGAACCGACAGTATGGCTGGAAAAGGATACAACAGTATGACTGACTAACATATCTATGAAACTGATTTAAATTTATTATATTTAATTAAATGATATGCGACTTTTTGCTGACGTGTACTTTTGGTCTTAACGATCCTACGATGATGTCGTTTCCTTCCTAGGCAATGAGTAGCAGTAAGTTAAATTGCAGGTATGGGGAGTGAGGATTGTCTTTGGAGAAATAAACTGTTAGATTACAGAAGTCATGACATGAACTTTAATTCACGTATTATGGATATTTGGCTTTATGAGGCGTTTACGTTCTCAAGTTGTAATAAGTAGACTTATCTTTACAAACTTATCCGCTGCTAAGTTTCCTTTACGTCTGGTAGATAATAATAACCCTAATAGAACTCGATTCAAAAGTTTGTTTGGTTTCAAAAACCCGTTTTAAGCTATCTTTCTAATATTCTGGTTTGACTCGGACTTTATTGAGTTACTTGAAAATGATATTTTCACTTTAAAACGTTCCGAGTTATTCCGGGATGTTACACTTTAGTAACCTTATATACGTTATTTAGAACGATAGGAATAACGTGGTATGGTATAAGAGGGTAATGACAGTAAGGAGGGTAGTAGACAACATCAAAGCGGATTCCCAAATCATATTCGCCTCCGTATCTCCAAATGGGCCCACTACACTCTTGCTGAGGAACCTGTAGTTGAGCCTGATCATACTGTTGTTGCAACCTGCTTCGCCATGTTTTGGTTTGCTCTGGCAAGGTCCCTGCGGATAGCTGGTGTCTGCTTTGCTTCTTGGCTTAGCTTTGATTGTTTTGTTTGCTCCTTGCTAGTGTTGATATTCATGCCAAAGTTCTTGTATCTCCATTTGTGGGTTTTTTGAGATATCTCGGTTTCTCTTTTACACATAAAGTGTGAGGTGGGGAAATTCTTTCTAGAAGATGTGCCCTGCTTTCACGCTAATGCAATTGATAGAGAGACCCCTGGATATCTAGGCTTATACCTCGTGTGTAAGTATTTTGTTTGTGTAAATAAAAAATTATTTGTCAAAACAATTAATAATAATAATAATAATAATAATAATAATAATAATAATAATTATAATAATAATAATAATAATAATAATAATAATAATAATAATAATAATAATAATAATAATAATGTTTAATCAATGAAGTAGTCTCTCTCTTCTTTCTCTCCCTAGTGCCTCCTCTCTACTGAGCGACATCGATCTGCTCCGCCATGGCAGGCAGGAGGAGGGGCAGATCACCGAGAATTAAATTGGATCTCGGTTTCTAAGACCCGATTCTTTCTCTCCCTAGTGCCTCCTAAGTATGGTTTCTCAGTTCTCACCAATGGATTACAAATCGTCATCAAATTGGATCTCAGTTTCTAAGACCCGATTCTTAGATTAACCCTAAAAATACAAAGTATTTGGTCTAAAATTGAAGGTTTGTTGCAGATTAATGGTGCAAATCGGCACTTCAGGTGTGTCTTTGGAGCTTCTCGTTCCATTTTTCTAAGGTTTGAAGGTCAGTCAAAAAACCCTAGTTTTTGGGTATTGAATTTTTCATGAACTGCATCTGCGGTTTTGTCTTTGAGGATAACACAATGTTTGGCATTCCTCACTAGTGGAAAAAACAACATAGGCTGCGGTTTTTTTGCCACTATAGGCTGCGGTTTTATCTCGCAACATTTATAATAGCGGCAAATGAGAAAATGATTATTAGCTGCAGTCCTAAAAACCGCAGCCTATAGACTATTTTCACAACAAAAAAGGGGTTTATTGGCTGCGGTCATTGGAAGAACCGCAGCCTTGGAGACTTTTTATTTTATTTTATTTTTCGTTTTATGAGATCGAAATCTGTGTAATCATTCAAACTCTAATAATGATCCAAATCTGGTGTTCATTGAAGATCTGTGTATCAATGGAACAAGTATACATTGAATAATCATTCGAAATCTGTGTATCATTCAAATTACATCATTAAATTACAAATTACATCAACAGATTACAATGGAACAAAATCTGAAATTTACAACAACAAAATCGATTAAATCTTACAACAAATAAAACAACAAAAATGAAATTTACAACAAATTTACAACATCATTGCCATAAAAGTAATCTAGAAAAATCCAAGATTCTTACAATATTATTGAGTTTAGAAGGAGATTTACATAGATCAGAGAACAAAGAAAGATAAAGAGCCTTTAAACCTCTCAGATCTCAAACCTCTGAGATCTCGAACCTCTGACAGATCTCGAAAGACGCCATTAACAGTACGAAAAGACGCCATTGACAGATCTCGAACCTCTGAAGGAAAAGACGCCATGGAAGGAGGAGATAAAAGAATAAGGAGAAGGGTGTTTAGGGTTGAAGGAAGAAGAATGCTATATTGTTTTAGGGTGTTTAAGGCGTTTAGGGTTGAAAGAAGAAGGAGGAGGTTGAAGGAATTAGGGTGTTTAGGGCGTTTAGGGTTGAAGGAAGAAGGAAGAAGGAGGAGGTTGAAGGAATTAGGGTGTTTAGGGCGTTTAGGGTTGAGGGAAGAAGGAGGAGGTTGAATGAGATCTGAGATGAGGCGTGTTTAGGGTTGAAGGAAGATGAGGCGTTTTTTTAAGCTTGTAATAAGAAGATGAGGCGTGTTTAGCATAGGCTGCGGGCACAAATAAACCGCAGCAAATAATTGTTACAATTTTTTTTAATCTTATTTGCTGCGGTTTTAATAAAAACCGCAGCCTTTGTGCTATATTTTTTTCCGCTTTTTTTTTTCTTCTATTGAAGGCTGCGTTTATTTGGAACCGTAGCTAATGTTTAGCAGCCAATAACTTTTTTTCCACTAGTGCCTTCCACCTCGAGATTAAGTAATGGAGAACTCGAAGGTCCATTTCAGATAGGGTCTTACAGACTTTCCTATCTCGTTGATGAATTTCGTTTGTCTTAGAGTAGTCGAACCAGGTACGACCTGTTTTTTTAATGGTATTGCCCCATAAGTTTTTTTTGGAGAAATCGGTGTCTACTGCTCGATTTTTTAGTGTTAAGGTTTTAATTTGCTTTCCTACTCATTCATGGACAACAATTTGGTGTTGATTTGGATGGTTGTTTGGGACTGTGAGGGTATTGCTGTTAATCCTCACTTCACCATGGGATAAACGATACTTGAGGCTGCTGGTCTGGATTGTGCTTGTGGGTTAGCTGCTGAAGGCTATTGCTGTTAATCCTCACTTCACCACAACCACCTTTGAGAGATGCCTAAAAGCTCCAAGGGGTTTTGATAAACCTATGAACTGCTACTCGCAGTTTTGTATTTGAGGGTAGCCAATAATTGGCTATTCCTTCTCCTTGGCTTGTCCCATATCAAATCGGGTTTAAAGCTTTAATTGCTGTTCATTTGGATATGAAGGAAATTGTGATATATTATCTACTCCTTATTTCAAATGAAGGGGTTAATTTGGAGCACTCAACGTTGTGATATTTGCCATTGAAGTGAGGCTTATAGGACTTTTGAGACATTGTATTTGCAGGTTTGCTTGGGCTATTTTTCTTTTGGCTGCATAGTTCGAATAAGCTGCATCTGAGGCAGGGGGTTTGTTGAGGTTGGCCTTGTTGTTGTTTCGTTTGTAGTCTTGGATTCAAGTATGTGCCTCCATGGTTGTTGATTCATCGTTTACAGATGAAAATTAATGAGTAGATGAAGCTGCATTGCCTTTGTATATGGGTCCTCTTGTAGCTGTTGGGTGTTCATGGTTAATCCATTAAGGATGTTCTCCATGGTATTAAAGTATTCGGTAATGGATAAGCATGCTGATGCTTAGTGTGTTTCTGCCTTGGTTTTGTCATGAAGTTTTTTTGCTATGCCTTAGGAAGTGTTCTAGCAATAATAATAATAATAATAATAATAATAATAATAATAATAATAATAATAATAATAATAATAATAATAATAATAATAATAATAATAATAATAATAATAATAATTATTATTATTATTATTATTATTATTATTATTATTATTATTATTATTATTATTATTATTATTATTACTATTATTATTTAGTTTTAGAGCCATCCTCTCTCTTCTTTCTCTCTCTAAGATTTCTCTGATCGAGCGATTTTCAAACGCTCCGCCATGGCACGCAGACGACGAGGTCGACCAACGAGGGAAGGGTTAGCAGGGTGTGCTTCTTATCTCTAATGAAGGCTTGAGGTGCTGAATCGGGGTATGCGGTTTTCCACAACAAAATCTGCGATTCATGACTAAGATTCAAAACCCTAACTTCGTCTATCGAGAGGTAAATACCCTGTCTTTGTTTGATTCCTTTTTGGTCCCAAGTCCATATTGTCCTATTGGATATTGGTTTGGTCTTGTGGGGTTGATGATGAAATCGAATCTTAGTTCGATTTGGTACTGATGGTCCTTATTCGAAGATTGGGTGAAACCCCAAATCAATTATAGATCAAATTCTCGA
Organism: Amaranthus palmeri; assembly: GCA_019776075.1. NCBI lineage: Eukaryota > Viridiplantae > Streptophyta > Magnoliopsida > Caryophyllales > Amaranthaceae > Amaranthus > Amaranthus palmeri. The sequence continues at coordinate 167,548 of JAAKBH010000088.1, read as the reverse complement.
CCGGTTTTGCTGCTTGAGACGCGTTTTAATGGCGAAAATCGACATTAGGCGCATCTATGGAGCTTTTGAAGGTCAGTTACAAAACCCTAGTTTTTGGGTGATGAATTTCTCATGAACTGCTTATGTGGTTTTGTCTTTGAGGTTAACACAATGTGTGTTATTCCTTCCATCTCCGGATTAGTATTGGAGAAGCTTGAAGGTCCATCCTAGATGGGGTTTTAGAGAGCTTCCTTCTCACTGATGAATCAGCGTGTTTGTACTAGCTAGCCAAACTTGCTAGTTTTTATGTTTGAGCCATGGGCTGTATGTATGAACTACTCTACGCAGTTTTTTCTTCCCCCCCCCCCCCCCCCCCCCAAAAAAAAACTTATGGGTAACCCTTAAGCCTAATGGTAAGTTTCTTTGGGATGGAATGATCTGGGTTTTGTTGAAGCATTTGGTTTGAATGCTGGATACTTTTTGAATATGATGTATAGATTTTGACACTGATTCTATGTGAAGATAAACCTGTAATCTCAGTTGAGTGGTGGTTGTGAGCTGTTAGCAACTTGCTACTTTGTTTATTGGATTGGTTATCTATTGATCATGGGAGTCCTACAAAGGCTCCTATTATGATTAATTATGCTGTTGTCCTGCATATTCTGGCGGGCTGCATCTGTCGAAGCCACATCAAGCTTTATTCACTTTGAATTGTAAAGGTTGTTTTTGAATCATGGGTTGGTTTATCTTCTTAGTTATGGCCTGTTTTGGGAATTACCCTGCTGCATTATGGGGTTTCTCAAGCATGACCCTCTTGGAGTTCAAGTTCAAATACCTAGAGCATTGAATGCGAGGAAGGCCTTCGAAGGGGCAAGTTGGTTTGAGGAAGCCGATTCTTCCACACCGGTTGTGGGTCTAAGTTGGGTCTTATTACTCAAAGCTTCGATGAAGAGTCCCGGTCCTGTTGGTACATTAACCAGCAACAACCCCTGTAGCAGTGCCGCAGGTTCAGCCAGCTTCGAGTGCTAATTTATCTTTAGGGATCATGTTTCTTAGGCTGGTTTTTGCATAGTCGTAGCCTCCCCTGCTGCACTATAGAGAATAGATGTGATGATGGCACGAAATCTGATAATGACCACACCTGCATGCATATGCTTGCTACTGTTGTACTGAGCCTGTTTTGAGCCGAAGCTGTTTTTTAATGGCACTCAAGAATGATCCTTTTGGAGATCAAGTTCAAATACCATGAGCATTGATTGTATTATCCTCATTTTTGCACTGAATAGATGTTTGGTTCTACCATTGTATAGTCTAATTCTTATCCTAGTTTCAATATGTAGACTAGGAGATCCTCATGTAGAAACACTTAGAGACAATGAACTGTAACAAGAGGGGGGGGGGGGGTGAATTGTTACTTTCGCCTTTTGAGTATTTTTAGCCCTTTTTCTTGCGAAAGGAACACCAAGATTTAACGTGGGAAAAAGAACCACGACCCACTAGGGATTTCTCTTCTCTATTATTTTATGTAAATCACTCCTCTATTACATAAAATAACTTCTCCTCTCTACTCTTTTTCTTCTCTCGGTAACTCCTTACCATTTCTCTTCTACTCACGGTAACCTCTTACCGTTTCTCTTCTCTCTACCCTTTAGACTTACCCAAGTCTAAATAACAAAAACTCTCAAATAAACTCTTTACAAGATTTATCTAAAATGGATGAATCAAATCAAGAATAGCACAAGGATTAAATCTTGAAATTAATTAGCAATTAAAATCAATCAAGATTTCCTCTTCTTTAATTTTGAGAACCTCACGAAATATTTTGGGCACAATATTTTCGGAAAAATAAATCTCTCTCAAATGATCACCAAGTGTGCCGGTTGTTAGAAAAATCATTTATATAGATTTTTAGATCTAAACTACCCATAATCCCATGATCAAAGATAGTGGGAGTTGAGGGCTAGTTTACGCGTGAGAGTGGTAGGAAAGCTTGGTAGTTACTCCAAGTTTTCTTGTCTTTTAGCTAAAAATAGCTAAGACAATTTAAGAAAACTAATTTTAAGATCCTAATTTTAAGGAGTCTTTTTAGGAGTTAGTTATCTTAACTTCTTAATTAATTTCCTTGTGCATTCTAGACTTAATTTACCCGTACAACAAATCTAAAAAAGAAAAATAAAAATAAAAATTATTTTCTAAATTATTTTTGTTGACTTCTCCTCTGACCGCTGATTCTGGGAACACTGCACTGTCTCCGATTGACCAATCTTCGAACTCTGACTTGATCTTGGAACAGTTACTAAGTAATCCCTTTTCAACGCTTAACGGTCCATCAACGACCCTTATAAAGATCGGATATTTGACCTATCAAAACAATCTCAAAGACAAAATATGTTTGTTTAATAAAGTTTATGTTATCATCAAAACCAAATGGGCCAACACCTCATTTTTGGGAGTTGTCGGTTCCTTACTAAGCGAATGACGAGGGGCCTGTCCCTTGGAGCTTTGGTGGGTCGGCTTCTCAGTCTGTTGGACCTTTGTAAGCTTCGGCTATTTTTCTCTGGCATTTTATAATATGTACTTTGCCAAATAATAATAATAATAATAATTATTATTATTATAATGGTATTGTTTGTCGGTAAGGCTAGTTGGTCTCTACAAGGGTGGCTTTCAATGGGTACGGTGGAGGTTGTGGGGCGCGTGTTATCTCTCATCTTCAAGCTTGGTCAGTGAAGGGGTTTCCGTACAAGTCTGCACAGAACAGCTCACGCAGGTGGTTCCCCTCCCAGTTTATCTCCGACAATGGCTCAACAAGTATGGTTTTGCTGGGTTTCCTTTTCATGTGCAGCCACTGCATCTTTTCGTGTACATAGAGAAGGGCCGTGACGACGGCTACAGCTCGGTTTAATTGCCAGTGTGCTGGTAGTTACCTTACAGTTCCGGGAGAGCTTTGGTCTCCCTTGCCCTTTCCGTTGTAGTTCTTTTGGGTTCGTTTTATTACAGTTCCTAGGACAAAGGCCTTGGTTTCTGTTCTCTGCTGCCTATTTAGAGGTACGGTCAAGTTGAGTTAGTCTCCAGGTTTCCTATTAGGGTGGTTCTGTTTTTCTTCAAGGTCTAGTGGTACCTTCAATTTTTGGTGGTTATCTTCAATTTTGGTGATCCAACGTCTTGATCTCCTTACACATCAGTAGTATGCTACTATTTTTCTTCCTCTGGGGATCTTCGGTCACGGCTGAGTTTATGTGTTTTTGGGTTCTTCTTTCTGGTGGGTTAGTGTGCTCTTCCTGCTACGGATTCACGATGAGGTTGGTAGGTTCTTCTTTATGGTGGGTTTGTGTGTTCTTCCTGTTACGGGTTCACGACAGGTATACTATTCTTCTTTGGGATAATTATAATAATAACAATTATAAATTTGTTGGTTGCTTTTGATAGGGGATGATCTTGTGGTCTTGTTGGATCTTACGGTGTTGGTTCAACTCTATTTTTGGTTTGTTTGATGGTTTTGTGGTGTGGGGCGTTTTGTGCTTCTCATAGGTTGTTCGTTTGAGTAGTGATTGCTTTTATTGTGGGGCCCTTGTGTTTATTGTGCGCATTCGCCTATTATCTCTACGTGGTCTTCTTATTTCATGCTTTCTTATGGTTGTTGATAGGATTTCTTGCCCTTTTAGGGATCGTGATGGCTGTAATAGTGGTGGTGGCAAGGGGTTTACCTCAAAGATCATCTTGGGTCTCGCCATTTTGGCTCGGAAGCGTCTAGGGTTTACCTCAAGATCAGCTTGGGAATGACTTTCTTATTCTCTTCTCTAAACATAGCTCTTAACAAAGCGATCATTTGGTTATGTGGGGAGTGTTTTCGTACTCACTCATTTAGAAGGAATTGTAAGCATAATTATGGCTTTGTTGTTCTCGCACCTTCCTTTGCTGATGGTGTAATCCATGCCATCCCCCGCCCTTCGACCTTTGTGTGTGTTCCTTGTGTGGATGTTATGACGCCCCTTGTGAGCTCGTCAAGTGGTTGCCCTACCACTTGTTTCGATGTTGGTCTGTTCGAACGTTTTTTTTTAAAACCTTTGCAAACTGTTAAAAGTATTCCCCCCAAGTTGCGCCTCGACTTTGCTAGAACCGAGCGGCGGTCAGGCATGAGGGAGCGTTGCTAGTTTGAACATATTTCCAATGCCGTTTCTAGATGGCGCGATCCTAGCGACAGACTTTGTTTGGTTCTAGATCGTCTAGTTGAAGCACCTCCCCCCTCCTTTAGTGCTAAGAAAGTCCGTAACCTGGAAGACTCTAATCTGTATCAATGCAAGCGTAAGCTCGGGGATCCCATTTCTCTGCTGCTATCAATGTGTTGTCCTCTTCTGGTGTGACACCCCTTTCACCGAACACCCTGCAGGCTCTTGAATCCAAGAACCCTTTCGCACCTCCTATGGTTCTACCCTCCATCCCTTGTAATGAGGAAGCTCTCTCAATGTCTAAAGATGAAGTGCTGAGGATGATAGATAATTCTCCTAATGGTACCTCAACATCTTAAGGACATGCTGGGAGGGGCAGCGTCAGCTATTGCCGACTCCTTGTTGTGCTCTATCACTAAGGTTGTTGTAGAAACACTTAGAGATAAAGAACGCAACAAAAGGGGGGGTGAATTGTTGTGTTGTCCTTAGGAGTATTTTTCGCCCTGTTTCTTGCGGAATTATACTTTGAAAAATAGTTAAAGCAATAAAAAGAAACTACAAAGAACTCAAAGATGTAACGTGGAAACTTTCTTGGCCTTAAAAGAAAGAAAGCCACGACCACTTGGGATTTAAACTTCTCTTATTAATATTTTATGTAATTTACACTTCTTATTACATAAAATTTCTCTTCTCTTCTCTAGGCCTATTCTCCTTCTCCTTCTTGATTCTCTTTCTCGCTTCTTTTCTCTCTTTACACAAGATTCTCTAAATTCCCCCTTAGACTTCCCTAAGTCTAAGTTTACACACTCAATAAAAACCCGTACAAAAGAATTCTCAAATTGAATGAAAAACTAAAAAAAGCTCAAGGAAAAATTAAATGGATTAATTGGCAATTAAAAGCAATTAAATTTTCCTCTTTCTTGAATTGGATCTCACGAAATTCTTGAAGGGCACTAGACAAAATTTTCATATGAATGTCTCTCTCCACGTGTGCCGGTTATGAAAAATGTTCTTTATATATTCATGAGACTTAGGTTTAGCCATAATCCCATGTTCCAAAGATGTGGGAGTAGTGGGCATTAACCGTGGGAATAATGGGCATAGATACTTGGGAGTTACTCCAAGTAACCTTTGTCTTTTAGCTAAAAATATATAACATCCTATTTTTAAGGAGATAATTTAGGATCTTAAAATATTAATTCTTTTAAGTGTTAGTTATTTAAGTGCCAATTTAAATCCTTATGCTAATTAGTTTTTCATCCGTACAACTAAATAAAAAGATAAATAAAAATAAAAAATTTATTTCCTTAATATCTCGTTGACCATTTCTCTGACCAGTTGCGTTGGGAACATCGTGTTGTCTCCGTCTGGACAGTCTTTGATTTGGACCAATCTGGAACTGTTCTATGACTTCTAGTATATGACGTAGACATGTAATGTTCTTTCACAACTTCTTAGGTGCTATCGACGATCTTTAATAATCGGATATATGACCTATCAAAACAATCTCAAAAATAATATGTTTGTTTATAAAAGTTTAAGTCATCATCAAAACCGAATGGGCCAACAGTTGTTAATTTTCTTTGGAGTGGTAAGTGTCCGAGTTTGCTTGGGGGTTTTATAGCTAGTGCACCGTTTACCCCATTGGTTAAGCCAGGGGGTGGTAATCGTCCTATTGTTGGTACGGTATGGAGGCGTCTTGTATCTAAGGTTGGGGCGTCGGTTGTGGGGAAAAGCTTGCACACCTATTTTGAAGATTTTCAGTTTGGGGTCGGCACATAGGGAGGTGGTGAGGCGATTCTTCATTCTGTCAACCAGCTCGTTGAACGCAAAGGTGACGTTGTAGGTTTTTCTATGCTCTTGGTGGATTTTCGAGATCCTTTTAACTTAGTTGATAAGAGTTCCATGTTGTCTGAAACAAGGCTGAAGTGCCCTTTCCTTTCCCCTTGGGTGGAGTTTTGCTATTCCTAACCTGCTCGGCTATATTATGGTAACTCTATTCTTTGGTCTTGTCAGGGTGTTCAGCAAGGAGACCCCTTAGGCCCTCTTCTCTTTTCCCTTATCTAGTTACAGGCTCACCCCAAGCGAAGTTCCCATACTAAGCTCCACTCGGGAACCCCAGGCCCAAGACTTTTTGCTCACAATCCCTATCGAAGGCTTGGGGCAGAAAACGAATCATCGCTAGTATCGGGCTGTCTTGTGTTATCAGCTAGCTATTCCTTTATTTGATAAAGGTAGTCTATGCCCAAGCTGCAACAACCATAAAACGGACAGATGGGGGGACCATATCGTACATAGCTCCAGCGAGATTGGCGTGAAGTTTCGTCACAATTTGGTTCGGGACATGCTTGTAGATATATGTTGCAAAGCGGGGATTTCAGTCCATAAGGAGGCACCAATGGAGTTCTATTTAGAGGTAGGGAAAGATCTTAGACCTTCGGATATCCTTCTTCTCAATTGGCTTCATGGAAAAGACACATATGTGGATGTCACTAGGGGCTCGCCCTTTGCTGGAACAGGAGTCACCTTATGGCACCTGGTGCTTCTTTAGCCAATGCTGTAAAACGAAAGAGGAGGAAATACGATGTGAACTGTGAAGAGAATGGCTACAAATTCATCTTGTTCGCGTTTTCTAGCTTTGGAGAATTGGGTGAAGACGCTCTCGACCTGTTAGCAAGGATTGGTTCTTTTTCTATGAGTAACTCGGGTAGCACTAAGTCTAGGGCATACATTTTTCAAAGACTAGCTTTTTGTATTCAAAAGGGTGTGGGTACTCAGCTTGTTGCTCGGCTCCCCACCAAACTTCTTGTAAAGTCTATTTTTATGAAATGAAATATGTTTTCTTCTAAAATAATAATAATAATAATAATTATAATAATAATAATAATAATAATAATAATAATAATAATAATAATAATAATAATAATAATAACAATAATAATAACAATAATAATAATAATAATAATAATAATAATAATAATAATAATAATAATAATAATAATAATAATAATAATAATAATAATAATAATAATAATAATAATAATAATAATAATAATAATAAGAAGAAGAAGAAGAAGAAGAAGAAGAAGAAGAAGAAGAAGAAGAAGAAGAAGAAGAAGAAGAAGAAGAAGAAGAAGAAGAAAAATTTACCCAGAATAATCCCAACTATATTCGATTTTTCCTATAATAATCCCAACTATCAGTTAACCATGAATAATCCCATCTATTGTATCATTTTACCCGGAGTATTGTTGAATGATTTTTGACCTCTTGTTTCATTAAACTAGCTGTTACTTATTCTTTCATTTAAACCAGCATCATCATCTTCCTCTACTGGTTCTCTCCTCCATTGAAACACTTACCCAAAGCTCTCAATTAAAACCATAAAAATCAGCAATATTCTCCTCCTCCCCCATATCCCCATTACTTGAGACACTAACTACGATTAAATTAAAAATCCTACTATAATTGAGAATTTCCCATGATTAAAATCATCTCTTGTTCACCATATCCCCGTTAATTGAGTATTTTTTACTCTAACAACTTTGTAGTAGATTAAAATCATCTTCACCATTACATTCTTCATCTCTTGTTCAAGTATTCATCAATAATTACCCATGTAAGCTAAATTGCCTAAAGAAGCTTTAAATTATTTCATTTTGATCATAAATCAAGGTCTGGTACCCAATTTGAATTTATTCAATGTAATGTTAATTCTTTTTTTAGAACGCAGTGATCTTGAAAAATCTTGCTGGATTTTTAATTAATCTAGTAATAAAGTTCAATTGATTGTTTATAGTTTTGGAACAACGATTAAGGGCTTTTTGCGGAATGAATTTAAAAGGGCTTTGGATAGATTAAGGGCTTCAGCTGCATCGTCAAAGATGATGAAGAAAAAACCAAAGCATGCTCCAATGGAGGTTGTGGGATAAGTTACTGGAATGGTATTGAGAAGGAGTTTGAGTGACCAACTTATATTTTAAGAAAAGATAAGTTATTGGGATAAGTCTTTGCAATCAATTTAAGAAAAGAAAGCAAAAAAAAAAATGAAATTAACTTATATTTTACTCAACCGGTTGCAAGACATCCAACAACACTCCGGGTAAAACGATACAATACATGGGATTATTCATGGTTAATTGATAGTTGAGATATTGTAGGAAAATCGAAGATAGTTGAGATTATTCTGGGTAATGTTTCCTACTAATAATAATAATAATAATAATAATAATAATAATAATAATAATAATAATAATAATAATAATAATAATAATAATAATAATAATAATAATAATAATAACAATAATAATAATAATAATAATAATAATAATAATAATAATAATAATAATTATTATTATTATTATTATTATTATTATTATTATTATTATTATTATTATTACAATATCATTGAGAGTCTCCCTCTCTAAGACATGAGAGGCAACTGTTGAGGTGATTTGTTTAAGGTTGGTCCATCAAGTAGAGCCACCGTAGCCGCCGTAAAACGACTTTCACTTGACGTTCAGCTTCAGTTTATAATAGCAGCCGTGAAAACGCTACCTTAACAGTAGGCTACAATCGTGTAGAAGCCTTTGGAAGCCCTTCACTTGAAGTGGGTCAACGACAACCGTTGAACGGATTTGTTTTTCACTTGGAGTGGGTCAATATAAGCCATTGAAGGGGTTTCAGCGAACACCATTGAAGAAGGTCCTTAGCAGCGCCAACGACTACCTCTACGGGTGTTGGTGAAGTGGGTCAATCTTCAGTTGTTTGTTTCAGGTCGTGAAATCTAGCAGTGCCTCTCTACCGGTGGCTCAGTTTCCTTTCTTGTCAAAAGGTGGGCTTTTTAATTTTTGTTCTTTACTTGGTTTTAATGGGTTTTAATTGGATGGTAAGTTCTTCAACCTTCTTCTTTGTTTATAAAATTTCAGTTCTTCTTGCTATATGTGTTTAGGGTGGTGGTGAAGGTTGTTGGTGAGTTGGTTGTGGCTTGGGTTGTATGGTGTAGGTGTTGCCTCAGTCTTTGGTGGGCTTGGTTAGGTGTTAAGTGTTGTAAGCTCTGTGTTCCACATGTTTTAGTTTTTGTTCCTTTCGTTGTTTTCTTTGTTTCTTGGTGTGATGTTGGGTTTTCTTTCGTGCACATGGCTATTGTTAGGATCTGATGCACATGGCTATTGTTAAGATCTCATACCCATTTAGAGGTCACGATGGCTGTAATAGTGGCGGAGGAAAAGGACTCACTAAAAAGTACTTCATTGATCACCTAAGGTCTCGTCATTTTATTAGGATGAGTCATACGTTTATTTTAAAGATTATATATTGCAAGCAATCGTGCCTTGTTCACTTCCATAGATGTAGCTCTTAAAAACACAGGTATTTGATTCTGTGGAATGTGCTTGCGCACCAACTCCTATAGTAAGAATTGTAGGCATTCTACCGGCTTGGTGATTCTTTCCCCAACCTCAGACTCGGATGCGATTCACGGTATCCCTCGCCCCTTTAGTCTTTGCTTCTGTTTCTAGTGGGGTTAACGAGGAGCCCCCCTTGGATTCTTTTGGTGACTGTTTTTACTTAGACTTTGTTGTTGATCTTCTAAGGCGTGTTTTTTTGAAATAGTTTCGGACTGTGTATCTCTCCCAAGCCACCACAAGGTTTTGCTAGGGTTTTCTTTCAAGCTCTCACTAGTGGAAAAATCGCCAATTGCTGCGTTTTTTTTTTTTGCCATAATAGGCTGAGGTTTTGACTCGCAGCACTTGGAGTAGCAGCAAATGAGAAATCTTATTGGCTGCGGTCCTAAAAACTGCAGCCTTTGGTCCGTTTTAAAAAACCACAAATGCTTATTTGCTGCGGTTCTAAATGACCGCAGCCTTTACTTTCAATTTTTTTTGTTCATTTGGTCTTCTTCTTAAAGAAGATGAATCAATAATACAAACCCAATGAAGAAAAACTAATAGCTGAACAGATGGACATATGAATCAATCTAAAATTAAATTAAAATACAAAGAAAATGAACATTGAAACTTGAAACTTTCATTACTACAAATCATCACTTGTGCCACAGTTGCAGATGTGGCACAAGTAAGAATTTCCCATGGCTATGATGTCTAGCCACGTGAATTTTAGTTAGAGACTACCGTGGCACAAGTAATCGTGGCTAGATTGTTGCCACGGGAAAATTATGGTTGTGGCAAAAACTCTTTTTCTTGCCATGGTAGATCCCGTGGTTAATTATATTGTTTTGCCACTAGCATAACCCGTGGCTAATCATATTCTTCAATCACATTGTAGAAACACTTAGAGACAATAAACTGTAACAAGAGGGGGGGTGAATTGTTACTTGCGCACTTTGAGTATTTTTAGCCCTTTTTATTGCGGAATTATGATAACAAAAATACTCAAGACAATATGAAGAAAACTATAAAGGAACACCAAGATTTAACGTGGGAAAAAGAACCACGACCCACTAGGGATTTCTCTTCTCTATTATTTTATGTAAATCACTCCTCTCTTACATAAAATAATTTCAACTCCTCTACTCTTTTTCTCCTCTCGGTAACTCCTTACCGTTTCTCTTCTACTCACGGTAAACTCTACCGTTTCTCTACTCCTCTCACGGTAACCTCTTACCGTTTCTCTATACTCTACCCTTTAGACTTACCCAAGTCTAAATAACAAAACTCTCAAATAAACCCGTACAAGATTTATCTAAAGTGGATGAATCATATCAAGAAAAGCACAAGGAATAAATCTTGAAATTAATAAGCCATTAAAATCAATCAAGATTTCCTCTCTTTATTTTGTAAACCTCACGAAAAATATATGGGCACAATATTTTCGGAAAAATATTTTCTCTCAAAATGATCTCTCTCTTGTGCCGGTTAAATAAAAATCTTTTATATAGATTTTTAAATCTAAACTACCCATAATCCCATGATCCGAAATAATGGGAGTTGTGGGTTTAATTTCCGTGTGAAGTGGTAGGAAAGCTTGGTAGTTACTCCAAGTTTTCTTGTCCTTTTAGCTAAAAATAGCTAAGACAAATTAAGAAATCTTATTTTAAAATCCTAATTTTAAGGAATATTTTTAGGAGTTAGTTAAATTAATTTCTTAATTATTTTCCTTGTGCATCCTAGACTAATTCATCCGTACAACAAATCTAAATAAGAAAAATAAAACTTAAAAATTATTTTCCTAATTATTTTGTTGACTGCTCCTCTGACCGCTGACTCTGGGAACACTGCACTGTCTCCGATAGACCAATTTTCGAATTCTGACTTGATTTTGGAACAATTATTTAGCAATCCCATTTCAACGTTTAATGGTCCATCGACGACCCTTATAAAGATCGGATATTTGACCTAACAAAACAATCTCAAAAACAAGAATATGTTTGTTTAATAAAGTTTATGTTATCATCAAAACTAAATGGGCCAACACACATAAACTGAATCATTGTAAATTATATTTGTCTACCAGGCGCACCACACATGGCTACAAATCATTTATACACTAGACTCGTAAACAAAGAAATTCAACTAGTAGTATGAATTTAATGTTAACAATCAGTAACATTCCTTCCACACAAATGCCTTTGGTAGGATTTGAACACAAGACCTTCAAGTTGGCATACCAACACTCCAACCACTAGGCCATAAGATATTTAGTGATGACTTAAATTATGTTATTATACTTATAAAATAACACTCCTACCACTTAGTGTATTATTATTATTATTATTATTATTATTATTATTATTATTATTATTATTATTATTATTATTATTATTATTATTATTATTATTATTATTATTATTATTATTATTATTATTATTATTGTTATTATTATTATTATTACTATTATTATCATGATTATTATTATTATCATGATTATTATTATTATTATTATTATTATTATTATTATTATTATTATTATTATTATTATTATTAGGAAAATTTGCCAAGAATAATCCCAACTATCACTCGTTGGTCAGAAATAATCCCAACTATTGATTATTTTTTAATAATCCCAACTATTGATGAAGTTTGCTGAAAACAGTCCCACTCTATTTTTGACCGGCTGTAGCAGGTTTTTTGAGTATTTTTTTTTACTTTTTTTTAACTTTCCTTCATCAAATTAGGTAAACCTATATTAAAGTTAAAAAAAAGGTAAAAAAAATACTCAAAAAACCTTCTACAGCCGGTTGAAAATAGAGTGGGACTGTTTTCAGCAAACATCATCAATAGTTGGGATTATTAAAAAATAATCGATAGTTGGGATTAATTCTGGCCAACGGGTAATAGTTGGGATTATTCTTGGCAATTTTTCCTTATTATTATTATTATTATTATTATTATTATTATTATTATTATTATTATTATTATTATTATTATTATTATTATTCTTATTATTATTATTATAATTATTATTATTATTATTATTATTATTATTATTATTATTATAATTAATATTATTAACTAGTTCAACAAAATTATTAAAAGTAAGTTAAAAAAATTATAATTAATTGAAAAAAATTAGTTGCAAAATTAAAATTCATTTGGTCAACTAATATTCCTAAATACAACAAAATTAGTTGTATGTTAGAATAATATTACTCGTATTAATATATATTACTTAGATAATATTTATCAGTTATTAATATATTACGATATTATTAGTCGTATATTACTATATTATTAGTTATACATTTTTTTTTCAATTTAAAATTTCGACTTAAAATTGATTTAGTAGCAATTTAGTCGGAAATTTCGACTAACGCTTGTCAGTCGGAAAATTAGTTAGAAACTTTCAGTCGGAATTTCCGTGTTTTTGTATAGTAATGGTTAGAGATTGAAAAAAACATTTTTCATGTGTTCTTGAATTTAAGAAGATGATAAGATCTGATTTTCACTTATTAAAAAATTGGAAAAGTCTTGGCATAGGTTAGAAACAACCTTTCTCTGTTTTTGTTGAAAATACATTAATCTTACCTAAAATTATTGTTTAAGGTCTAGTATGAGTATTAAATTGAATAATTGTTTATAGAATTGTTTTTCTTATATTAAATTAAAAGACAAGAAAAAATAATGACTTATTTTCTAATAAATATAGAGCTAATTAAGTTGAATGAAGATTTTGAAATTTAAATAATTGATAAACTTTTTATTTTTTTTAATTTTCTCTTAAAATATACTATCCATGGCAAGATCAAAACTTGCAAATAATTCAAATTCAGGTGTCTAATTTATAACACAATCACACAATAGCTATTTAATCGTGGCCTATAAGTCTTTATTTTCCATCATAAGTATTTACCCGAGACATAATTTGTGGCACAAATTTATTGTCAAATAAATATTTTGTTGTGACATAATTTTTGGTGCAACTTTTTGTTTGCCACAAAAAAATTAAATCTCCCGTGGCAAGATTTGTGGCGCAAGTGCTTGTTTGCCACGATATTAATTTATCCGTGGCAAAAGTGTTTGTTTGCCACGGTATATATTTACCCGTGGCATAACTTGTGGCACAAGTGCATCTTTGCCACAATTATATTTACCCATGGCAAAAAACTTGGGTATGGTTGTGATATTTTCTTGAAACCTATTTTTCCCGTGGCAAGATCAAAACTTGCCACAGATTTTGAATTCCCGTGGCATAATTAGTGGCAAAAGTGATCATTTGTAGTAGTGTTCTAAAATTACAAGCTTTCTATACAAATACAAAGAAAAACGAAATTAGACATTGAAACTTCTAAAATTAAATTAAAATACAGCTAAAAACAAAAATTACAAGCTTAAATTAAAATACAGATGAATCAATCTAAACTTGTTCCTTTTCCTAAAATTAAAATACAGCGAAAATACAAAGAAAAACGAAAATGAACAAAGAAAAACCCATTTGTCCCCTAACCTTCAAACAAATTCAGATCTGAACAAAGAAAAACCCATTGGTTTAACATGAACAAAGATTCATCAAGATATTTAAAACCGAAATTTCAGATCTGAAAATTTGAGAAAAACCTGCAAATTCGCCATTCTTGAGAGTCTCTGAGGCTGAAATTCGCCATTCTTGAAATTCGCACTGAAGAACAAGTTTTTTTTTTTTGAAGTAGGAGATAGAGTTTTTAACTGGATTTTCGAACACCAACAAAGTGAAAGCAGGAGATAGATCGCGAGTTTTTAACTGGATTTTCGAACACCAACATCGAGTAATCTAAACATGGAAATCGGAAATCTGAATAAGTATTTGAAGAAGAGGCGTGAATAGGTATTCGAAGGAAGAAGAGGGATAGAGTTTTTAACTGGTTATGGGGGAGGAAGATCAAGAGGCGTGAGTTAATAGGCTGCGGGATTAGGTTTTAGAAATGAGGGATTAGGTTTTAGAAATGAGGCGCCTTAGGGTTTTTTTCATAGGCTTGGGCTTAAATTTTTTTTTAATGAACATTGGCTGCGGGCACAATAAAAACCGCAACCTTTAATATTTTTTTTCTCATATTGGCTTCGGACATGGCTTAAAACCGCAGCCTTTGTTGAATTTTTTTTTACAGAATTTTAATTGATCACATTGGGTGCGTATGACCTAAAATCGCAGCCAATAACGCGCAGCCAATACCTTTTGTTCCACTAGTGTCTTGATGCAGTCCCTACCTCCGAGAGTGACATATCAGCTTGGGTACAACTTCTTATCTTGGTTTGTTGTGTTTTGGGAACCATTTTTTCTAAGAATAGGGCAGAATGAAGGTAAGGTATAAGGGAGCGCTATCAGTTTAATAGTATTTCTTGTTTCTCGATGGTCGGATCCTAACAACAGACTTTGTTTGGTTTTGGATCGCTTAGCTGAGCTACTTCTCTCATGTGCTAGTGCTAAGAAGGTTAATAACCTCAAAGATTCTAATTTGTTTCAATGCATGCATAAGCTTAGAGATGGACATTTTACCGCTACCATTAAAGTGTTGTCTTCATCTTGTGTTGCACCTTATTCGCTGGATACCTTTCAGGCCCTAGAATATAAGCACCATATTGCGCCCCCTCCACTTTTACCCTCTACCGGGTGCCATGAGGGAGCTCTTAGTGTTACCAAAGATGAAGTGTTCATAGCGTTCCTAAAGGGACCTCATGTGGTTGCAAATGGCTTAGAGAAGAACACCTTATTGCATATGTTGGGAGGTGCCGCAACTGCTACTGCTGATAGCGTATTGTGCTTTAAAACTAAGGTAATCAATTTACTTCTTGTTGGGAAGTGCCCTAGCGTTCTTGGGGACTTTATTGCTAGTGCTCCTCTAACCCCTTTAGTTTGGTGGAATTGAGCCTATTGCTGTTGGCATGGTGTGGCGTAGGCTTGTGTCAAAGGTGGTTGCTTCTGCTGTTGAGAAAACCATGCATGCCTATTTCGAAGATTTTCAGTTTAGAGTAGGTACATAGGGAGGCTGTGAGGCTATTTTTCATTCAATTAACAGGCTTGTTGGATGCAAAGGGGATATTGTTGGTCTCTCGATGCTTTTGGTGGATTTTCAAGATTTTCCAAAATGCCCCTCTCTTGCTCCTTGAGTGGTATTATGATGACTCTACCCTTTGGTCTATTCAAGGTTATCAATCCTGTAAGCTAAATCTCCAAGATTTGTATTCTTATGATGTTACCATCATTGGTGACACCCTAATGGTCCAGGATTATTGATCATCTCGTGGGTTTTTTCTATGTGGATAAGATTGAACTTTTCTAGCCCAAGGAAGATACTAGGAGTAGAGAGCCTGGAGTCTTCCCGTCTAAAATTTATCGGCCTCATGCGGGGGTGAAACTCCTTGGCGGGCATGTAAGCACTGAGCGTAGCTTTTGTCGTGAGTTTTAAATGAAGAGGGTTTGTAAAACCATGGAGCTCATGGCAACTGTTAGCGAACTCTTTGACCCCTATGCAAGCTACTTCTCCTTCGCAATTGTGCGAAGGTTGGGAGATTATTTTATACACTGCATACTTGCCCTCTCGATTCCCGATTCATTTGGAAATGCACAAAATCAGTTTGATCTTGCTTTGCGCGCTTCCCTAAAGAAGATAATGACGACTTCGGGACCAGGATTTGGAGATTAGCAATAGAGGTTAGCCACCCTCCCAATCAAGATGGGTCGCCTTGGTATTTCCTCAGCAGATGATGTTATTAACTATGCTTTCCCTGCTTCTCGTCTCCAAACCAGTTGGCTCTAAGCTAGGATCTTGGCTAACAATGATCTTCCTTCTTTAGACCCTTCTTTCCAACGGGCTCTTGGTGTCTTCTATGTTCTTTGTGGCAGTAATGCTTTTTCTCTTAATGATGAATCCGCTGCCCCCCTTATGAAAAGTTGGCAGGGGCCTATTTTAACGTTGTTGAAAACAACCTTGTGTCTAGCTACATGCTCACTCCAAGACAAATTGCCATCCTTAGCTCTACTCGAGAACTACATGCATAAGATTTTCTACTAAAATTCCCATCGATTGCTTGAGACTTAAAATGAATCCCGGGCAGTACTGCTCCATTTTATGCTATCGGCTCACCATTCCCTTATTCCTCGAAGGTAGTTTATGTTTGAGTTCTAACATTGCCAAGATGGATATATGGGGGGATCACACAGGCCATTGTTCAAGTGATGTAGGTGAGATGTTTTGGCATAATTTATTTTGGGACATGCTTGTGGATATCTGTTGTAAAGCTGGGATCTTGTTGGTAAGGAGCCGCCGATGGGGTTCTCTTTGAAGGCGGGGAAAAATTTTTAGCCAGTGGATCTCCTTCTTTTTAGTTGGCTCTAGGGTAAAGATGCTTGTGTAGATGTAACTGTAAGTTCCCTCTTTGCTTATACAGGAGTCTCTGCATGGGCTCCTAGTCTCCCTTTAGTTAATGCTGCAGAAAGAAAGAGGAAAAAATACACTGCTATTAAGGATCGTATCGATTTCTATGAGCAACTCAAGTAACACCAAGTTTAGGGATACATTTTCCACAGGCTAGCCTTCTGTATTAAAAAGGTGTGGGTGATCAGCTTGTTGCTTGACTCCCCACCAATTTTTTGTAAAGCCTTTTTCTAAGAAATAATAATAATAATAATAATAATAATAATAATAATAATAATAATAATAATAATAATAATAATAATAATAATAATATGTAAACTCTGTTCAACTCTGTTCAACCACCGGCAGGTATCAACTCTGACTCTTCTTTGCCTGTTTCCCGTAATATTGGTAAAATATGTAAAGCTGATGTGAAAAAGGAAATTGAATATTGGGAGAATGTTGTGGTGTGTTATGCTACTAGTGCTAACCAACCTGTTCAGGTCATTGATGGTTTTGTTAGACGGATTTGGAAGGGTTTAGAGATTGATAAAGTAGGTATGGTTAATAGGGGGGTGTTCTTGGTTCGTTTTGTCCATAAGGATCATCAGGAAAAAGCATGTGATATGAATGGCATTTTGTTTGATAAGAAACCATTCATTGTTAAACCATGGTCTTCTTCCATTTCTTATGATAAAGGCTAGCCTTACTAGGATACATGTTTGGGTCAAATTGCCCAAGTTGGATGCTAGATATTGGACGGAGGACATGTTGCGTACCATTGTGGGTTATCTTGGTCCTTTGCTTAAGGTGGATACTGCTACTATTACCAAAAGTAGATTGATGTTTGCTAGGGTGTTGGTTGATATGTCTGTGGCAGATGGTTTTTCGAGTGAGCTGTTCTTTTATAATGAATGTGATGTTCTGGTTGTTCAGGCAGTACAATATGATTGGGTGCCCATATGGTGTGCTAAATGTTCTCAGTTTGGCCATAATGTTAATGATTGTCGGCAGGGACAACCTAAAGCCAGTAAGCCTCTTCTCGAGGTTGATGTAAACGAATTTAGACCGTATCGGAAAGATTTTCGTACTAATCATCGAAGCAGGTGGTTCCTATTGAGGAGGTCGATGATGAGGTTGATAGTTCTAGTGCTACTAGTGGCCCGGGGGATGAATCTAATGTTGACAACCCTGATACTGGATTGGAGCAAGTAGTGGTGGTTATTGAGAATGGTTTTAGTTTTTTAGCGGCAGATTCTAATAACTCTATGGAGGGGGCTTCTAATAATACAGCGCTGGGAGCTGATCCCATACCGGATAATGGATAGTGTGTGTGCTTGGAATGTCAGGGGGATTAATAAGGTTAGGAAGTAGGTTGAGGTTGCTAAGTTCCCGGCAACTCATAACATCCACCTTTTTGGTCTCCTTGAAACTAAGGTAAAGAGGAGTAGTATGGGTTCTCTTTATCTTCGTATTTGTCCTAATTGGTGCTTTACCAGTAATTTGGCTTGGTATGATTGTGGTCGGATAGTGGTTTGTTGGCGTAGTGAGAGTATGCACGTTGGCATTTTTGAATGCTCTGCTCAATTGATTAATCTGGGGGTTAGTCCTAGGGTGGGTGGTAGATTCCTTTGTTCCTTTGCGTATGGGTCTACATGCCGGTCGGCTTGATTAGATTTATTCCATCAGCTTGTGGGTATTAGTAGGGGATACAGTCTTCCTTGGCTAGTGTTGGGGGACTTCAATTGTGTTGCGAATTTGAATGAGAGAATAGGAACTCCAGTTCGACTTCATGAGATTACTCCTCTGAGGGACTGTATGGTGGTTTGTGGTCTTCATGATGTTCGGTATTCTGGTAGGTTTTTTACGTGGAATAATAAACAATCTGGAGATAGGCGTGTATTTAGCAAGATTGATCGAGTACTTGGCAATGATATGTTAGAGGATACATTTCCGAATCTTCAAGTGTCTTTCCTTCCTGAGGGTGATTATGATCAATCTCCTATGCTAGTTCAGTTCCTTCAGGTTTCTCAGTGTTTACGTCCTTTTCTGTTCTTCAATTACTGGACTGAGCAGACCAATTTTCTGGATGTTGTTCGGGAGGTTTGGGACGTTAACTTTGAGGGGTATCCTAGTTATATTCTCTCAAAAGCTGGGTTATTGAAACGTCATCTCAAGCAGGCTTTTGGTAGGTCTAATCTCAAACGTAGTATGGAGGTAGCGCAAGCTGCTCTAATTGAGGTGCAAGACCAAGTACATGAGCATCCTAACTTACTTGAGTTGAATGCACGAGAACAAATGCTTTCGGCTCATTTGTTAAGTCTTAAGAAGGACTTGGAGAGCTCGCTACGGCAAAAGGCTAAGCTTCAATGGCTTAAGATTGGGGATGATAATACTTCTTTTTTCCATCAGAGCATTCGACAACGCATTCGACAACGCATTCGATCCAATCGTATCAATGTGATTACGGAGGAGGGCATTGACATTGTTGATCCTGGGTTAATTCGGCAGAAGTTTCATGAGTTTTACTCTGGTCTTTTTGGTACTTTCCTCCAAGATCGACTTTCTGTTGATCTTAATGTTTTTAAGTTGGGCCCTATTCTCACTAGACAGCAAGGTCTGCTGTTGGATCTTGACTTTACAGCGGAGGATATTAGGTTGACTCTGTGGAGTATCCCCGATGAGAAGGCTCCTGGCTTCGATGGGTTCAATAGTAGATTCTATAAGGCCTCATGGGGGATTGTGGGACCTGATGTTGTTCGGGCTGTTGTAATCAGTGAAGTTCGGAAATGGCTCAGAATAGAGAACTCAACATTGAAGCAAAAAGCTAGATTGAATTGGATCCATCATGGGGATGAAAATTCGACTTATTTTCATTATGTCATTAAGGACAGGGTAAACAGAAATAGAATGCACAGTTTAGTGATTAAGGGGTCCTCTTCGAAAGTCCAACACGACATCAGAGCTGAGATTCGTGGGTTTTAAGTAGATCTCTTGGGTACGAGTAAAACCATTATGAAAGGAATTCATCTTACCTCAGCTAGATTGGGTCGCCTTGTTCCGGGCAACTTGGTTAGTACGCTTGTGGCGCCAGTCAAGATCGATGAGATTAAAAAGGTGGTGTTTGCTATGGATGGTAGTAAAGCTCCAAGAATTGATGGTTCAAATGCTTTGTTTTTCAAAAATCTTGGAGGGTCCTCAAAGATGAGGATTGAGGTGCGATTGTGAAGTTCTTTGAAAAACATTCTACAACCTTATTAAAAATACTTCCATTACGCTTGTTCCTAAAGTTCCTAATGCTTCTCATATTAAGGACTTTTTCCCTATTGCCTGCTGTTCGGTTGTGTATAAAATCATCTCTAAAATCTTAACAAATCGTATGCAACAAGTCATTCATTTGGTTATTGATTGGATTCAGTCTGAATTTATCCCAAATAGGCTTCTAATGGATAATTTCCTCCTTGCTACTGATCTTATTAAGGGTTATAGGTGAAAGACCATTACTCTAAGGTGTCTGATTAGAGTTGATATGGTGAAAGCATATGATTCTGTTGAATAGGACTTTTTAAGGAATATGCTCATGGAGATTGGTTTTTCCGACTAAGTTTTGTAACTGGATTATGACTTGTGTGTGTTAGGAGTCCTTTTTGTTGATGATCTCGTAGTCTTTTGTAGAGTTGATGTGTAGTTTGTTACTACTATTAAAAGGGTGTTGGATGATTTTGCTTCCATTTCGAGTTTGAATGTGAGGTGAGCATGGCTAAGATTAATGTGCTTATTAGGGGTGTCTTAGAAGATGTCAATGCACTTATTTTATCTTCTTTGGGGATGAAGGAAGGGTCTCCTCTCCCCTTTCACATTCTAGGAGTTCCTCTCTCTTCTCGTCGTCTTAAGTTTGTTGATTGCAAAAGACTTGTTGATGGAATTAAAGATGCCAGCTAATTGCTCTTGTATGTTGAAGAAAGTCATTAAGCTTAGAGTATCTTTAAGTTCCAAGTTAGATTGGGCTAGGATCTTCAGAGAAGAGGATTTTAGTATCAAAAAAGTCTACTTGGCTATCTAGCAACCTCCTGATCCGATTATTTCGAATTCTTTGGTTTGTTATTCATTACCTTCTCCTCGTGCAAAATTATGTTTGCTCTTGGGAGTCTTGTCGCTTGTGATAGATTGTTTAGGTTAGGTTTTGGTGAAAACCAGTTATGTTTCTTATTCGGTTTTTTGGTAGCTCTATCCAGAAAGCCATTATTCGGTTTGCTCATTATGCTTGTCAAAACAATTGGAAAGACCTTCTTCGAGGCTTATGTTGGGTGAGATGTTGTTCATGATTTGGTCCTAGCGTAACCTTTGTATTTTCAAGGAGAGGAGGTCTATGAGCGGTCAACTTATGAAAGCTCTTTTATTTAGAAAGGCTTCTAGTAGTGCTTCTAGTCTTATGGTTGTGTTTTTACTTAGATGATTAGTGTGGTCGTTATGCTTTTTTTTTGGATATATGATGTAAATCTTGTCTTGGTTTGTTTTTGCTTTGTTTCTTTGTGGCCCCTTTAGGTATTTATGGGGCCTTTGTAGGGTAGTTGCCTGGTGCTTTCTTTATTTTTGGATTTTAATAAAATCTTTTAATTTCCAAAAAGTTTGTGTACCATATTATATGAATCATATCGTACTTTTGCAGGGCTCTTATTGTTTGGGAGTAAAACTGACTGCTTTCCTCTAATCCTCCATGTGAAGGGAGTACGAGTATGAATTGTCCGTCACCTTCCTTCACCCAAACACTGCTTTCGGGCGGGATATTAGGTATGATGATGATGATGAAATTATATGAACCATCACCTCCATTTTAATGTTTCCCATCACTTTGCCATGACGAACACCAAATTTACCACAACACTTCCTCCTATTCAATCTATTAGTCTAATTTGGTTTTTCACACTTAACGAAATGACATTTTAATCCATAATATATATCTAGTTGTTGTAAATTAAAAATTATAAAAAGTTAATATTATTATTTCTTGTATTGAGACGACGAATCAAATAAAAGTCCACATATAGATTAAGAATAAAATATAGGAAAAATTATCAGAAACTACCTAATCTATAGGTTTATTTGCAAAAAACTACCTTATGTAAATTTTTTTGTAAAAAACTACCTAATCTAATATATTTCTTGCAAATGACTACCACATAGTTGACCGTTAAGTTTGATGGTTTGACCGATTTGCGAAGATAACCTGTCATGCGACAGTATCTCATTAGTCCTCGTATTTTTAAATGATTTAAAATTAAGAGACCTAAATTAACTAAATAAAAATAAAAGATATTTAACGTCATTTTTACCATTATAACGATATTTTTCAAAAAAACGGACGCTGTGATTACGCTCATGGGATAAATCTTTCGAAAATCCAGTCGAAACAAGTACTTATTGGCCTATTTTCCGACACGTAAACCGAAAAACAATCGTTATAATGGGTAAAAATGACGTTAAATATCTTTTATTTTTATTTTGTTGATTTACGTGTCTCAATTTTAAATTATTTAAAAAAAAGAGGACTAATGAGATACTGCCGCATAGACAACTTAACCTCACAAATTGGTCAAACCCTCAAATTTAACGGTCAACTAACATTTTCCGTTAAGTGGTAGTCATTTGCAAGAAATATATTAGATTAGGTAGTTTTTTGCAAAAATATTTACATAAGGTAGTTTTTTGCAAATAGACCTATAGATTAGGTAGTTACTTATAATTTTTAAAGTGATAAGTGAAAGACTATTGGATACAATAGGATGTAGTATAAGAATAAAATTGAAAAAGAGCAAAAAGGCTCGAAATTCAAAAACATGAGAAAATTAAAGATCATCAAAGTAAAGGACGCGTAGTACAAGAAACTGGATCCACCAAAGGCTCGCACTGTGTTGCTTCTTTTCTCCGGCTTCTCATTCTCTCTATATGTCTGTACTTTCATCTTCCATGTGAGACATTTATGTTGTTATTAAATTTATTCCAAAAATATAAGATATAATAATAAATTATAATTGTTATTTAATGAAAATGAGATTTAGCGTAGTTAATTGAGTTGGAAGATCCGTTCTTAGCTCCGTTGCTCTCGCACTACTCATCTTCTTCGACTCACCACCGACGCATCTCATTTAATTTCTTGCATATGCAACTATTTTTTTTATATTGCTCGCATATTTCAAACTACCTTTCAGTTTAAGGAATTCAACAACGTATATTTTAGTTCAATATAGATTATTCTCGTGATTCGTCCTATTAATTGCAGCAAAAAATCTGAAATTAAATTATTTTTAAAACAAACTGTATCGCATAAAGAAATAATTATACAAAACCCGAAAATATACCTACTCGGCTCTATTATTACAGAAGTACGTTTTAATCTTATTTTTTCATGAGTAATTTGTTTTTAAGTAAAAAGATGAACAAAACTTAATATTAGAGATTTAGAAGTATATTCAATTAAGAATAAATTGCAAATTACGGCCTTGAAGTTTATCACTTTTGCGAATTACAGCCTTAATGTTTATTTTTTGCGAATTACAGTCATCTAAGTATCAGAGTTTATATACTTCAAAAAAAAAAGTATCAAAGTTTATAAGTTCAAGCCAAAACACAGAATTCCAACCATTTTGGAGGTCGAAATTTTAGGTTAAGGTCGTAAATTTGTGTTTTAGACTCAAACTTGTAAACTTTGATACTTTGGTGGCTGTAATTCACAAAAAATAAACATTAAGACTTTAATTCGCTAAAGTGATAAACTTTAAGACTGTAATTTGCAATTTGTTCTTTAATTAATAACAAAGTTATAATAAATAATTATTTCATGTTTCCTCGGCCCCTTGAGGACCTTTTGTAATAATCGGATTCATTACTTTACTTAATTACTAGGATTATATCCGTGCTATGCACGGTGTAGGTTTACTTTTGTTTATTATAAATTGTTTTGGCTACTAATATGTAGGATCTTTAACAAAGTCTTCATTTAGAATTTTTCACCATTTCATGATAATGCAAGATAATTATTAATTAAGCATTAGCCAATTTATATTAAGTGTAATCATAGTACATAATAGAAGTAACACTTAATTAAAATGCTAATGATGTTATCATGCATAGTGATATATAGTTAAATAGTAGTATGATTGAATATTACATCTTAAATTAGATGCTAGAATTATATTTGAAAAGGGATACTAAATTAGTGAACATATATTTTTGATGACCATTAAATATAGTAGAAGTTGAAGAATCTACAATTATACCATATATGATGATGACTCTTTTGTTGTATATTTATAAGTTAAAATTAGATTGCATGAGTTAGTTCCAATGTATACTACTTTAACTTTATTAGTCTTCTTTTGTAAACTCTAAATTTATATTGCATTGCGTTAGGAATGTGAAGTGAGTGGTTAAAATAAATTTCTTAACATTGATTAGCCTTACATCAACTTATGAGTTATATTCTCTTATAAAGCTAAAAACAACATTATTAATATTTGTTTGAATATGAATTTGTTGAGTCTATGTCAATATAAAGTATTCTATTACAATTAAAACTACTTTAAAAAAAACTCTTCATTGACAATTTAAATTGCATTAGGGAAGATGAAGAGATAGAATTCAAAAATAACTATCGAACACTATTAGAGTGACACTTGGTAAAGAGATTTTAAAAAGCATTTGTGTAGTGACATTTGTCACAAATGTTTTTAAATTACTATATGTATGATTCGATTTTGAATAAAGATAATAAAAACTACATACTCCCTCCAACTCAATGTAATTGTTTCATTTTCTTATTTGGCAAATTCATATCAATTGTCTAATTTTCTTTTTCGCAAATGATTTTTTACCTAAATACCTCACGTTCACGCAAGTAATGACCAAAATACCCCTTTTTTACTATTTACAATACCCGAACTATCACCTTTACAATTAATTTAATCAACTAAAATACCCCAATTACTACCTTTTCGGTGAACCCCTTCCCATTTAAAATCCTTGCCCAAGCAAATGGGACAGTTATATTGAGTTGGAGGGAGTGTAATTTAGATAACTTTATAGTTAGCATAATGTATGTGGCCAAATTCCCTTCGTAATACAATTTGTTTCAACAACTAAGGAGATACTCTTAATGTTCCATTTAGTATTTGGTACTAGAAGGTGATAATGAAAATGCCTTAGTAGTATAAATTTTCAACAAATGTATCTACCATATCTTTCTCAAGGTAATGAAACTTTGTTAATAGAGAATTTTTTTGTTCATTCTGAAATACTCGCTATATAACTATTATTACGCCATTTATTAATATTCAAGCTCATTTTATATATTGCGGCTATTGTGTAAGAAAAATTACAATCAAGTAGGATCTTGTTTGAATCGTCTAATCACATACTTTCATTATATTAACTTTTTATAATTTTTAAATGTATATAATTCAATATATAAATGATCAAAATAACCAATTGGATTGCGTAAAAATTTCAAATGTAACAAGTGTAGTGGAACGGATGAAGTATAGAATAATCAATGTTGTCAATTAAGAAAATGAGAAGATTGAGATAGAAGAGGCATAGCAATCAAAATTGTAAAGATATTTTCCAACAAAAATACACAAATTTTTCAATACTATTCACACCATTTAATATCAACAACAGAGGTTAATTTTTATACTCCTTCCAATTTAGAGTTATTATCTCATCTTGTTTTGAGATATTGTTCACCTTTCATTCTTAATTCAAATTCAATCTAATCTTTAATCTATAAGTTCAAATATAGTCAAATGTGATCTTGTTTAATTCGTTTCAATGTGAAGGTTATTAATTAAATTCAACTTTTTATAATTTTTAAATATAAACAATTATAGATATTATTGTTTGAATCAGTGCATTGACGAACATGCAAAAAACAAATAAGATATTAACTCTGAGTTAGATGAAGTATCATAAATTCTACTAAAGCAATAGAAGACGTAACAAGTGTCACAGTTTTAAGAGTTATTTTCCTGCCTAATTCTACTTAAGTTATTTAGGTATTTTTTTTTAATTTAATTTTATTCTATTGATTTGCTTAATTAATTTAACCCATATTTGATTTTCCCTCATATGTTTTTTCATTGATGCTTCTTTTCACTTCTACAATAGTCTTTAATAACCAATTTTTTTCTCATATATTTTTCTAAAAATTCTTATGATTCCGTGCTTAGCATGGGTATATATCTAGTTTATAATTAATTGTGATTAAAGAACACTCCAAGCAAGAAAGCGCGCTAGTGTAAACGTAATATGGCCGGCTGACTTTTATCAATTGCATGAAGTGCTCCGCAATAGATCTCTGACACCTCTGATTCAAACCAGATTAGCATATAAATTAGTATTAATCAGGACTTATTTATATATGTTGCATTGGGGAACACACCATTTCAACCCATTATATCTCTTCTTTGCACGTCTAATTTCTGTTAACACAAATAGGGGTCTGCATTATACTGCTATCATTATCATCAAGGTAAAGAATAGTGTATACTTTCTTTGCTCATATAATCTCTATTATTTGAGTTCTCAAGTTCTTGTTAGTCCGTCATTCATATTAATCGCATGCAATCACGTCCATTTATTCTAGCGGCCAGTGCTGGCCCTAGCGTTTTAGGGTCTTAGGAGAAATAGCAAATTGGGGCTCTTTTTCTTTGCAATTTATGATCTATATGAACCTTCTATAACCATTAACTTTGGTTTTTTGACATGGGGTCCTAGGCGACGGCTTCTATTGCCCACCCTTAGGGCTGACCCTGCTGGCGGGGTGGATCAAGCTAGTTAATTAAGAGTTTTGATGATTAGACGAGAAAAGTGGGTCAATAAGGTGTTTAACCCAACCCAATCTGACCCTACCACCTGAGCTGAGTCAGAATCGAGGTGTGCTGGCTTAACTTCTAATTAACAAGTCAAGTAATTAGGCAAAACTTTTTAATGTATAAATTGTATTGGTTTGTGTGTAAACAACCTATTGAGTGTCTTCATATAAAACAACTTTTTTTAAAAAATAAACTTATATATATACACAATGATAAGCAATAGTTATTAATTATTGTCATGAAATATTCTAATTTGTTGCATGTAATATTAAAATAGTATTTTTGTTATAGCTTAATTAGTCTTATACTTGTACATCCATGCATTTCGTATAATCATAATTTATTTGTGACTTTATTTGGAGCAACTTATTTGAATTTATGTTAATTACATATATGTTTTATTAGCAGGTTGAGTTAAGCCATTAGTCCTCATAAAATGGGAAGGATAGCACGGTTATCTTTCCTCTTCCAAATCTTGGCTTTGTCAATTATATTTGGAGTTTTTGCGGAAAGTCCGTATAGATACTATGATTGGGAAATAACCCATGGAACGATATCTCCTCTTGGAGTCTCTCAAAGGGTTAGTTGCTCTACATATATTCGACTTCATTTTAATCGGTAATTATAAATCAAGGCCATCATAACGAGTATGTTCCCTTGACTTGCAGGGTATTCTTATAAATGGGCAGTTTCCAGGGCCAAAAATCGAGTGCAACACAAACGACAATGTTTATGTCACTCTTCATAACAAATTAGATGAGCCTTTCCTCATGACATGGTACAAAAATTTCCTTGTTTATCGCCCTCTAATATAATAAAGGGCTTCATTTTAGAATTTAGCTATACGCAATCTTAAAATTACAAAAATAAGATGTTATGAATGTAGGAATGGGGTATGGCAAAGAAAGATGTCGTGGCAAGATGGTGTACTCGGAACAAACTGTGCAATTCCTCCAAATTCGAACTGGACCTTCAAGATGCAAGCCAAAGATCAGATTGGTTCCTACATGTACTTCCCTTCCACAGGGATGCAACGACTTGCCGGAGCTTTTGGTGCCTTCAATATAATTAGAAGATCGGTGATTGCCCTTCCCTACCCTGAGCCAGCCGGCGAACATACCCTCCTCGTTGGAGACTGGTATAACACTGACTACAAGGTATATATGCAGCTGACAAAACTGTTTAGTTTTCATTTCAAAAAAGAATTAATGGACTGAGTTTTGATGCAACATAGGAACTTCAAAAAAGGCTAGATGATGGATACAATATGCCAATGCCAGATGGTTTGCTGATCAATGGTGATCCAAAAAACACAGTGATCAGTGGTGAAGCAGGGAAATCGTACTTGATACGTGTTGCCAATGTAGGAACAATGACTTCCATCAACATTAGGATAAAAGAGCATGGTTTGAAATTGGTTGAGGTTGAAGGTTCTCATGTTCTTCAAGAAGAATATGAGTCACTTGATGTTCATCCAGGTCAATCTTTGGCTTTCTTAGTCAAACTCAATGGTACACTCAGTGACTACTACATTGTGGCCTCAACACGTTTTGCAAGGACAGCAATTGAAGCCACTGCAACCTTGCGTTACAATGGCTCAACCACCGGTCCATCTCTTCCATTACCTGTTGGTCCGGTTTATCAAGTTCACTGGTCCATGAAGCAAGCTAGAACTTTCAGGTACATTACGTCAATTATATATATTCATTACTTAATTTGGAGACATCATCAATTAGGATTGGGGTAACAAATTTCTTATAAGATCTCACTTTTCTTACTTAATTTTAAGAAATTTAATGCGTTGAAACAAATCAAATAAGATCTCACTATTCATTAAGAGTAGCTCCAGTTACTATTTCAAGCGTTGATCTAAAGGATTTAAGGGTAGTGGTCGATCCAGAAAAAAGTGTTGAAGTGCCCATGTGTTACCCACATGTGAGTTGTCCCATATCGGAGAAAGATAATAGTATGCATTACTTTATAAATTCGAGGAGTAACTCCTACTATCACCAACTTCTTCGGATTTATGAGTGGATTACTTCTTTTTCTTATTTGGATTGTCGAGACCTAATCTAAATTCTATCAAAAAGTGATATCAATATTTAAAAATAAAAAATTACAATCACCATTGAATTAAGGCAAAATGTGCTTCATGGGTTTGAAAACCTGGTCACTAATGTAGGAGACAATATACTAATTAACTAACCAAGTGCATATATATATTTACATATATAGTACTCCTACTTGATTTTATTTTAAATTTAACTAATATCAACTGATCTCTAGATCCGAACATAGTTGAGGAGGTGCTTATTTATTTTTGTGTTTGGAAAATGTAGATGGAATTTGACAGCCAATGCTGCAAGACCAAACCCTCAAGGATCATACCGTTACGGAGGAATCCAAATAACAAAGACAATAATACTGGAACAATCAGTGGGAGAAATTGATGGCAAAATACGTTATGGTGTAAACAATGTGTCGTACGTGAACCCAGAAACACCATTAAAACTAGCTGATTACTACAACATTCCAGGTGTTTTTGACCTAAACACCAGTAGGGATCAGCCTACACCGGGTCCAATGGTGTACGGAACCAATGTTTATGGTTTGGCTCTTCATGATTTTGTTGAACTTATCTTCCAAAACAATGAAACACTTACCCAATCTTGGCATCTTGATGGTCACAACTTCTTCGTTGTCGCGTAAGCTTTCTACCTATTTATAATATGAATTATGATCTTAATTATTAGAATTGTCAAATAACCAAACTTAACAAAAAAATTAAGCGGCTGATTGAGGCCCTAGGATAGTTATATAGTCTAACACGCCTTTTCACACGAAAGCCTTTGGAATAGAAGTTTAGATGCAATACAAATTGGAGCTAAATATTCCACTTTAATAAAAGGCGGTTGAGATTTGAATTCGTGACCTTTTGCTACGCTGACCTTTGATACTATATCAAGGAATGAACTCAACCAAAAGACCGCCAAAAATATGTTATATACTTAAAAAAAAAAAACTTCATTTGCTTGAATTTATTTTGTCTAACTTTAAGAAAGGTGAATGATTTAGATTTGGTGCCGGTGATTGGAGTCCTGAGATGAGGAGAAAATACAATATGGTGGATGCCGTTTGGAGGAGCACCGTCCAGGTTATTAACTCAAATTCATTCTTATATATGTTAATTTATTATTTCATTAATATTTGCAATAAGATTTGTTAATGCAAATATGGAAAAGGTGAAAAAAAAAGAATGTGAGATATTGATGAAAACCCCAAATCTAATAATGGAACAAAATATTGGCAGGTGTATAGAAATTCATGGACAGCAATATTAGTATCTTTCGATAACAAAGGAATGTGGAATTTAAGATCAGCAATCTGGCACAGGCAATACTTGGGTCAGCAACTCTACTTTAGAGCATGGAACAATGAGAGAAGCCTTTTAACGGAGAATGATATCCCTCCAGAGGCTCTTAAGTGTGGAAAGGCCGCTAATTTTTAGATTTAGTTTTACTTTTTTTATTTTTTTATATAATTTTTAAATCGTGGGGGTTATTTATTTTCCCATATGGAAATTTAAGTTACATGGGTGTGACTGTCCAAAAATGGAGAAAATAAACGTTTTTTTAGGTTGCAAAAAGAAATTAAATTTGTAATTGATCAGCTATCTCATTGATCAAAATTTGTGGTAATAATCAATTTTCAATTTAGCTATTCTCGTGAATATCGTCTTACTGAAGAATACAAATAGTATATGTTCTAATATCTGAGTTGTTAATTTAGCTAAAATGATAATTGCTACCTTTGTTTCTGATATTTTTGTGCTAGTTATCCTTTTTTATCTAAAATTATATGTCACAATTAATATTTTGAAAAATAATTTTAATGACATATGTATTAAATAAATTTTAAAGGTTATTATTTTTTATAACATAAACTAATTTACAATTTTTAAAAGTTTTTAAAAATATTATTATCAACAACATAAAGAAAGAATATCTTAGTTCAAGTAAGGTGTTGCACAAGTTCATGCTATGTGAGCCCATCATATTCTATCTGATGATCCACTAACGAGGCCCAAAATATATAGCATTGTAAAGAACTGAACTTTTTAAAGTAAGCATGTTCGAGGCTTGGTTGAAACAACCAACTCTTGCTAACCCAATAACAAATGCTTACTTGGGACCGTCTTTTGTAAAGACGGCTCTCAAAAGCTCAATCCAATTCTAAATATATATTGTTACAACTCTTTATATAGATTTGGGCTGGGCTTTTGAAAGTCGTCTTTACAAAAGACGATCTCTCAAGAGACCACCTGTAACCCAGTAGTTCCAATTTTGATTTTTCAAAAAAGTTATAGTCAACGACCATAAAAATAATCAATGTTTAATTGATACCTTCAAAGTTAAAATTTATACCTTAAGTAAGTTATAACTGATCATTTTTAAGTTATTACTTAAACTTCAAAATTAACAACTTTAAAATTATAATTTATGTCTTTCAGGTTATTATTGACCCTATTATATTTTTGTTATGGCTAAATATATTTAATGAGTTTAATTTATGTGTTCAGAAGAATATATACAAGATACGGAGTAGATTCTTGATAGTGATTCCAAAAGGAAACATAGATGTTTCTTGAGTCTTCTCTCGAAGAATTGCAACAAAGAAGTATAATAATTATACGAAGAGAATATTTAACATCAGAATCAGAAGGATAAATCTTTGGGCAGTTACCTAATTTTAGCTCGCGTTTAATATTCTTCTTAGTTGAATTTATGGATTTAAGCAAGTATATGCATATAATTTGAAAAGTCTTGTTCACCTCCCCTATTGTTGTCTGTATGCAACCAAACACCTTTAATGTTTGACGGAAGGTTCTACACTTACTGAAAAAATAGAATGAATATGTTTATTTATAAAGCAGAAATTATCATGTATTGAGGGTTATAGAAGTTGAAAACTTTAAAGTATTTACAACCATTTCAAATATAGAAACCATGGCTATCTACTTTCAATTTTGAAATAGAAGACTTTCAGAATATGAAGATGAATATGATGGCTATAAAATCACTATACTGTGGTCTTGGACCTCATTAGTGCAACATTTTGGGTTGTAAGACCGCAAAGCAGATTTAGTATGTATTACAACTTATTCATGAAAAAACAAATGAAATGAAACATTACAAAATTGATTTACTTATGTACACGAACGCTTTACTATGGAGACTAGAGAATACATTCAAAATATGTTCACAAAATCCACGAATATAACAAATAAGTTAATCTCTATGAAAAGAATAATTCCTACTGACTAGGAGGTTAGGAAGGCAGTTTGACGCACTGCTCAAGATGAACGATAGAGAGCCAAAAGTCATTGTCATCCAAGAAACCAAGGATTTTATCTCATGATAGATGAACTACATTTAGCCACTAGTCATGAAAATTCTAGGAATAAAGGATTCGCTATAAAAGCTCTTGATCAAGAGGATTCTGACTGTGATGAGGAGGAAGCTGCACTATTAGTCCACAAATTCAAAAAATTTTATAGGCACAACAAGAATAACAACCAGAGCAATTCTTAGAACAAGTGACCTTTGATTTCGATGTTTAACTTTGGCTGTAATAAGTGTGTAAGTATTGATCACATCATAAGAGATTGCCCTATATGGGAAACCAAGAATAGAAAAGGGAAAGCAAAAAAATCTGGTAAAGAAAAGCCATACACTTGAAGAACCCCTAACAAAACTGACTTTCAAAGAGCAATGTTAGCGAACCAAACATGATTGGTTCAAAGGATGATTAAGCTCAATCTGAGGATGATCAAGTTCAACCCAATTGCCAATCTAGCCCACAAGAGATAACTAAGAGTGATCAAGCCCAAGCTCAACCTAATTCACAAGAAATAGTCAAAGATGATCAACCTCATACTCAATTCAGTTCACAAGTAATGATGACCAAGGAGAACATGATCAACTTGAGGAATCATCTACACTTCAATACTCACTTAAGTCCTAAATCTCATTTAACAAGGACTAACTCATCAAAGAAAGAGTCAAGGGCACTAAAGACAGACTATTTTACTTTAGAACAGATCATCAAGCAACCAACTGAGGCCAAGGCTAATAAGGAATCATTGACTGAGTTTGAGGTCTCAAACGTGATAACCCCAGATTGAGATTTGTAGAAACACTTAGAGACAATGAACTGTAACAAGAGGGGGGGTGAATTGTTACTTGCGCCTTTTGAGTATTTTTAGCCCTTTTTATTGCGGAATTCGATTATCAAAAATACTCAAGACAATATAAAAGAAAACTATAAAAGGAACACCAAGATTTAACGTGGGAAAAAGAACCACGACCCACTAGGGATTTCACTTCTCTATTATTTTATGTAAATCACTCCTCTCTTACATAAAATAACTTCTACTCCTCTACTCTTTTTCTCCTCTCAGTAACTCCTTACCGTTTCTCTTCTACTCACGGTAAACTCTTACCGTTTCTCTACTCTTCTCACGGTAACCTCTTACCGTTTCTCTATACTCTACCCTTTAGACTTACCCAAGTCTAAATAACAAAAACTCTCAAATAAACCCGTACAAGATTTATCTAAAGTGGATGAATCATATCAAGAATAGCACAAGGAATAAATCTTGAAATTAATTAGCCATTAAAATCAATCAAGATTTCCTCTCTTTATTTTGTAAACTCACGAAATATTTTTGGGCACAATATTTTCGGAAAAATATTTTCTCTCAAATGATCACCTCCATTGTGCCGGTTAAATAAAAATCACTTATATAGATTTTTAAATCTAAACTACCCATAATCCCATGATCCGAAATAATGGGAGTTGAGGGTTTAGTTTCCGCGTGAAGTGGTAGGAAAGCTTGGAAGTTACTCCAAGTTTTCTTGTCCTTTTAGCTAAAAATAGCTAAGACAAATTAAGAAATCTTATTTTAAAATCCTAATTTTAAGGAATATTTTTAGGAGTTAGTTAAATTAATTTCTTAATTTATTTCCCTTGTGCATCCTAGACTAATTCATCCGTACAACAAAACTAAGTAAGAAAAATAAAAATTAAAAATTATTTTCCTAATTATTTTGTTGACTGCTCCTCTGACCGCTGACTCTGGGAACACTGCACTGTCTCCGATTGACAAATCTTCGAACTCTGACTTGATCTTGGAACAGTTACTTAGTAATCCCTTTTCAACGCTTAATGGTCCATCAACGATCCTTAAAAAGATCGGATATTTGACCTATCAAAACACTCTCAAAACTGAAAATGTAACACCCCTGAATTTCCGACCCCTTATACGACACCAAAACCGCAAGGGTGGAAGGAAATTCGGGTGTTACATAAAAAGAAAAAGAAAAGAATTTAGATACACGTTAAAGGTTAACTTTAAAAAGGTGAGTAAAAATTTCGGCAGCATCTCTGCTAAAACTCGAACATGTGGTAGAGCAGTTAGCACAAAAAAAAAAACATTAAACTAATCCAAGATATCATTGTCTTTTAAATCTCACACCACGGCGGAATGGTTCATCGCTGGCTTCTCAAATCGACGTGCCAAGCATGGATCGTGGTTCCAATGTCAACGCTTGCGTTTTATAATGAATTGACTCTTTAAAACCATACAAGTTATAGACTACGCAGCGGAAATACAAATATAGAAAGGAGAACCCAAGGCCTCATAACGACACATATACAACCAAAGTTTACTAAACAAGAACTACAAAATCAGAAGATAATGGTATGACTTAGGTTTATGCTTCGCCCTCATCACTCTCCCCCAATGCAATGGAATGCAAAAGAAGCTCCAAAACCTGCTACGACCGTCCATGATCCTCCTGCTGCTCGACATCGGACCAAACGCCAATGTGTCATAGCAGGACAATCATATAAAGTCATCAAACAATCAAACAAACACAAACACGTCAGTTTCTAGCATCAAATATAGTAAGGTCAACAAACTAGCTAACATTATATGATAGAACTGTATAAAGATGATGTCGTGAAACACAGCATCACTAGTAACTACTCATCATCCATTTATATTTCTTGATCTCAAATCTTCTTTTCCAACACGAATCAAGTGTTCATGGGCGGAATGTATATCTTGATACTTCTCTTCTCCAAACCATAACATATCTATAAGACACGTATGATATTAACTTAACTAAGGGCGTTAACTAACTATTTGACGCCTCATGATAAAACATGGCTGTACGACGCTTGTCTACTTCAAAGTCAGTGTGATCATAATATATCCTTGGGATTCTTGACTCCCATAAGATAACTTAACGCATGCATAATCTTTAAACGAAAGGGAACCCTTGAGGTTCGCAAAGCCCTCGGGGCACTTTTCACTAGCATAAATTATTTTATCAATGAAATACCTTAGGATTTTCAAGACCCACAACTCTCTCAACTATAAATCTTCTATCAATGAATAAACTTTAAATCAAGGAGTAAACTTTCTATCAACTAACAAACTTTCTATCAACTAACAAACTTTCTATCAATGAGAAACTTGAGGTTTCTAAGACCCACCAATAACTCACACATACTCTTGTCATCAATGAGAACCATGGGGTTTGCAAGACCCACCGGTAAATTCAATATACTCTTGCTATCCTTGAGAACCATGGGGTTTGCATGACCCACCGGTAAATTCAATATACTCTTGCTATCCATGAGAATCATGGGGTTTGCATGACCCACCGGTAACTCACACATACCTTTACTATCAATGAGAACCATGGGGCTTGCAAGGCCCACCGGTAACTCACATTTATCTTTGCTATCAATGAGAACCATGGGGCTTGCAGGGCCCACCGGTAACTCACATTTATCTTTGCTATCAATGAGAACCATGGGGCTTGCAGGGCCCACCGGTAACTCACACGTATCTTTGCTATCAATGAGAACCATGGGGCTTGCAAGGCCCACCGGTAACTCACACGTATCTTTGCTATCAATGAGAACCATGGGGCTTGCAAGGCCCACCGGTAACTCACACGTATCTTTGCTATCAATGAGAACCATGGGGCTTGCAAGGCCCACCGGTAACTCACATGTATCTTTGCTATCAATGAGAACCATGGGGCTTGCAAGGCCCACCGGTAACTCACATACTCTTGCTTTCAATGAGAACCATGGGGTTTGCAAGACCCACCGGTAACTCACATACTCTTGCTTTCAATGAGAACCATGGGGTTTGCAAGACCCACCGGTAACTCACATATACCTTTTCTATCAATGAGAACCATGGGGCTTGCAAGGCCCACCGGTAACTCACATATACAATTTGAATTCATATATAAAGGAATCGTGCCGACTCCAAGTAAATCTATCG
Organism: Amaranthus palmeri; assembly: GCA_019776075.1. Lineage (NCBI taxonomy): Eukaryota > Viridiplantae > Streptophyta > Magnoliopsida > Caryophyllales > Amaranthaceae > Amaranthus > Amaranthus palmeri. The sequence continues at coordinate 131,377 of JAAKBH010000088.1, read as the reverse complement.
ATAAGGGGGATTGTTCTCAACTTCTACTAGTACTTTCGTTCTATGCATCTATTTCATTCTAAGTTCGAGAGATTCGCAAACCGAAAGCTATTCGTGAATACAAATTTACTTACTAGTACTTCATATTTCTAATACAATGCATTTAATCACAACTATCGATAGTATTTTAGCAATAGCATGTAGTAGTTAGTTACTGCGTGCGCATACCTGTAATTGCAACTGCAAGACAAAAAGTTAGCGCAACCACCAATATAAGGTTGTCAAGCTTCTTTTATGAGTTGGACACCTATGCGTGTTTAAAGTAAGACTAGTAAGTCTAATTTACTTCATATAAGAACTACTTGCTCTAAGAATTCCCCCATAACCATCCTTACAAGTCACAACTCATAAAAATACGTACTCTAATCATACCCACAACATTGTAATTATGAATCATACTATCAATTCAATCTAACCATAACATTAGTTTTCATTCCATTCTAAAACAAAGTATGTTCAAGGGGAACATAAACCAAATCTAATTCATGTACATTTGCAATACAAAAAAAAAGACTATGTAGGCTTAAATCGTATAATGTAATATACTACACTCGATTTCAATGATTCAATTCAAGATGATAATGATTATTAATCATATTGGTCGCATTCCTCAAGGTTTGAAGTGACAAAGAATAAAACAAAGTAATTAGTAACTTAGACAACTCTAATTTTCTATGACTTAGCCGCATTACACAAGTTGAGCCAACAATTGAATAAACAATGGCAATTAAAATATCAACAATGTATTTAACAAATTCTTCAATGACAACAATTAACCACCAAACCATCAACAATGGTCATCTCCATCACCATAAACATAATAAAATTAACATTTAACTATTAAAAGTGACTAATCACTCCAACCATTTCTAACCATCAAAACCACCATGATTCCACAATAATATCATTTTTCAAAAGCTTCTAAAAAGCTGTCCAAATAACAATATATCACCAAAATACATAAAAGTAGTACACACTACCTTCATTGTTACCCTTAATACAAACCCTAACTTATTCATATTCAAACTACACTTCTAACATTTACCCATTACCATTTCTATCAAAATATAACTTAATTTAAACTAAGATTCATGAATTTACCCACAAATTTACAATCAAAACATTAAATTAACAAGAAAGAGAAACTCACATAAAAATTGGGGAAGAAGAGAGAGAGAGGCGCGCGTGGGGCAGCACCGGTTGCTGCGGCTGGCCGGCGGTGGCCGTGCACTGCTGCTGCCGGCGGTGGTGCTGCTGCCAGCTTCTTGGTGTTGAGGATGAGAGATGAAGAAGTAGGGGATGGAGGAAACCATGAAAATGAGTAAGGGTTTTTGGGTTCTTATTTTCTTTCTTTCTTTGTTTCTTTATTTCTTTCTTTCTTTTTATTTTGTTTTCCTAATTCAAAGCTCTAACCCATTTCTATAATCATATATTTTCTAACTTCCAATATGCAAGCAAATTTTGAATTACAAATATAAGGATAATTTGAACCTCTTTATTTGAGTAATTATAAATATACTCTTACTATAAATATGTAGGCATTCATATATAATTATAAATAATCAATATAAACTAATTCAAAATAATTATTAAAATAAAAGAAAATCTCTAAAAAAACAATATTATTACAAATAAATAATGACGTAATAAAATAACGGGGTGTTACAGACTACCCCCCTTAAAAGTAGTTTCGTCCTCGAAACTAGAGCAAGAAAGACCCGAAAACATGAAAATTTTCCACGAAATCATCCCAAAACGCTTCATTTGACACATAACGCATAACAAATCGGACTTTGTTATTATTGTTTCTCAAAACTTTATGTAAAATGGGACAACTAGTCACATAAAATTGTAATCAAGCTTGAATAAACATGTAATATAGCTCAAATTTTCAACGGCAAGCATGCAGTAATTGCAATAACAAACCTTTATAGAAAAAAAAAATTAAATAAAACACATGAAAACCCGCGAAATTTTATCGCATTCCACCCCCTTAAAAACAAAGTTACGTCCCCGTAACTCTGTAAACCAATAAACCTCACTCTTTTTTTTTATAATGAAGAAAAAAAATAAAATTTTCATTAACCTTCCTTCAGGTAATTCTTCAAGACTCTTCAAAAAAAAAATTTTTTTAGCAAGCACTCCCCATATAAAATATACTGCATATAATAAATAAATAAGCAACTATTATCATTTTAGCTAGCTACACTCCTAATATAATATATATTTCAATTCAAGAAATATTATCAAGCTCAATTGATATTTACGACAAAACTTATTTTACAATCTCGCAAAAGATTATATCATCAAATGCATGGATCAAGTTACTGTAAATAAAATAAAAAAAGAATTATATCTATAATTCCATATTTCCATTTCGATAATATTGTTTAGGAAGTGTAAGCTACCACGACCTAACCTCTTTGTTCCGAGAAAAGCAATTAACATACAATAATTCATAGTACTAATTAGCATTTGCTAATAAATAAAAATTAAGTACGAAGTCGAGTTTACTTAATATGGAACTTTCGCTAACATTCAAAGTTATTATAAATGTTTTCAAATTGTGTTACTCGCAAAAGTAAATGATTAGATAGATAAATAAAATAATAGAGAAAATAATTCTGTCCATCTAAAAAAAAATAAAATAAAATCAATTCAATGGCTAACGTCTATAAAGAGAATTACACTTTCAAGTTATTATTCTTCGCAAGTTTGTGTCTCAAGACCAACTAATGGTGCTTAATTATATAAGTATCACTAGAAAGAAAACGAGTGTTGACTCACACTAACACGCATCATAGCTACTCAATAATAAGCTTCTTTATGCATTAGAATATCAAACTCTAATTACGACTATTTAAGGATCATTTAGAACCAAGAAAGGAAAATGTCAAAGGTCTCCCCAACTATTCATTTATCATTCAACTAAACATGTTGAAAGTATAATATTGTATAAAGTTACACATGAGTAAAGTGTTAAATTGCATATGTATGTAGCAAGGATTCCAATAGATTAGTAATAGCAGTGATGATCAACACATACAAGAGATATAATGTGTGAACACATCTATCTTACCACAACAACTATCAAAAATATTTTTGACAGAATGTCGATAGTTAAGCATTAACAACCAAAATATCAATGACAAAGCAACCATCAACCATACGACTATTACATTAATCCCAACACCATACGAAAATACAACAAAATGATAACAAAGTAATTCAATACATAAAATTTTCCATCACATAAGTTTCTTCAATAACGAGTGGGGTTAAAGCTCTCTGTGACATAAGATGCTAAACTTAGAACTAACAACTATAACGTATGTGCTTATATAAAATATATATATTTATATACTTAAAAATTATAAACTTCTTTCATCTAGAACTTATTATGATCCAACTATTTAATAACATCTAATTTAACTCGTGTTTGGATATCAGAAACACCTCATGACTTTTATCTTGACCACATTATACTCGCTAAGTAAATCCCCTAACTCAATTTATCTCATTTCACATCAAAACAATCACTTATATAAAAATCAATTTCATCATTTCTATTAACATTGAATATTGTTTTAGTTCTGCAAATTGATCACTATTCACCATCTATTTTATTAATTAATAATTGTGCTAAATATGTACCAATAACAAAAATTTCATTATTGATTAAATGGCGATGAGTAATGCTTATATTTTAGGCATCCTCAAACTAAAGTGCACTCAATGACAAATAACCAATATAGTACTTGAGTTATTGGAATACTTATATAAAAGTGATTAACTCAGTCTAGTAAATTCAAGGCACAACATCAAACCATTAACTACACATATATTACATTAAAGTCTCACTACAGGCATAAGACATTGACTTAGAGCTAACAAATATATTACATGATCCAATCAACTTGAATATGAATCACATAATCATCAAACTCATTCGCTGCATAGATTTGAAAGCATATATCAATAAGCACAATCATGTCGCACTAAAACTTAACATCAATGGTGCTATGACCAATTAGCAAGCTTAAACTGCAATTACAATCAACCTAAGACTTACTTGGTGTTTTTTTTTTTTTTTTTAACACTTAAACTCTAAAGCCATCCCAAAATATTTATAACTTCAAGGAATATATTGAACTGATACCAGTTTGAACAATACTCCTACTGCGATAATTTAGCCAATCAATAGGACATTACATTAAAACACTTAGAGAAATTGATAACAACTCTTAACTTCACTAATCGTTTTATAATCGCTATAATAACAATACTCTTGTAAATCATGACCCTAAATTAGGAGTTTAAGTCTCAAACTATGAACTCTTACCATACTTTCAGCCTTCTCCTTAATATTAAGATTTCGACAAGCTTATTTAGCTATGACTTTATTATTATCATCAACTGATGATTAGAACTTTATTTACAAGGTATCATATCAATTATCTAACCAATCAAGTAATCAACTTCATTTACAATCATGTCAAACTCCTATCATATTAGTTCCACGTACTTATTCTTGTTTAAATCACTCATAATCCTATTTGCACGCTTATTAATCACATCAAAAGAACTTTGATCATCACTTCATATACTATAATAAATGAATGCACTGGACTCATGAAAATATTCAATCAGATAATTAAAGAGTGAAAATCTTTGTATATTACCATATCAAAACTCATAAAGCTATATAGAAATCTATTAAAATAGACGAATATCCATGTACATAAGACCAAATTTTATACCATCCACACCATCAAGAGGGAATATCAGATACAACAAGCTTCTTTATTATTCCATCATTCATACTTTATTTTCCGTAATTAAACCTATTACGCAACTCATGAATAGCCCAGAATACGTAATAACAATCATTAACACTCGATAATACACAAATCAATTCTACTGATTTGTAAAATCATATCATCGTTCAAACCGCAATCATAATTTTTAATTATAATAATAACACATGAGAATGAGTCCCATAACAAACTAAACAAACTATATGTTTATCTATGCACGTGCAATGATAATCATTATGCATGAACATATAATATGCACCTATCCCATATCTACCCAAACTCTCACGAATGAATTCTAACTTCAAGCAACTTTAACGAATTTGAAAACACAAAGCGTCGAAAATAGGGACCACTGGCTCTGGTAACCACCTGTAACACCCCTGAATTTCCGACCCCTTATACGACACCAAAACCGCAAGGGTGGAAGGAAATTCGGGTGTTACATAAAAAGAAAAAGAAAAGAATTTAGATACACGTTAAAGGTTAACTTTAAAAAGGTGAGTAAAAATTTCGGCAGCATCTCTGCTAAAACTCGAACATGTGGTAGAGCAGTTAGCACAAAAAAAAAAAAAACATTAAACTAATCCAAGATATCATTGTCTTTTAAATCTCACACCACGGCGGAATGGTTCATCGCTGGCTTCTCAAATCGACGTGCCAAGCATGGATCGTGGTTCCAATGTCAACGCTTGCGTTTTATAATGAATTGACTCTTTAAAACCATACAAGTTATAGACTACGCAGCGGAAATACAAATATAGAAAGGAGAACCCAAGGCCTCATAACGACACATATACAACCAAAGTTTACTAAACAAGAACTACAAAATCAGAAGATAATGGTATGACTTAGGTTTATGCTTCGCCCTCATCACTCTCCCCCAATGCAATGGAATGCAAAAGAAGCTCCAAAACCTGCTACGACCGTCCATGATCCTCCTGCTGCTCGACATCGGACCAAACGCCAATGTGTCATAGCAGGACAATCATATAAAGTCATCAAACAATCAAACAAACACAAACACGTCAGTTTCTAGCATCAAATATAGTAAGGTCAACAAACTAGCTAACATTATATGATAGAACTGTATAAAGATGATGTCGTGAAACACAGCATCACTAGTAACTACTCATCATCCATTTATATTTCTTGATCTCAAATCTTCTTTTCCAACACGAATCAAGTGTTCATGGGCGGAATGTATATCTTGATACTTCTCTTCTCCAAACCATAACATATCTATAAGACACGTATGATATTAACTTAACTAAGGGCGTTAACTAACTATTTGACGCCTCATGATAAAACATGGCTGTACGACGCTTGTCTACTTCAAAGTCAGTGTGATCATAATATATTCTTGGGATTCTTGACTCCCATAAGATAACTTAACGCATGCATAATCTTTAAACGAAAGGGAACCCTTGAGGTTCGCAAAGCCCTCGGGGCACTTTTCACTAGCATAAATTATTTTATCAATGAAATACCTTAGGATTTTCAAGACCCACAACTCTCTCAACTATAAATCTTCTATCAATGAATAAACTTTAAATCAAGGAGTAAACTTTCTATCAACTAACAAACTTTCTATCAACTAACAAACTTTCTATCAATGACAAACTTGAGGTTTCTAAGACCCACCAATAACTCACACATACTCTTGTCATCAATGAGAACCATGGGGTTTGCAAGACCCACCGGTAAATTCAATATACTCTTGCTATCCTTGAGAACCATGGGGTTTGCATGACCCACCGGTAAATTCAATATACTCTTGCTATCCATGAGAACCATGGGGTTTGCATGACCCACCGGTAACTCACACATACCTTTACTATCAATGAGAACCATGGGGCTTGCAAGGCCCACCGGTAACTCACATTTATCTTTGCTATCAATGAGAACCATGGGGCTTGCAGGGCCCACCGGTAACTCACATTTATCTTTGCTATCAATGAGAACCATGGGGCTTGCAGGGCCCACCGGTAACTCACACGTATCTTTGCTATCAATGAGAACCATGGGGCTTGCAAGGCCCACCGGTAACTCACACGTATCTTTGCTATCAATGAGAACCATGGGGCTTGCAAGGCCCACCGGTAACTCACACGTATCTTTGCTATCAATGAGAACCATGGGGCTTGCAAGGCCCACCGGTAACTCACATGTATCTTTGCTATCAATGAGAACCATGGGGCTTGCAAGGCCCACCGGTAACTCACATACTCTTGCTTTCAATGAGAACCATGGGGTTTGCAAGACCCACCGGTAACTCACATACTCTTGCTTTCAATGAGAACCATGGGGTTTGCAAGACCCACCGGTAACTCACATATACCTTTTCTATCAATGAGAACCATGGGGCTTGCAAGGCCCACCGGTAACTCACATATACAATTTGAATTCATATATAAAGGAATCGTGCCGACTCCAAGTAAATCTATCGATAAGGGGGATTGTTCTCAACTTCTACTAGTACTTTCGTTCTATGCATCTATTTCATTCTAAGTTCGAGAGATTCGCAAACCGAAAGCTATTCGTGAATACAAATGTACTTACTAGTACTTCATATTTCTAATACAATGCATTTAATCACAACTATCGATAGTATTTTAGCAATAGCATGTAGTAGTTAGTTACTGCGTGTGCGTACCTGTAATTGCAACTGCAAGACAAAAAGTTAGCGCAACCACCAATATAAGGTTGTCAAGCTTCTTTTATGAGCTGGACACCTATGCGTGTTTAAAGTAAGACTAGTAAGTCTACTTTACTTCATATAAGAACTACTTGCTCTAAGAATTCCCCCATAACCATCCTTACAAGTCACAACTCATAAAAATACGTACTCTAATCATACCCACAACATTGTAATTATGAATCATACTATCAATTCAATCTAACCATAACATTAGTTTTCATTCCATTCTAAAACAAAGTATGTTCAAGGGGAACATAAACCAAATCTAATTCATATACATTTGCAATACAAAAAAAAGACTATGTAGGCTTAAATCGTATAATGTAATATACTACACTCGATTTCAATGATTCAATTCATGATGATAATGATTATTAATCATATTGGTCGCATTCCTAAAGGTTTGAAGTGACAAAGAATAAAACAAAGTAATTAGTAACTTAGACAACTCTAATTTTCTATGACTTAGCCGCATTACACAAGTTGAGCCAACAATTGAATAAACAATGGCAATTAAAATATCAACAATGTATTTAACAAATTCTTCAATGACAACAATTAACCACCAAACCATCAACAATGGTCATCTCCATCACCATAAACATAATAAAATTAACATTTAACTATTAAAAGTGACTAATCACTCCAACCATTTCTAACCATCAAAACCACCATGATTCCACAATAATATCATTTTTCAAAAGCTTCTAAAAAGCTGTCCAAATAACAATATATCACCAAAATACATAAAAGTAGTACACACTACCTTCATTGTTACCCTTAATACAAACCCTAACTTATTCATATTCAAACTACACTTCTAACATTTACCCATTACCATTTCTATCAAAATATAACTTAATTTAAACTAAGATTCATGAATTTACCCACAAATTTACAATCAAAACATTAAATTAACAAGAAAGAGAAACTCACATAAAAATAGGGGAAGAAGAGAGAGAGAGGCGCGCGTGGGGCAGCACCGGTTGCTGCGGCTGGCCGGCGGTGGCCGTGCACTGCTGCTGCCGGCGGTGGTGCTGCTGCCAGCTTCTTGGTGTTGAGGATGAGAGATGAAGAAGTAGGGGATGGAGGAAACCATGAAAATGAGTAAGGGTTTTTGGGTTCTTATTTTCTTTCTTTCTTTGTTTCTTTATTTCTTTCTTTCTTTTTATTTTGTTTTCCTAATTCAAAGCTCTAACCCATTTCTATAATCATATATTTTCTAACTTCCAATATGCAAGCAAATTTTGAATTACAAATATAAGGATAATTTGAACCTCTTTATTTGAGTAATTATAAATATACTCTTACTATAAATATGTAGGCATTCATATACAATTATAAATAATCAATATAAACTAATTCAAAATAATTATTAAAATAAAAGAAAATCTCTAAAAAAACAATATTATTACAAATAAATAATGACGTAATAAAATAACGGGGTGTTACAGAAAAAAGACCTAAAAGCATGTAAAGACCAAATATCCTACCTTAACTCGTTTAGATCCGATGTGCAAAATCGATTCTTTGAATTGCTTGATAATAATGTGATGTTAAAAGAAGCCTTAGAAAAAGTTAAAGAAGAAAACATCATGTTAAATATTGAATTGAATCAATTTGAGCAATTTGAGATGGAAGTAGATTATGAGTCTAAGAAAGAAATTCAATGTGTACTCTTTCAAATGAGATCCGACCTAGAATCCGCCTTAAAAGAAAACGATCGACTTAAGCTTGAATTAAATTCGAGAGATAAAGGGAAAATTAGAGAAGTTCCCAAATGGATTCTTAATGCTAGAACCAAAGGAACCGAAGGTCTAGGATATAACAAAAATGATAAAAAGAAAAAGGTCTACGTTGATCTCCCAAGTAACAAAGTCTGTTCCTTTTTTGGCAAAACCGGGCACCTGAAACATCAATGTTTAAAAAGGGAACAGCACAACAAAACGAACCAAATATACGTCGATAGAGTTTGGATTAAAAAATTTAATTCTTGTTTAATCGACACAGAACCCAAGGATGGCTGGGTTCCACCCTCTAACAACTAAGTTCGTTTTGCAGGTTCTAGTGAGGGGGAACAGCTCATGGTATCTCGACAGTGGCTGTTCCAAGCACATGACAGGCGATAGATCAAAATTTCTCTCACTAGAAGCCTATGATGGAGGAACTGTGACCTTTGGCGATAACATGAAAGGCGAAATCATTGCAAAAGGCAAGATAGGAAGGTCAAGTTCCCACGCAATAGATAACGTATTTTTGGTCGAGAATTTGAAACACAACCTTTTAAGTATTTATCAATTTTGTGACAAAGGTAACTCTGTAAACTTTACTTCTGAGAAATGCATGATTTCTAGGAACGACACAGGTGACATCATTCTGGAAGGAATTAGAAAAGGGAACACCTACGTGGTGGACCTGCACACTGTTCCTAAAACCAGTCTGAGTGTTATAGAAGATGACCCTCTACTTTGGCATAAAAGATTAGGTCATGCTAGTTTTTCATTGCTTAATACTTTACGTACTAAAGACCTAGTAAGAGGATTACCGTCCCTAAAATTTCAAAAGAATGAAGTATGTGATCCTTGTGCCAAAGGAAAACATGCAAGGTCATCCTTTAAACCTAAAAATGTCGTGACCACCTCAAGACCACTTGAATTAATTCATATGGATCTTTGTGGACCAATGAGAATCCAAAGTCGCAGCGGTAAGCGATATGTTTTTGTCATAGTTGATGATTACAGTAGATTTACATGGACTTTATTCTTATCTAGCAAAGATGAGGCTTTTGATGAATTTGTTGCATTCGCTACTAAAATTCAGAAATCTAGTAACAATCAACTAGTCCACATAAGATCGGATCATGGTAAAGAATTTGAAAATTCAAAGTTTATGGATTATTGTAATGAGCATGGTTTAAGTCACAATTTTTCCGCACCTAGAACACCACAACAAAATGGTGTGGTTGAACATAAAAATAGAACCTTAGAAGAAATGGCTAGAACTATGTTAATTGCTAGTGGTTTACCTAGAAATTTTTGGGCCGAAGCCGTCAATACTGCTTGTTATATATTAAACAGTGTTTTAATAAGACCAATCACTTCTAAGACCCCCTACGAATTATTTAAAGGAACTAAACCTAATATTTCATATTTTCGAGTCTTTGGATGTCGATGTTTTGTGCATGTTAATGGAAAACGAAATTTAGGTAAATTTGATGAAAGAAGTGATGAAGCGGTATTTCTTGGCTATTCATCTCATAGTAAAGCTTATAGAGTTTACAATAAAAAAACAATGTGTGTTGAAGAATCTGTTCACATAATATTTGATGAGACTAACTTTATGACAAGTGAACAAGAATTAAGTGATTTTAAGATAGGTCTTGCGGATCTGGAAGATGATGATAATATACACAAGGAGCAAGATCCAGTAGAACAGCAACAAGGTCAGAATGTTGAACAAAATCAAGAACAGGAACCACAGGCAGATCAGGAACAGCCTGCAGTTCCTCATCCAGAAATCCAAACAGAAGCACAAGAAGAAAGAATTGAAGTTGAACCAAATCAGAATCAAGTCAGTGAACCAGCTTCCACATCTGTCTCCACAAGAGACTTTGTTCCAAGACCGTGGAAACATCATAAGTCACATCCACTAGAATTGATCATAAGCGACATGAACAAAGGCATACAAACAAGGGGACAAATGAGAAACTTTTGTGCACACTTTGCTTTTCTTTCAACAATGGAACCCAAGAATCATGTAGAAGCTTTGCAAGATTCGGATTGGGTGGTAGCTATGCAAGATGAATTAAACGAGTTTGAAAGAAATAAAGTGTGGCACTTAGAAGCAAAACCGAAGAACAAGAAGATTATTAGACTTAAATGGGTATTCAGGAACAAGCTGGATGAACACGGCATAATCGTTAGAAACAAAGAAAGGTTGGTGGTAAAAGGATATAATCAACAGGAAGGTATTGACTATACTGAAACTTTTGCTCCCGTAGCTAGATTAGAAGCCATTAGAATTCTTATTTCATTTGCTGCTTTCATGAACTTTAAATTATATCAAATGGACGTAAAATGTGCATTCTTAAATGGGTTTCTAGAAGAAGATGTATATGTGGAACAACCACCTGGCTTTGAAAACCCAATTTCTCCGGATCACGTCTACAAGCTTGATAAAGCTCTTTATGGGCTAAAACAGGCACCTAGGTACGAGAGATTATCTAAATTTTTGATTGAAAATAAGTTCATACGTGGTAAAATAGATAAAACCTTATTCTTTAAGAATAAAGGTTCGAATATATTAGTTGTTCAAATATATGTTGATGATATTATTTTTGGTGCTACAAATGAATCGTTATGTAAGGAATTTGCTGACCTAATGAGTAATGAGTTTGAAATGAGTATGATGGGAGAATTAAATTTCTTCCTTGGTTTGCAAATTAAACAAACTGCTAACGGTATCTTTATTCATCAACAAAAATATATAAAAGAACTTCTAAAGAAATATGGACTAGATAGTGCTAAGACAAACCATACACCCATGGCCACTAACATTAGGTTAGATGAAGACTCTAACGGAACTAGTGTAGATCAAACGATGTATAGAGGCATGATAGGATCACTACTATATCTAACAGCTAGTAGACCCGATATATCCTTTAGTGTTGGCTTGTGTGCTAGATTTCAATCAAATCCTAAAGAATCACATCATACGGCAGTAAAAAGAATTCTTAGATATCTAAAGGGAACAGATGACTTATCCTTATTTTATCCTAAAAGTGATGTCTATGACTTGAAAGGGTATAGTGATGCAGATTACGCAGGTGATCTTGTGAATAGAAAAAGCACTTCAGGAATGGTACAGTTTCTTGGATCTTGTTTGGTATCATGGAGTTCCAAGAAACAGAACACAGTAGCTTTATCCACTGCAGAAGCTGAATACGTAGCAGCAGCAGCCTGCTGTTCCCAAATGCTCTGGATTAAACAACAGCTAAGAGATTTTGGTATCAAATTTGAATGTGTTCCTATTTATTGTGATAATACTAGTGCTATTTGTATTTCTAAAGATCCGGTGCATCATTCTAGAGTTAAACATATTCATATTAGACACCATTTTCTTAAGGATAATGTAGAGCATAAAAATATTATTGTTAAACATGTCAATACTAGTGATCAAGTTGCAGATATAATGACCAAACCGCTTCCAAGAGAACAATTTGAAAAGATGAGGTTGGAGCTAGGTATGATCAAGCTTCACTAACGTTTAATTGCTAGTATTCCTCCTCAAAACATCATGAAAAATCGGAAGGGTTCAATCAACCACAACAACCAAGATTGTTCATTCAATCATTGCGAGATTTGGGTATGCTTCTATTTAAATTTATGTCTTAAACTTTATCTTGATTGCTTGCATGTTTGAACTAATTAGACCAAGTAGCATAACTTATTTTATATATTATTATTTTATTACTCACATATTATAAATTATTTTAAAAATCACAAAAATATTTTATCTTTCCACAAATTCCAGCATTTTCTTTATTTTAATTTATTTTCGGTGAGCCAACATTATTTTATAAAATGGAAGACGGATCATCGAGGTGTTTCGGAAAGTAGTTATCTTAATCGACAAATTCAACGAACTTACACTTAAACTTTTCGTTACCTCACACGGTTCATACACTAAAACCGCTTCAAGAAGTTGTACTCTCTTTTCATAACCGTCCCTTCACTCCCTTTATAACCCTTACACTCACGTCACATCCATCACAATAACCATCATTACCAAAGTACAACTCCTTCTTTAACTCACCAAAACCGTCAAACATTCACTCTTACCTCTCTCAACCTATTTCCTACATCCCTACCAAACAACACCATGAAATCGCCAAGATTATCGTCAATGAGCAAAGGGAAAAGCCCTAAATTCATCCAACCCGAGCCTTTACAGGTAATTCATCCTTCACCCACTGAAATTCCACAATCCTCTTCTCAAAAACGCCAAAGATCAACCACTCCTAAACCCATGCAAGGAGGCACGAAGAAAACACACTCCAAAGGAACTTCATCTAGTCGACCAGTAAAGAGGGCCAAGCAAGTGGACCCTGATAGTGCTGAGGAAATTTCCAAAGAAATGTCTGTTGGTTTTGGACTCGACAAGTACTGGTATGAAACGACTTCTTTCCCTCAATTGCATGCGATCTTGAGTAATCAAGGATGGGAGGTACTTATGTATGACTTATCTTGCAATTCAATGTATCCATATTTGATGCGAGAATTTATAAGTAATTTTTCAATTGATAATGGTGTGTGTTCGAGCATTGTGAAGGAGATTAAGATTGAATTCAATAGTTTGATGCTAGGTGAATGGTTTGGGGTACCTGCTGTAGGTTTCGACACATATTATGTTGGATCAAAGATAGTTTTTTCAGGCATTAATGAAAAAACCGTGCTAAAGTTTTTAGGGATTAATGATAAAAAACGTTTTAGTCACAATTCTCTGTGTCCACTTCATAAATTATTATACAATGTTGCTAGGAGGTTTATTTTGCCTCGGAGGTCAAAGCGTAGTGAAGTGAACTTAAGGGATGCTACTTTGATTTACTGTTTAGCAAATCATATAAAAATCAATTTTCCTTCTTTGATGATTTCTCATTTGGCCGATTGTGTTGAGAAGAAAACGATGATTGGATATGGTGGCTTGTTAACCCATATATTTAAAAAGTTTGGTGTGCCTCTTGAAGGCCTAGAATTTCCTATGAGTGGTAATAACAAAATAGGTGCAAAATGTCTTAACAACTTGCATCTTGTATTAAATGAAAAGGGAATTCTAGAGGATGCTGAGGATGATGTTGAGTATGTTAGTTCCGATGAGGAACAAGAGGAAGGTGAAACAGAAGTAGAAGGGGAGAATGTAGAGAATGTAGAGCAGGACACTGTTCCCACTGCCACCACTGAGGCAGAAACAGAACAGGAACAAGGGGAAACAGTGACTCAGGGGGAAGCTGTTAGTAAGGGGGAACAAGTTGGGGAAGAAGAAAAAGAGGAATTAGTAGATGAACAATCCAGTTCTGAGGATGAGGACTTCAATGTGCCTCTCAAAAATATTAGGAAATCATCCAAAAATTCTTCGTGCCTTAATGATGATATTGCCTCTCCAACCCCACCATCACCAAAGCCAAGTTCACCTATACCACCATCACCAATAGCCACTACTCCACCACCATTTGCATCACCACCATCACCCTTACCCACTGGTTTTGATGATCCCACTACTATCCCTCCTCCTCCAATTACTCTTGCTCATGTCCATTCTACACTACTTGATATGCAATCTCAATTATGTCACTAGTACAAAAATGACTTTATGTAACACATAATTGTAACACATTTTGATATCCAACTTCTTAAGAATATTATGTAACACTTTTGTAACACTTTATCTTTAAGTAACATAATCATGTAACACTTTTAAAATTAGTAACACTTATATGTAACACTTTCAAATGTGGTAGCACTAATATGTAACACTTTAAAATTGGTAACACTTGTATGTAACACTTTAATAATTGGTAACACTTATATGTAACACTTTAAAAATTGGTAACACTAACATGTAACATTTTATAAATTGGTAACACTTGTAGGTAACACTTTAATAATTGGTAACACTTATATGTAACACTTTAAGAATTGGTAACACTAATATGTAACACTTTAAAAATTGGTAACAATAATTAATATGTAACACTTTTTAAATTACTAACCCATTTGTAACACTATTTTACTTATTTATTATATTTTTTATTTTTGAAATAAAATTGGCAAAATAAATTTTGAATTTTAGTTAATATAATATTTTTAAATTATTGATATCAGTCCCAAACTATTTTTTAATATATTATATTATTCAAGCTATGGCAAATTAGTTTTTCAAAATTTACAATTATTAATTAATTATCCAAGTTAACTTTGAATGATGTAGATTAAAATTATATACTGTGGTATGTGTTTATAGTTATTTGCAAACGGGAATATATCCATTTTATTTCATAACAAATCACTAATATCATGCATTTCAGTTGGCAGTGGATGCAAATCAATTTCAGAGGCACTGGAGCACACAGACTGCGTGCTCGATTCCTACAAGCAGCAATTAATTGCAAAATTTTAGTTTTTTTAAAGTGTTACATTAGTTTAATTGATTTGAAAAAGTGTTACCTAAAATGAAAAATATGTTACCTAATCCTCAGCAAAGTGTTACATAAAGTAATTCAAGGTGATACTTTATTGAAAAGTGTTACAATAGCTTAATTGATGGGGTGAAAAAGTGATACCTAATTAGAAAAAAGTGTTACAAAAGAAATGATAAGTAACACTATGAAAATGATACATATGCAAAAAAAAAGTGTTACCTAAAGTTATTTAATATAACACTTATAAAAGTGTTACCATATGCATGTAAAAGTGTTACCTAAGAGAATAGGTAACACCGCCAGATGTAGCACCCAAAAATGTGTTACCTTAGGTCTATAGTAACACTTTTAGCACTTTAGGTTACACTTTAAGGGTGTTACCTAAAACCAATTATGTAGTAGTGTGTGCTTTTCAAAGTGAAGTTCGTGCCTCTTTATCTACCATTGCTGAGCAACTCACCGACATGGAAACACGTCTTGGTGCGAAGCTTGACACAGTGGAGGTGCAAACTGAATTTGTTGATGAGGAGACTGCTGCCTGATCCCTCCTGCTTCTATTTTCAATTAAAAATTTGATGTTTGGTTGGCCCATTTTATTTGTAATTCTCTAAACAATGTTTTTCTTTTGCTTTTTAATGTACCTGCTGGGGTACAAGACAATTTCTTTTGGTTTATGCTACTAGCCCACTACTTTTCATCCTTTATATCATCTTTATTTCCTATTATCCCATGGTCTAATATGTTTGCTTGCATGCTTTCTTGATTTATGCTTGGACATTTATTTTCTTAGTTTGCTGCTTACTATCTTAATTTATCTAACGCTTGCCTTAGAGCTGTGATTTGATTCATATCCCTACTTTTTGATTGATGCCAAAAGGGGGAAGAGTAGCAAACAAACTTAAATGAATGCTTGTGAATGCTTATGTTTTTGCTTGATCTTGATAATTGTTTCTCTGTTTTGTGTTCTAACCTATACAATGCTTAGTTTGTTAACTTACTGTTTGATATACTTAAGGGGGAAGAGTTGCAAACAATAGTTATATTGAATATCACTTTGTTTATCTTTGATTCTTACAACTCATAATTTTTGAATTACTTAGTTTGTTGTGCTTCTTAATTTTTAATTTTATGTCTTTAAGTTTCTTAATTATTATGTTTTTGGTTTATACGTTTATGGTATTTATGTTTATGTTTTGTTTCACGTTTTATTTTAAAATTTAAAATTTGAAGTCATGCTTAATCACATGATTTTCGCCAAAAATATTTTAGAGTAATATGCTTGCCTTAGAATTTGGTAAATTACTTGTAACGATTTAATTTACTAAATATGTTTGAACTTGTGATTGATCTCTAACATGTTCAAAGCTATTAGTTTTACTCTTTCTTTAACATAGTTTGTTTATAAGTTTGTCATCATCAAAAAGGGAGAATTTGTTGGCCCATTTGAGTTTTGATGATGACTTAACAAATTATAAACAAACAAAGTATTTTAGAGATTGTTTTGTAGGTAATATATCCGATTATCATAATCGTCGATGGTACCTAAGGACTGGTCAATGGCAATCGTACAAGTCAAAGTCAAAGTCAACAAGGTCAAAGTCAGTAGAGAAGGTCAATGAGGAAGTCAAGAGTAGATTTCACTTCTACTGTTCCAGATATTGATAAACTGATGAATGTTGCAGATAGAGACAGTACGGTGTTCCTTCAGAATCCGGTCAGAGGAGAAGTCAACAAAATTAATTTAGAAAAAGTCTTGAATTTATTTTTCTATATTTTAGTTTTGTTGTACGGTTGAATAGCTTAGAATGCACAAGGAATAAGTCAAGGAATTAAAATAACTAACTCCTAAAAAGTCTCTTAAAAATGGCTATTTTTAGCTAGAGTCAAAGATTGACTTGGAGTAACCTCCAAGGAAGTTATTTTTCTCCTCACGGTCAATGCCCACTAATCCCTCATCTATAGATTATGGGATTATGGGTTAACTAAATCTAAAAAGCATACAAATTAATTTTTTAACCGGCACAAAGTTTTTGGCGATCAACATTGAGAGAAAAACAATTTCCGAAAATTTTTGTGCCCAAATTTCGTGAGATTCAAGATCAAGGAAAGGAAAATATTGAGTGTTCTTAATCGATAATTAATTCCAAAATATTTCCTTGTGCTATCTTTGTTTGTTCATCCAATTTAGAGAATTTATCTTGTATGGGTTTTTAAGAGAATTTGTAATTAGACTTGGGTAAGTCTAAGGGGGAAGTGAGAAAGAGAAGAGAGAAAGAGAAGGAGAATAGAGAAAGGTTACAAGAAAGAAACCGAGAGAGAAGAAGAGAAGGAGAAGGAGAAATATTTTATGTAATAGAGAATTGAATTACATAAAATAATAGAGAATAGAAATCCCTAGTGGGTCGTGGTTCTTATTCCCACGTTAAATTCTTTGTGTTTCTTTAAGTTTTCTTTTATTTTGTTTTGGGTATTTTCTTTATTCAAAATTCCGCAAGAAAAGGGCAAAAATACTCCAACGGGAACAAGTAACAATTCACCCCCCCTCTTGTTACACTTCATCGTCTCTATACGTTTCTACATATAGCCTTGACAGTCTCAAAACGTTCAGTTCTAGCGTGTTTCCCAAACATAGCTTGGAGCTGATCAAGGATGTCATAGGCTTCCATTTCCTCGAATTGTTTTTGTAATTCAGGAACCATGGATGCTAACATCAAGCATGTGACATCTAAAGACCTTTCAAGGGCAGCTTCATAAGCCTCCCGATCCTCAGCAGATGCATTAAGTGCAGGTTCATCAGGAATCGGAGTTTCAAGAACGTCCAGTTTTCGCTCATGTTTGAGAACAATTCTCAAATTCCTTGACCAATCAAGAAAGTTGTTTCCATTAAGTTTTTCCTTTCCGAGTATTGACCGTAAACCAAAATTAGAGAATGCGTTATTGTTCAAATTATTAGCCATCTACAAATGAAATAATTCAAATTGTAAGAATTCTATGATTATCATGAACGAATAATTTTTAAACAAATTTAAAAGAAATTCATTCCACCAAATTAAATTACATGTCCCTTTTAATTTAGTGATTCCAAGACCCCACTTCCATCAACCCTAAGCAAGCTTTGGCTTGTCACCCAAAGTTAATGGTTATAGGTAAAGAAACTATTTCTAAATTATTCATAATAATTCTTGGTTGGTAATAAGATAACTCCTTACCTACTATCACCCCATGCCTCTAAGTGTCAACTTTTCTTGACCTACTTAGTTGAGTTAAACCACTTTTCACCAACTACTTATCTTAGGATAATTAATAGGCACCTCGCTTTGGCGAAACCTACCTAATTAACGATCTAAAGCTTCATAGCGTTACTAAATGGAATAGCATTACAACTCAATATTATTAGGGACTATGGTTGTTTTTATTAACCCAAATAAAAGTGAACTCTAATTATTCGAATCAATAAACTAAACAACCAAAACATGCATCATCAAGCAATATAGCAAAATAATAAAGCAATAAAATAATGCATAAATAAAAGGTTCCTAGTATGGCCCCAAAACACTTGAAAATCTAATCTTCAAGGCCCATCTTTTGAACACCACTTGAATCTCTATTCTGCTTGGTCTTCAACTCCATGGATACATACATAATAGTAATTAATACTTTGAAATGTAAAAATTAACTATTTAACTATTACATTCAAAATAAACGATACGCAGATCGTATTTAATTACATTCAAAAATAACGGTGTGCAAACCGTATAAAAAAACCTAATATATATATATATATATATATATATATATATATATATATATATATATATATATATATATATATATATATATATGAATATATCTAAACAATTATATCAATTTGACTAAAATTCACGTTTTTCTTGATTCGAATTTTAATAATGATTATTAAAGGTATTTTTTACAAAACATAATAGTTAAAGTCAAATAAGTGTTAATTTAAACCTTAAAACATAAAAAAGAACAAATACAATTGAAAATTAGTTATCTAAAGCATATAAATGCATATTTGTAGGATCACACGATCCTACGATCCGATTCTACCGATTTCGATCCTACCCCCTCAACGATCCTACGTAGAATCCCGATCCTAACAACCTTGCGCAGATCGTATTTAATTACATTCAAAAATAACGGTGTGCAAATCGAATTATATATTCTAATTGGGCCATACTAGTTACCATAACCTGTATAACAATTATCATTCACCTACTTACTATATGTAAGTGGCCCATGCAATATAATATATAAACAAATTTAAAGAAATATGCATGAAGTACATAAATAAATATATATATAATCTTATTATTTAAAATAAACATGATAAATAATCACATTATTCATTTTTAATTTACATGAAATTTAATTGATTCATAATCAATCAAATAAATTATTTTACTTCTCAAAGCAAAATAAAGTTCCCACTTAAAATAATCTCCATTAAAATAAGTGAGCTTATTATTATAATTAATGTAGTAATAAATTATTATCCTCTAAACTTTAATCAAATTAAGGTTTAACGAGAAATATATCAAATGGACTAATAAAATCTATTTAAAGATAATGGCCACTAACAAATAATTTTTTTTTTTTATTAATACTAATTTCACATGGTGAATATAAAATAAGGCTAATCAAATTAGCACTAATAAATATCATAATGTGAAATGTAGTGCGAAAGCCAAGCTAATCATATTAGCACTAGTCCATACAACATTAAATAATACCAAATTCTATAATTTGTTAATTAATCTAATTCTTGAATTTTGTTAACTATTAACAAAAGATTCAAAAATGATTAAATATATTATGTAAACATGCCAAATAAATCAAATTCTCAATTTGTGATTATTATTTTAAATATCAAAATTTAATCAAACACTTTAATTAAAATTGATATATTAAAATTATTAAATTGGCAAAAATGGAGGAATCAAAATTAACAAACTCAATTTTAATAAATAAAGTTCAAAACTTTATAACTAAAACAATTTTAGTAATCCCTCCCCTAAAGTTCTTAACTTTTATTTTTATGCAAATCAAAATTATCATGAGTAAATAAATAATTCATATATATTATTTATATAAAATCAATATTTATGTGCCCAAAACATATCAATAAAAGAGGAAACTGATACCACTGTAGGGTTCTAGTAATGTTAACTTTTAACATGCGGAAAACTAAAACCTTCCCAAGACCCAATTATTGACATGAGATGAAACAGATAAATATCGGGATGAGAAAATATACCTTTGTAGCATGAATCCACTAGCAAAATATAATCCCGAGACAAGAACCGCAAATGAAGTTCCTCTAGTGTAGTCCACCCACAACGTCTTGTGAGACCTCGTATACTAGTACGATGTTTAAGAACAATTCTTAAACTAATTTTGTGTGTCTACAACTCTTGTATTTGGCCTCACTTATAATTTGTTAAAACCACATATGTAAAGTTTCTTAAAGCAAATAATATCATCACATATCAATATATGTGAAAAATCTCACGGTTATGTCCACTCAAAGCCATAATGTGGTGTTATATACTATGTAAGGTAACTTAATGTGCTACTAAAGAGACCATAGGAAAAGCCTTCAAAAGCACTTAATATTTCGGTTATGAAAGAATTAATATTCTCTTAATAGCACAAAATTATGAACAATAATATTTAGGGAGTTACACAATTAAATTAACAAATTAATATACCCACTATATTAAATTGAGGATTGTGACAAATATCTAATCTTACTAGATTAGTCACATGAACCTAGACTTATATAGGTCCAAACACACAAAATGGTCTCACACATTGATATAGTGTGACCCAATAGGTTTAGTGACATTAAGCTCGTACCATTATCTAATAACGGTTCAGTTACGTTTATTGGTCTCTAGTAAAACATAAACGTTACTCAATCATACTATCTACTAAAGCAATAAAACTCTATGACACGTGTCTCTACTACAATCATTGTTTTCCCGCCCATTTCTACAATTTTACCTCTTCCAAAATATTTATTGTTCAACATTGAATATTCCTAAACTTCTTTTGGAAGCTATTCATATATAGTAAACTACTAAACTACCAATTTTAATCCCTCTCCCTCAATTTTCTTTTACTGTAAAAAAATTTTACAATATTATGTGTCATTTTTGTAGAAAAAAAAAATAGGATTTTGTTATTTTTTTTGAATTTCAAGCTTTTAATTTTATAAATTTATGGGAATTTCGAAAGTAGAATTTTTGTGTGTTTATTTTACCGTTTCTTGATTTTATTGTTTAATAAGGTTTCGGAAAATTTATTAATTGTGATATTTTTATTTTTATACTAGAGTTTAGGTGACTTTTATATGATTAAAAATTAGGGTTTCATTTATGTTGTTTTATTTTAGTTTAGTTGAATTTGAAACTTTTGTTCATGGTATTGTGTTTGTATTTTATTTTATTTATAGTAATAGTAATCCTCTTAATCACCACTTTATTTCTTCAATTTAAAAAGGATATAAAAACGATGGACGCATGATGCTGTTGTAGAGACAAATCATTCTATTTTCAATTAAAATTAATTAAAGTTTAAACTTAAATTAATCAATTTGCTTATTATGGGTAAATAGAAAAGTTTGTTATGTAGCAATACGTGAGTGATTTATGACCCATAATAGATTGTCCAAAATTTATTGGTAATTTGACCCAAACTTTGAGTTTTACTACTCCATTTGTGGAACAATATAAGATAAGTTTTTCAACCACTAGGTTAACCCAATAAAAAATTAGCATAAATGTTATGTGTGTAAATATTAAACAATATTTCTTCATGTCTCTTTATCGACATATTTGTATTAATATACATATTTATATTTATGATATTATATTTATTTATCTTTTCATATTATTTCTAAAAACAAAGGACAATTTCACCTGTAGTTCACGTATCAAGATTTCTTTTTGATAAAATTTCAATAATATTTTTGTTATCAAATCATCATGAAGTACATTATAGTAAAACATTATATTAAAATAATGAGCCACGATAGCATGTTTTTTCGTCAACATCTAAAAACAAAGGTTTATATTATAATTGTATCTAACTAAGGGTTTCAATTCTTTTCAAAAAAAAAAACAAAGGGGTTCAATTAATTTTTGTTTTATTGTTGGTAAGCTACATACTTTTTATTTGCAATTGTATTTGCTCATATTTATTTATCGTTGTTTCTAGAAAATGCATTTATTATATTTGTTCCCTTTTAATTATAAAATTATTTTTTATATCAAAATCATATCTTTATGAAAAAAGTAATTATAGTTCCGTGCGTGCACGGGTAAATACCTAGTGTAGACTAAATTAACGTCTCGTTAAATACTGACTTAATACGTTAAACAACGTATAAAATATTCACTTGATTATTGAACATTTCTAACATATTTGTATCTTGTAAGCAAGTTGGACATTGGTAATCTTTATTGTCCAACTTAAAGGTAGTGTTAAGCCCATAAGAGCATTATTGTATTGGGGCTACGATTAGAAGGCTTGAAGCAATAAAGCCCAACCTCTTTCAACATATTTCTCTCTAAGACCATCATTATTATAAATCTACTAAAGCAATAGAAAATGTGACAAGTGTCATAATTTTAAGAGTTACTTTTCCGCCTAATTCTACTTAAATTATTTTAGGCAGTTTTTTTAATTTAATTTTATTTCATTGATTTGCTTAATTAATTTAACCCATATTTGGTTTTGACTTATATGTTTTTCCATTGATGATTCTTTTCACTTCTACAATAGTCTTTAATAACCAATTTTTTTCTCATATGTTTTTCCAAAAATTATTATAATTTTGTGCTTAGCACTAAGGGTGCACACGGTCCGGTTTGGTCTGGTCTGACGCTAAAATCAGACCAAACCAAAAATTCCGGTCTGGAAATTTTCCAGACCGGACCGGACCATTTAAACTGTCGGACAGGACCAGACCGTTCTACAACGGTTTGGTCTGGTCTGGTTTGCGGTTTTTTTCTTTTTATATTTTTTCCAAATTAATATATGTTTTATGAAAATATTTCGCACTTACAAACACTAAATAAATATAATTTGTAATTAGTTGATTGCATCAACATTACTCAAGTATATATTACTATATAAAAATAATAGTAGCTCAAAATATCTAGGTAGAAACCTATTTTTCAGACCAGACCAGACCGTAAACCATAATATTTTTTTGAAAAAAAAACTAGACCAGACCATTTAGACCTTAGACCAGACCAAATACTCAAATTACGGTTTGGTTTACGGTTTAGACCAAATTTTGTTCAGCCCTACTTAGCACTGGTATATACCTAGTATTTCATTAACAAAACAATACAAAACTATATACTTTCAAAGTTTACGGAGACCCTATTTACCTATACAATTAAATGAAGCCCCTTTAATAATGATTTGAAAGTGATAATCTTACTTCAATTTTCAAAAGAGCTTAAAATAAAACGTATTCTGAAATAACATTCTAAAATTATTTACAATAATAATTAATCACTTATCTAAAGCCCCTCTTTGAGATTGAATTAAAGTTGTTCTCTTTTTTGTTTTTACGCTGTTCTGATCTAGATAGATATTTACGAAACATATAAAAGAAATTTATTTAAACACAAAAAATACGTAAATTAGTGACCTGAAAGATAGCACCAAGTGTGAGAATCAGAGAATAAGAGAGAGTCCAACAAAGAATTCTAATGTTCTTACTTGATGAGTTTGCAGCTATACATTTTGGAATTTGTAAAAAAATAAGCATAACAAAAACAAATGAACAATGTCACATACTCAGATGTAATATCTATCTAAAAACTTTTAAAAAAAATTATTTTTTGTTCCACCGAATTTTTTTTCTCTTTTTCTTAATTAAAATCTCACTTCTTTTATTTTTAATTTAATAAAAATAAATTATACTAAATTGAATAATTGAATATCATTCAAAAAAAATGTATAACAAAAATCTCACTTTTTTTTGTTCCACCGAATTTTTTTTGTCTTTTTCTTAATTAAAATCTCACTTTTTATTTTTAAATTTAATGAAAATAAATTATATACTAAATTAAATATCCATCTAAAAGATTAAAAAATTGTAACAAGAAAAAATAACAAACTTTGTACCTAAAATTATAGAACTTGAAGTCTTGTCTCCTAAATCGGCATTCAAAATGCCATTTGATCTTACCTTTTTTTCTTTTTTTGATATAAGCAAGAATTTAGGTATGAGTATGGTATCATAATTTTTTTCTAAATTTAATTGAGATTACAAATCTTAAATGACAAATAAATAGAAAAAAGATCTCTAGTTTGAGAGCCATTAATGGAACTATGGAAGAAGAACTCCTAAAACTAGTTGTTGGGAGGAAGATGAATGGACTAATAATAATTAAGGACCTTTAAAATTAAATTTTGGAGAAGGTGGATAAGGATTCAAAGAGAGGAATGTTTCAAAGCTACTTGGGTAATTGGTATAGGACATTAGGCCTTGTGAGAAAAAGAAATAATTAAAGTAAGATAAGGTTTCGAATTAGTGAGAAAAAGAAATAATATGCTTTTAAAGGAGTCACCTCATGGGCACCAGGAGTTTCTTTAGCCAATGTTGCAGAAAGAAAGAGGAAGAAATATGTTGCGAAGTGTGAGGAGAATTGTTACAAATTCATATCGTTCGTCTTTTCCACCCTGGGAGAACTAGGGGAAGATGCTCTCGAACTCTTTGCAAGAATTGGCTCTTTTTCCGTGAGTCATTCAGGCAGATCCAAGTCTAAGGCATATACTTTTCAGAGGCTAGCTTTTTGTATCCAAAAAGGTGTGGGCGTTTAGCTTGTTGCTCGACTGCCCACCAACTTCTTGTAAAGTTTCTTTTTATTTAAATTAAATTATTTAAATTATTTTGGTTTTCTTAAATTAAATCTTTAATGTTTATTTAAATTATTTTCTTTTTCTTTTTATGTAACACCCGAATTTCCTTCCGTCATTCACGATTTTGGTTTCGTTTAAGGGGTCGAAAATTCAGGGGTGTTACAACAAAACTCGTCGTAACACCTCTCAGTGAGACGATGGTCTGTCTTCAGGGTTGTAAGTCGAGCAATAATAGACAT
Source organism: Amaranthus palmeri (assembly GCA_019776075.1). Classification (NCBI taxonomy): domain Eukaryota; kingdom Viridiplantae; phylum Streptophyta; class Magnoliopsida; order Caryophyllales; family Amaranthaceae; genus Amaranthus; species Amaranthus palmeri. Next base: position 105,481 of record JAAKBH010000088.1, on the reverse strand, counting down.
CTTGGTGTGAGTTTTACAACCTTCAAATAGAGGACTATTTACAGCATTTAACATTTCAAAGAACTGTCTACACTGAGGGTTTGGATATTCGTCAACGTGTACCGGTGGTTCATTATGTACCGATACATCAAACTTGGGGGGGGGGGGGGGGAACTGATGATAATTGTCTGGAAATATACTAGCTACTGCATCATACACCATCTGCGAGTAAGGGTTTTGGTTATTTGACGATTGCTCTTCTACTACCGCTACAACATTTGATGTTGTTCCTACCCGTGTATTTTGATGATATTCCCACTCATAGTAATTTTCAACGAACCCCTTTCTCATCAAATGTTCTCTTATCTCATTTGGTTCCTCATAACAACAATTCTTACATTTTTTACAAGGACATCTAATTTTAGAACTCGTGCTATTTTCACGGACAAAATCTAAAAACTCTTCCAACCCTCTCATAAATCTTAAACTAAACTTTCCATTTTTTCGCCGGTTATACATCCAACTTCTTTCCTCCCTAACATTCATTTTTAACACCTATACATACATAATATAATAATATAATTATTTAATTATTTATTATTAAAGTAAATTAATGACAATAAATATATCTAAAAAATTCACTAAAATAAAAATATATATGATAACAATAACATTATTTTTAAAATTAACTATTCAAGCAAACTAATAATAATGAAAATAAAATATATACTAAATAATATTAAAGCAAATTAATGAAAATAAAAATAAAATATACATAACAAAAGTAAATAAAACAAATCATGTAAACATAAAAATAAATAAATTATATGCTACATAATATTAATGTTAAAGCAAATTAATGATAATAAAAATAAATAAAACAAATTACTAACCTCTTAATGCTTTCCTTTCTTACAAATTCATATCGTTCGTCTTTTCCACCCTGGGAGAACTGGGGGAAGATGCTCTCGAACTCTTTGCAAGAATTGGCTCTTTTTCCGTGAGTCATTCAGGCAGATCCAAGTCTAAGGCATATACTTTTCAGAGGCTAGCTTTTTGTATCCAAAAAGGTGTGGGCGTTTAGCTTGTTGCTCGACTGCCCACCAACTTCTTGTAAAGTTTCTTTTTATTTAAATTAAATTATTTAAATTATTTTGGTTTTCTTAAATTAAATCTTTAATGTTTATTTAAATTATTTTCTTTTTCTTTTTATGTAACACCCGAATTTCCTTCCGTCATTCACGATTTTGGTTTCGTTTAAGGGGTCGAAAATTCAGGGGTGTTACAACAAAACTCGTCGTAACACCTCTCAGTGAGACGATGGTCTGTCTTCAGGGTTGTAAGTCGAGCAATAATAGACATCTTGGTGTGAGTTTTACAACCTTCAAATAGAGGACTATTTACAGCATTTAACATTTCAAAGAACTGTCTACACTGAGGGTTTGGATATTCGTCAACGTGTACCGGTGGTTCATTATGTACCGATACATCAAACTTGGGGGGGGGGGGGGAACTGATGATAATTGTCTGGAAATATACTAGCTACTGCATCATACACCATCTGCGAGTAAGGGTTTTGGTTATTTGACGATTGCTCTTCTACTACCGCTACAACATTTGATGTTGTTCCTACCCGTGTATTTTGATGATATTCCCACTCATAGTAATTTTCAACGAACCCCTTTCTCATCAAATGTTCTCTTATCTCATTTGGTTCCTCATAACAACAATTCTTACATTTTTTACAAGGACATCTAATTTTAGAACTCGTGCTATTTTCACGGACAAAATCTAAAAACTCTTCCAACCCTCTCATAAATCTTAAACTAAACTTTCCATTTTTTCGCCGGTTATACATCCAACTTCTTTCCTCCCTAACATTCATTTTTAACACCTATACATACATAATATAATAATATAATTATTTAATTATTTATTATTAAAGTAAATTAATGACAATAAATATATCTAAAACAATTCACTAAAATAAAAATATATATGATAACAATAACATTATTTTTAAAATTAACTATTCAAGCAAACTAATAATAATGAAAATAAAATATATACTAAATAATATTAAAGCAAATTAATGAAAATAAAAATAAAATATACATAACAAAAGTAAATAAAACAAATCATGTAAACATAAAAATAAATAAATTATATGCTACATAATATTAATGTTAAAGCAAATTAATGATAATAAAAATAAATAAAACAAATTACTAACCTCTTAATGCTTTCCTTTCTTAATACTTAAAATTTTCAATTGTTTCTCAAATATACAATATCAACGAAACATCTTGTTTATTTGTACAAATAATGGCGACAACACTGCGACCATAAACCTCTCGCCAATTTCAAAATACAATTCAAAACAACGGGCAAAAATGGCGTCCACTTAGCTACCACTTAGACCGTCGCCTATTTCAAATTCTAATTCAAATACAACGGACTTAAATGGCGTCCACTTAGCTACGAACCACACCGTCTCCAAACCTTGAAATAACAACCAGCGTCCACTGTGTTTGTCGCCATTTTTTCGCGTCCACACGGCGTCCAAAAAAGTGGTAGCCATTTTCCTGTAGCCAGAAAGCGTCGAAACGACGTCAAAAAAGTTGTCGCCAGGATGCGGCGTCCAATTTTGTGGAAGTCAGTTGGTCGCCATCTGCGTCCATCTCGATTGGACGCTATTTCCTGACGCTATTTGAGTAGTTAACGCTATATGAGTAGTTATTTGTAGTGGTGATCATATATTGTTTTGTTAAAAATGAGCTTTGATTTGTTTTTTAATTAGATCAGTATACTGCTACTATAATCGAGTTATATGAGGTCACAATTATAAATCACCAATTGGATAAAACAATACCAACTGCATAAAATATCCTATGAATTATTTGGTTTAAGAGTTATTAGCATATAAGACTCATTAATTTAAGCATGAGATCTCATTTTAAATGTAAAGAAATATGTTTACACTTTACACATCTATTTTCTTATAGGTAAAAGATCATGCCAACCTCCATTTTTATTACAAATTACTTTAATTCACTATTATTGTCTCATTTGATGTTTTAATACTATTCATCAATCACTCTTAATTTGTATTTTATTAATAATCTATAAGTTAAAACATATATATTTAAGTGGGATCTTGTTAATTTATCTCAATGTAAATTCTATTAAAATCAATATATTTTGTAATTTTTAAATAAACACAATTTAAAATATTTACAATTAAATATAAGCCAAACCAAATAGGAAAATAATACTAGCAAATTGCTGAAATATATATTATTATAATTATAATTTATATGCACATTTAATTGACTACAAAATGTGAATAAATGATTTTTGAAATCCGGTCAACTTTTAATCCCATTCCCATGTGTATCCCAAGTACCAAATGTAACCGACGCCCTTAATGCACAACCCTTACCAAACACACCCCCATTTGTTACCAAATGTCCCATCCAAAAACAGTACAAAAAGGGATATCATTGAAGTACTACTTACCATTAAATACAGGTCATGCACATAAATGATGTTGATTTATAGCTATTATAGCATGTTCAACATGTTCGATCGTATAGAATTCTGAAAAATTAGATGTTTTAATATTAAATTATTTATTATATGTCAGGTGTTTAAAGATACAAAAACATAAATAAATATCATAAATTTTTAATATTACATCAGGTCTTTATAGAATTTATCACTTTGTGATATGATTACAATTTACAAGCAATCATACAATATATTAATTTTAATGTATAGTGATGAGAAAGTCAAATGAATATGAGGGTGACAAGTGTAATTTTTTTATTGGTCAGTATTTTTGGCAGGAGTATAAGTATTTATGGCTAGGGATTTTTGAATACAACAAGATTATTTATGACCAAGGATTTTTAATGTTTAGTATAGTAATTATATGACCAAGAATCTTTTCCTAAATACGGCATGAGTAAACTTAACCAGGGATTTTTAATGTTTAGTATAGTAATTATATGACAATATGGCAATAATAACCATGAGATCAGAGATTTTGACCGGTAATTTTTTTATTTATGGCAATAATAGTATAGTGATTAATTTATTTATGACCAGGGATTTTGACAACTGAGACAAAATTTCTACAAATTTAAAACGGCCGGATTTTGAAATATGTCATCGTATGGAGAATGTAGTATATAAAGATGTGTTTCAAAACTTATAAACTCTTTATTATCAACCTATTTTGTGTTTTTTAAATTTAATTCTTTTTTTTAATTACAATGTATGTATGTAAATAATTTATCACGCACCTTCATTTAATATTTCCGTTCGTATAAAATTTCACTAAAATATCAACGTATAAAATCCGTGCATTGCACGGGGTTCTATGCTAGTATCAAATAAATGAAGCAATTTCATTGTCGAGAAATAGAGGGGCAAGTACCTACTATCTGCATTCTGCAACCTGCTATACACAAATTTGAGCTTACCATTAAATGGACTAATGTTTAGGCTTTACTTCTTTGTCAAACCTTGTCTTTGTCGATCTTTAATTGTTGCTTATTATAGTATTATTATGGTAGTCCTTTCCTCTTAGCCGTTGACTTTACATACCTCAAGTTCAAGTATATTAATACTCCTTACGAATCAATTTAGTTGTTCCATTTAATTTTTTACACTATTCATTAATTCCGTGTAATTTGTATTTTTTATTCTTAATCCATAAGTTAAAATATAGTCATATGAGATCATGTTTGATTCGTCTCAATGCAAAGATTATTCTTATCAACTTTTCATAATTTTTATTTAAGCATATATAATTTAAGATATTAGTAGTCAAAATATTACCCCGACACGTGTGCCAAAGCAAATGGGACTACTAAATTGATTCGGAAGAAGTATTGTATTTTCTTTGTGCTTATATACAATTACATTTATATCTAATATTTTGAGTTCGCCTCCATATGGGTTAAAAACTTAAAATATTATTGGTGAATTACTTGCACGAATTATAAGTTTTTATACCGATGCGCTTCAACATGTTTCTAAGATATTAGGGTTTTTATAAGGTGTTTATTGATTTGTAATTGATATCAATTTCATGAGAAAGAATGTTAATTTATAGATAAAGTTGTTTACAATGTTGTAATACTGGAAAATACTTTTCAAACATTCATCAGTTGGTATCTTAAATTAGTTAAAAATTTGCTAAAATCATTTGATAAACTAAACTTAATCATTAATTTTTGGAGTTTTGATTCAGACTTTTTTTGATAAAAATAGGTTCAAATTGACAATCATTTAATTAAAAATTGGTTCGAATTTACAATAATTTGATTAAAAATCAGTTCAGTTTAAGTAGGTTTTAGCCGGATCGAGTTCGAGTTCGGTCACTATTAGGTTCAGGTTATTTAATTTAATAGTTACATGTCAGTTATAAAAATGGATCAAAGTTCAGATTTAGTTTCCCATTTTCAATTGTCTATCGGTATAGATGCAATTTCGGTACGAGTAATATTGATTCGATAAACCTAAAAAAAATACATTTTCATGTCGAATAACTTTTGGTTTCAGTTAGAATTTTCAGGTGAGTGTCATTTGAACAACTATAATTATTTTAATAACTTATAAAAATAGAATAGATTTTTTGTCTTAAGTCATGGGTCTAAATTTGTTTCTATGCTATAAATATAAATATAAGAAATATCAGTAAAATATGTCATACATTAATTCATACGTGATGTCCTTTAGTATCGACGTTAAGAATGCATTAGTGTCGTCATTATTGTGGTTAACAAGCTAGTTAAAATTTTAATGCATTCACTCAATTATTACTTAATGGATGTTAGGTTCGTACACATGAAAAAATCATAATAGCAAGATCATGTGTCTTTTTTTATACATATATATAGAAAGTTCCCATTTTTCATTTTCTTATACTTCGCTCTTTACATTCAATAATACTATTGTACATGATAATTAATAGCCTTTTATTAATAGATCATGGGTTGAACTCCAACGAGTCAAAATATCTAATGACCAATATACCTTGTTTGATCCATATTGCTTACATAATTATTTGTACCTCCCTTTTACTTGTTATAGTCCAGGCATTACAACAAATTTAGCTTTTTGTGATATTGGATTATTGGAATTAAAAAAATGTCACTGATTTATATTTTAGTGTAATAATTATTGGTTTTTATTTTAAGTTCCACCATAAAGTGATTTAGTGACACTTAATTTGGTCTTTAGTGGCATATGTAATTGTCACTATAGTCTATAGTGACATTTGTGAGAAATGTCACTAGATCCTATGTCGCTAAAGGCTTTAGTGTGACTTTTTAATATGCCTCTATAGGTTCTAATAAATGTCACTAAATCCTTTACATACACTATAAGAAATTTGAAATAGAGATATTTAAATTAAATGTTGCTAAATATATCCCACTAAAAGCAAATTATGTTGTAGTGTCTATTTGCATCTAATAAATCAGTTAATTTTTCAATATCTTCTTGGCAAGATTAGTTAATTACATGAGGACTACATCGTACATCTCCACCTATAATCAAACCAAAAGTAGGTTCATCATATAAAAGTTTCATACATTTAATAATTGCCAACACATTATCTACAGCAGGGTCGTCTCGTAAATTCTGAGACTCCTGTGCAAATTTTACCTTAAAAACTCTAAGAATTTAATAAAAAATAAAATAACATAGTAGTATATGATAAAATTTCCCCATCTATTAAAATATTAATATTTGACTCTATCACAGTAATTGAAAAATAAATCAAATAAGTATAAAAATAGATTTTTCGGGTCCCTCTAATAATGAGGCCCTGTGTTGTAAACCGCTTCGCACATGCTGATCTATGGCCATGTCTACAAAACAAGAAAAAAAAATCTTATTTAACAAGTTTTGTTTTCTACTTATGTCTATTAACCTTGATTTTATTTTTTGACCATTGTAGTTACGGGCGTGATTTCAAAAAGGCATAGTTCTTATTATTTCGTGCATTCTTGCCAAATGTTTGTTGAAAGATCTCATACAAGCACCTAACATATGTACAAATTAAATGAATTTTTAGTACATTCATAATTTATAAAAATATAAATAAACTTGAAAAGTATCAACCTTTGTACGTAGAAAGTGTAAAATACTAATGGCTTGACGTCTTGACTTTTCAAATTTGACATGAGCATATAAAAACATCATAAATTTTAGGTTGGTTGATTTGAAAAATACGTCCATGTTTATAAAACAGCACTACTAGAGGATGGGAGCATTGTAGTAAAAGATTTCCTAAACAATTCTTCGTATCCTCTAGACCAAAACATATAGTGATACACAAATACTACAACATATAAAAATAAAATTAACTGTAACATTTAAAATTAACTAATATTATAGAACAATCAACATATTTTTCACGACCTTGTTTTTATCGTGGTGTTGAAATCCTTGTCATCTAGCTCGTTGACTATTGTCGAGATCTAATTACGCAGTATTAATTAATGGTTTTTTTCTTCTTCTTTATAATCATCTAATTTTTATTACGCTTTTTGATGATTTGGATCATAGTTGCTAGCATACCGATGATGTAGTTGATATTATCGAAGTGAAGTAGCTAGCCTTTGTTTAAAATTTGATCCTACTAATGAATTTTCAACCTTACTAACCTTTTTTGGGCTTTGTTTAGAATTTGATCCCACTAATGATTTTTCCACCTAACTAACTTTGTAAGATGGAAGACATTGATATTTAAAAATTAAGTATAATTTGTAAATAACAGCTTTTATGTTCTAGGCTTAGCTTTGGTGAATTGCAGCCTTAAGTTTGTTTTTTGCAAATAACTGTCACTAAAGTATAAATTCAAGCCAAGCAACCGTTAACCAACCCAAATGACTTTTGACTGGCCTAAATGACCGATGACCATTACTATCCACCTTTGACTTTCGTTGATCATTCCTAATCACCTTTGACTTTCCTAATTACAAATAGTACCCTTGTATTTTAGCACTTTAACGTCGTTTTTAACCATCATAATGATATTCTTTCAAAAAACGAAAGTCGCAATTATCCCATGGATACTCTTTCGGAAATCCGGTCGAAACAAATTAACCTTATGGGATAACTTTTTCGAAATCAAGTCTAAACAATTAACCTTATTACCACTTATAACGATATTTTTTCAATAAACGGATGTCACAGTTAACCTCATGGAGTAATTTGTTCGAAATCAAGTCTAAACAAGTATTAATTCGTCTATTTTCCGTCATATAGACTGGTGATTGCGCTCATACCCTTACCTGCCATAGCAAGTTATCGGGTTACCCAAGTTTACTCTACGCAAAAACTCCTTAAAGTTTGGATTATTCATGGTTAATCAATAGTTGAAATTATTATAGGAAAATCACGAATAAATGGGATTATTCTAAAAAAAATTTCAGTTCAAAACTATCGTTTCTTATACATCATAAAAAGGAGGTCATGTATTATTTGTGTAAAAAGGTAAAGGACCTTCCTGGTATCCCACATAAGGCAGGGCCCGAGTGGGGGTTTTCTTTTTCTTGAAGGATGCGGACAAATCATACCCGTACCCCCAAGGAGGGGGTAAAGAGAAATGCGCGCAGTCAAGAAACCACAATTGATACCTGCGCTCAGTAGGGGTCGAACCTCAAACCTTCTGCTCCACATGCAGATGCTCTATCTATTGAGCCAAACGCTTTTGGTGTAATCACTTCAATTAAAAAGGTGTACCCCTTCATTTTCAATCACGAGCTAAACAAATACATAGATCAAATGTATTTTAGTATTTATAGCAATTAAAACACATGCATAAATAAGAATTCTCTACGTCATTATGCTAACACGTCCATTCATGTCAAAATAATTATGCCATGATTTACAAATTGTGTCAAAATCATATGCAAATTGTATCATTAATAATTAATTACTCAAATTTAAAAAGAGACAAATCAGAAAATGCCATATATACAAATAATTATGCCATGATTCTAAGATTGGTAGTTGGGGAGACATTATTAATGACAATGCCAGCACAATTTATGACATTTTTATCCACGATATTTTTTAGGAAAGGAATAAGACTCTTCCTTCATCATCATATTATATTATTTCCTCCGTTTTTAAAAAATTTCTCAATTTTAGGTGTGTTGTTTTCATTAGAAATTTTTTTATTTATATCACAAGTTTTAAATAAAAATAATTATATTCATCTTTGTTTTAATGTTTTAATAATACTAATGGTTTTAACATTTTTATATTCTTAAGACATCTTGAGGGTACTTCACACTACTATTTAATTATTTTTACTCGCATACTTTCACTACAATCATTACTTCACACTACTATTTCATTATTTTCTCAATCATACTTCCAATACAATCATTACTTCACACTACTATTTAATTTAAATAATACCCGCTACAGTGATAATTGAAAAGTATACATATGTGCTTATGGAAGATTAGTTAATAAGAATATCAAGAAACAATAATTACATAGAAAGTGTGTAGCCTAGCTGGTCATGACCATGAGCTCCCCAAAGAGGCTTTAATATAACAGTTCTTGGGTTTAAATTCGACAAACTAATAAATTTCAATGCCGTTGCATACAGGCGTGAGATCCAAATAGATCTGCCTATAATTATACCCTAGGATCGGAATTTTTGTGTTTGCGCTTGTTTTGCATGTAAAATTAACATTATCTATAAAAAGTACGAATTTTAGAGTCATAAAAACACCAAGCAATGCAAAGCATTGGATCAAGAAAAGAAAAAAAATGATCCAATAGAACAAATTTCCAAAGGCTTGAAGAAAATTTTTTACATGCATTTGATATTGTTATCATAACATTTGATATACAAGTCAGAATGTTACGTGTCAGGAAATAGGTCAATTAGTACTTGTTTTGACAAGATTTTCAAAAGAGTCACTACAACAAACTTAGTTTTTTACGACATTGGATTTAGTGGCATTAGTTGCATTGGTTTTTAATTTAATAAAGTGATTTAGTAACACTTAATTTAGTCTTTAGTGGCAAATGTAATTGTCACTATAGTCTATAGTTGCATTTGTGAGAAATGTCACTAGATTCTATGTCGCTAAAAGCTTTAGTGTGATTTTTTAATATGCTACTAACGGCTCCAATAAATGTCACTAAATCCTCTATATTCACTAAAAGAAATTTGTAATAGCGACATTTATATTAAATATCGCTAAATATATCCCACTAAAAGCAAATTATGTACTAGTGAGTTAGTCCTTAAGGATAATCGTGACGTCCGTGTTTTGAAAAAATATTGTTATGATGGGTAAAAACGACGCTAAAATGCTATGACATATATGGATGCAATTGGTAAGTTAGGAAAGTCAAAGGTGATTATGGACGGTCAACAAAAGTCAAAGGTGATTAGTGATGGTCAACAGTCATTTAGGCTGGTCAAAGTTCATTTAGGTTAGTCAACAGTCACTTGGCCTGAATGGTGTTGACTTTGATACTTTAAAGGCAGTAATTCGCAAAAAATTAACTTTAAGGCTGTAATTGCAAAAGTCTTAAACTTGAAGGAAGTTATTTGCAAATTACTTATACATATAAAAAGTTCTATTTATAAAATTCAAAAACATGCTATGCTCGTAATCTATCAAATTAACGTAATATAGTCGTATTATTTTATAGTTACCTATATTAACATAATATTCAGTGTATTAGTGTATTATTAGTCTAACTCGCATGATATTTGTCGTATTAATGTATTACTAGTCGTATTAGTATAATATAGTATTTGTTGTAGTAGTGTAATGTTAGTCATATTAGCATATTATTGGTTGTAATAACATATTATTAGTCGTATTGACATACTATTAATCGTATCAGTGTAGTAAAAGTCATATTAGCATATTATTAGTCATAATAGTATTTGTTAGTCATATTAGTATTATATTTGTCGTATTTGAAAAATATTAGTCATATTAGTATAGATTAATATTGCTATTAGTATATTATTAATTGGATTAGTGTATTATAAGTCATATTAGCATATTATTAGTCGTATTTGCATAGTATTAATCACTAGCATATTGTTAGTTGTACTAGCATAGTATATAATGATATTATTTTGTTATTAGTTGTATTAGCAAAGTATTAGTTTATTATCATTTGCATTAGTATTATAGTATGTGTCGTATTAACATAATATTAGTTATGTTAGTATATTACTCCTATTACACATATTAATAAATTATTATTAAATCATTAGCTCTATGAGATTTTTTCAGGAGTAAATTCCCTCCTTTTTTGGATGAAGACCACTTAAACGCTTAGTAACACTTTTTGTGCGAGTGGGTCCAATTTTCGATTTTTTGTTAAATCAATATTTTTTCCCTATTGTTATTTAGTTGTCATTTTTTTAAATTTATTTATTACTAATAATTTTTAGTTTAATAATAGATTTTACTATGTAAGGAAAATTAATTAGGGGTATTTTATTTTGTTATTTCATTAAAAAAATGTGTCAATCGCATTTAAAAAGGGGAAAAGCTATAAGTAAAATCATCATCATCATCATCATCATACCCAGTGTTCCCGCACATAGATACTCTATGGCCAGGGTCTGGGGAAGGAAGGTCGACGGCGTCTCATACCCATAAGGAGAGGGCGGTCATAAGAGTCCTTCGGCTCTAGAGGAGTCTTCAAGGATAGGACCTGCAAAAATTCGAAAACCTGCATCTTACACCCACGTTAGCCAAGCATAGGGATTAAAAAAAAAAAAAAAACAAAAAAAAAAAAAACCTTTAAGCGATATAGGTAAAAAAGGAAGTGAAAAGCGATGACAAAAGTCACAGAACAGTATCAAACTAGTCTAGTAATCTAGGACGTGAATAAGGCGCCGCCATGTGGCTCTATCCCTGGTCAGGTCCTTAGAGAGGTGTAGTTCGAGCAGGTTGCTGTTAATCTGCTCCTCCCACGTCCTCTTAGGTCTTCCCCGGCTTCTCTTGCCCTCCACTATGATGCGTTCGACCCTTCTCACTGGGGCGTCATGGGTGCTTCTCTGCACATGCCCAAACCATCTGAGCCTGTTCTCCCGCATCTTTGCAGAGAGAGGTGCAACCCCTAACTTTTCCCTAAACTCCTGATTTCTAATCCTATCCATCCTTGTCTTACCACACATCCATCTCAGCATGCGCATCTCTGTTACATCCATTCTCTGCTCGAAAGCCTTCTTTACAGGCCAACACTCCGTTCCGTACAACAAAGCCGGCCTAATCGCTACGCGGTAGAATTTCCCTTTAAGTCTATTAGGAAATCTTTTATCACAAAGCACCCCAGTCGCTGCTCTCCACTTGAGCCAACCTGTCTGTATACGGTTAGCAACGTCACCCTCAATCTCCCCATTGTTCTGAATTATTGAACCCAAATATTTGAACTTGGACGTGCATGCAACAGCTTCTCCCCTAATGGACACCTCTGGCTCCCCTATCGATTCTATCCCACTAAAGTTACATCGCATGTATTCAGTCTTCGAGCGACTTATGCGCATCCCCTTGCCCTCCAAGGCTTCCCTCCATTCCTCCAATTTACCATTAGCCTCCTCCTTAGTTTCTGCAGCCAATACTATATCATCGGCAAAAAGCATACACCATGGTACGGTTTCCCAGATGGATTTTGAGATTTCATCCATAATTACCGCAAAGAGGAAAGGACTAAGTGCTGATCCCTGATGTAGGCCCACTCTAATACTGAAAGACTCTGTTAGCCCCACCGGTGTCTGAATGTTGGTCAAAACTCCATCATACATGTCCTGTATTACCTCAATATATCTTGATGAAATACCTCTTTTCTTGAGGCTATCCCAAACGATGCTTCGTGGTATGCTATCATATGCTTTCTCCAGGTCGATGAACACGAGATGCAAATCCTTCTTTCGCTCCCGATACTTTTCCATCAGCCTCCTCAAAATATGAATCGCCTCAGTAGTTGATCTCCCCGGCATGAAACCAAACTGGTTCTCCCTAATCACCGTCTCCCGTCTAATTCTTTTCTCAATAACTCTTTCCCACAGTTTCATAGTGTGGCTTAGGAGTTTGATACCCCTATAGTTCCCGCATTCCTGTGCATCGCCCTTTTTCTTGAACAAAGGGATAATTGTGCTAAACCTCCACTCCTCCGGCATCTTACTAGATCGCAGGATAGCATTAAAGAGATTAGTAAGCCATTGAATGCCCTCCTCACCTAAGCTCCGCCACACCTCAATCGGGATATCATCCGGTCCAACTGCCTTAAATCTCCCCATCTTTTTGAGGGCTTCACTTACTTCTTCCTTGGTTATGTCACCAAATGACCCACAAACCCGTGTTCTTTGTGTGTCCGAAGTCTGTCGAGTTTCCTTTGTAGGACCCCTTGACATATTTAGTAGTTGGGAGAAATACTGATGCCATCTTAGTTTGATGTCCTCTTGGCTAATGAGAACCCGTCCACTCTCATCCTTGATATACTTCACTGCTCCCAAGTCTTCCCTCTGCCTAGATCTGGCTTTAGCCAACTTGTAAATATATTTCTCCCCCTCTGCGGTATCAAGCTTTTGGTAGAAGGCTTCAAAGGCATGACTCTTTGCCTTTGCGACTGCTTTCTTCGCCTCCCGCTTCGCTTCCTTGTACGACTCTTTCATTTGTGCCCTAACCTCCTCCTCCGTACAGGCAATAAGCTCCTTGAATCTCTTGTTTTTGTTCCTTATCTTCTCTTGCACCTCCTCGCTCCACCACCACGATTCCCTGTATTCCCTTTCCTTTCCTGTCGACACCCCTAGCGTTTCCTTCGCCACCATACGAATGGTTGTCGCCATAGATTCCCACATTTGATTTGCATCGCCTGAGATATTAGGGTAGCCTGACGTCTTGATCTTGCTTGATAGGGTTGCGATTTTATCCCCTTTTAGACTACCCCACCTGATCGTATCCTTTCCCTTAGACTTCCTCTCGACAATCTTCCTCCTCATACGGAAATCTAGTACTAATAACCTATGTTGGGTTGGCATCTTAGTGCCAAGCACAACCTTGCAGTCCAAGCACGAGCTCCGGGTGCTCCTACGTACTAAAAAGTAGTCTATCTGGGTAGCAAGCCCACCACTCTTGTACGTTATCAAGTGCTCATCCTTCTTTCTGAAGATCGAGTTTGCTATAACTAGGTCCTTGGCAAACGCGAACTCAAGAAGGTTCTGCCCACTCTCATTCCTTACACCGTAACCAAAACCGCCATGAACAGAGCTATAGTTAACAGCCTCCTTCCCTATGTGACCGTTGAAGTCCCCTCCTATAAAAATTTTTTCGTCGATAGGGATAGCTTCCAAAAGGTCACCCAAATTATCCCAAAACTCACGTTTCACTTGCTCATCAAGCCCAACTTGCGGTCCATACGCACTAATGATCGAGACGACCTCTTCCCCCACCACAACTCTAACTAGCATAATCCTATCATTGCACCGCCTTACTTCTACTACTTGCTTTAAGATCTCATTAGCTACGAGAATGCCGACTCCACTTCGTGTCCCATCCAAACCGGTATACCAGAGTTTGTATCCCTTCAAAACACATGCCTTTTGCCCCTTCCACCTGGTCTCCTGAACACAGGCCACCTGAATCCTATATTTAGAGAGTTCAGTTGCCAATTCCAACGATTTAGCTTGAAGGGTGCCTATGTTCCATGTACCCACTCTGAGTTCAAAGCCCTGGTTACGTTGCCCCCTTTGCCCCCCCTTCCTTGGACCTGACTTTAGATTACCATATGTCTGCTTGGACTCTATACTCGCCTACCCGTGGATAAGACAAACACAAACACAAACACAAACACAAAAGAAACGAGCAAGCAAGGACAAAACCAAAGAGATACACCAAAACCAAAGAGACTATCCAAAAACAACAATAAACTCAACAAAACAAATTCAAAAAGTTAAGAGAGGACAAAAACAAAACAAAAGAAAACAAGTCCAAACGATAAACAACAAGTCACAAAGATGATCAAGAATTGAAATTACAAAAAAGGTGATCAAGAATTCAAAAAATGATCAAGAATTGAAATTACAAAAAAGATGATCAAGAATTTAAAAAAATGATCAAGAATTCAAATTACAAAAAAGATGATCAAGAATTCACAAAAAAATGATCAAGAATTCAAATTACAAAAAAGATGATCAAGAATTGAAATTACAAAAAAGGTGATCAAGAATTAAAAAAAAAATGATCAAGAATTGAAATTACAAAAAAGATGATCAAGAATTAAAAAAAAAAAAATATGATCAAGAATTGAAATTACAAAAAAAATGATCAAGAATTGAAATTACAAAAAAGATGATCAAGAATTTAAAAAAAAAAAAAAAATGATCAAGAATTCAAATTACAAAAAAGATGATCAAGAATTCAAAAAAATGATCAAGAATTCAAATTACAAAAAAGATGATCAAGAATTCAAATTACAAAAAAAAAAAAAAAAAAAAAAAAAAAATGATTTGTTAGATGGTATCAGAAGTTAACGTGACAGTATGATCACGGGTTGTTTGTATTGATAGAGGAAGATTAATGACCATAAATATTCAAAAAACATTAAAATAAAGTTAATAAAATGGGGACTATAACTAATAAAACAATATTTCTATAAAGTTAAAAGCTATAAGTAAAATAAATTGAGTAATAAATTGAGTTATAAAATTACCTTTATAGAACACAAGTTGAAAAGCTAAATTGAGTGCACGATTTACAGCTTCCTCCACCTCAAAAAATATGCCTATCAACAAGATAAAGTAGGATTTCTTAATCATGCATTCCACAATAGATGGGTATTGGGTTGTATGTAGCAAATTCAACTTTTGATGCATTAATTGATTTATATCTCCTACAGTACAGTTATTTGGCAACACTATCTATAAAAGTAAAAAATCTTTTACCATTATGGACTTCCACATATCCTACGTTTACACAATAACTACAACAATGACAGAATTTTAATTCTAAATAATTAGGTCGATCATATTAACGAATTTATCAGTTCTATGTTCCTATCATGTTTCTAAAACTCCAACCATCTGATCAATAGTAATGTTGGTCTAATGTATTAGGCCGTGACAATTCGTCACATAATCTCACCGTGGCCCACTCGTGAGGACACGGGACACCCGTGGGCTCGGGCCCACAAACCCACGGGTCAAGAGCGTTGACTTGCACAATACACTCGGTGAGGTTCATTGATTCCCAAAACCATATGGCAGTAGGAGGATTAGCTCACCTAGTATATATGCAAGTCCACAACCCACTTTTTTTTTATCAATGTGGGATCTTGTCTCACATGTGAAGTATTTCCAACATAATGATTACATGGTAAAACGTGTTCTTTAGCTTTAAAGGCACACCTAATCACATAATGTTCCAGTAACCGTTCTCAATTTTAGTATTTTTTTCACACACACTTATGATATGGTTCAAATCTTGTTAGATATCCCCTCAAAAATATAGACCCAATATAATTACAACGTCCACTTGAAGAAATTTCTTTCTATAGCTTTATAGTTCATCTCATAATCTCATCTGTGTTAAATAACTGCAACTTTTTTATAGTAATATTACCCATGTGGCCATGTCGAATGTCAAATGGGCGTCTAAAGATTTAACATTTTTCCTTTTTCCTTTTTCCCTTTTCCCTACTTTCAATCTATCCATAAAATAAAATAAATACTAAAAGGTTTAACTTTAGTTTAATGGGATCCAGCTTTTGAAAAGGGACAAAGTAAGTGTATATACTAATACTATCCCATAAGTGGAATAGTATTGTCTTTTGCTTTGATTCAAAAAGTATATGATTTAACATGATGTGTATATGATTCTAATATCCTGTCAAACGTATAAGTCGAACCAGAATTGCATTGTTTTTAGGTTTGTTTCTTGTTAACGTCAATACGTCATTATGCATGTTGCACCGCCCAATATGTGCATTTTATTTCTCTTCTTGTTAATTACTCCCTCCCTACTAAAGTGAAATGTTTACGGAAATTAAAAAAAAAAAAGAATATTTAGATAGTGGATATATTATTTAATTGAATAATAAATTTAATTAGAGAAAAGTAGGGACCACAAGCATTAGAAAAATATTTTTAAAAAGTTAGTTGAAAAAATATGGAGATCACAACTAATAAAAAATTAGTTTTATAAAGTCAGTGGGAAACATGTGGAGTCCATAAGGAATATTAAAATGTTAAATTAATGTTAGTGGAGAACATGTGAGTACATAAACATTATAAAAATATAAGAATGAGTATGAATAAGGTTATTTTTATCCAAAATTTATGACATTAATGGAAAGATTCTATATAGGAACAACAAATAAAACGCCCCAAAATGGCAAATGGGAACTTAGTCTTTAAGGAACGTCATCATCATCATTCTACCCAGTGTATCCCGCTCATAGAAAAATAGTCTTTAAGGGACGTAGGGAGTATATTTTGAGAAATTCTTTATTAAAAACGATTTAACCGGACTAGTTCAATTTTGAATTATTTCTTAAAAATTTAACAAAAAAAACTGTTATTATCTAGTTCACTCTTATGTAAGTTTAACTTTGGTATGCTTTTATGGGTCTGTGTCACGGTGAGATAGTCTCATACAAGATTTTTTTGTTGTGGTATAAAATTGTCTAAGTTGTTTCCTCATACTCACAGTGAGACGGTCTCATACAAGATTTGATGTAGTATAAGATTGTCTAAGTCGTTTCTTTCATTTCTTTTCGTTGGTAGTTACTATTTAGGGATGCACTGTTCTAAGGACTCACTTTAGATAGTCTGGAATAGGGCTGAAAATTCAGTTACTCGGTCGGGTTCTGGGTCGGATTTCATCAGGTTTGGATATTCTTGGGTTCGGGTTTTTCTAGGTGATTTAGCGCTTTGAATCGGGTCGATTCGATTACGGGTCCAATCGAGCACGGGTTTGTATCAGGTTAATACCACATCGGGTCGGTTTCGGTTTCGGTTTTGGGTCGTATCCATTCGGTTTGGATTTGTATCGGGTTTTTAATACAATTCGGAACCAAATCGGTTATGCTGCAGGTCGAATCGAGTTCGATTAAACTATGGGTCGGGTCATTTTGGCTTTAGGTTAATGTTAATTCGGATTATTTTGGTCCGGGTTGACTTCGGATTGATTATATCATTCTTGAGTTGTGCATTTAGTTATTCTTAGGATTCGGGTCGATTAAAATCCAATTCAATTGAGTTTTATATCGAATGAAATTTATGGTTATTGTACCATTAATTTTTGTTGAAATCATTTGTGATTGGAGAATGGAGAGTTATAGTCAGTTAATAGACAAATTTGGTTTAGCCTAAAATAAAGTCGATAAGATTTTATTGTGGTCCTGCATTTATTTTTTAATTTTAGCTAAACTAAACTTGATTCAATTCAATCAAACTTATTATTCACTGAATTAGTATCGTTGCAGGGGTAGGATCGAAATTGGTATAATCGAATTGTTGGATCGTGTGATCCTACAAATATGCATCAATGTGCTTTGAATTACTAATTATCATTTATATTTGTTCTTTTTAAGTTTAAAGGCATAAGTAAAAGGGATATTCAACCTGGTAAGCACCAGGTATAACGAAATTCACAAACTAGCTATTCTTGTTTGCAATTCTACCAAATAGCACTCAACTTATGCAAAATAGTCTGCCGTAGCTATATTAGTCAAAAAACGTTAGTTTTTCCGTTAACATGTGAATTTACCTAATTGCCCTTGTTTTAATTGTTAAATAGGGGTCTTCTTTCTTCTTGGTGCTCCCTCTTCCTTTACTTGCCCCATTGATGAACAATTTAAGAACTCCCTTTTGCTGTAAATAATTTAGAGATTGATCAGTACAAGACCAATGTAAATAATTGACAAGGCCAATGTAAGAACGTTTTCAGTACAAGACCACTTGATGAATTAGGATGTAAATAATTTAGAGATTGATCAATTATTTACATCAACTGATCACTTAACGGATGAACGATTTACTTGCGCCATTGCTGTAAGGTTAGTGGGTAATTGACAAGCAATCCCTTTTGCTAAAAAAAGTGTTTAACCTATCTTAAGAACTCCCAATTTCTTCCTTTTAAAGCTCATTTCTCCAAATACTTTTTCTTGTTTTCCTTTTTAAAATCTTCAATTGGTTGAAAATCTGTTGAATTTTGAAGAATTCTGTAACATACACTACTCCTACACCCTTTTTTTTTTTTTGCCTTAACTTGGTCAGCCAACCCCCATTCCCATTCTCTTTCATCTCTTTGTCTCCTCTTTTTTTCTTTTTCTCTCTTCAAAACATTCATTTATTCATGAATACCTTTCAACCCTTTTTAATTTGATTCATTTTTTAGAAATTGATTCACTAAATTGGGTAATTAGTGTTCTAATTCTTCTTTGTTTTTTCTAAAATTTAAAATTAGTACAATGTGATTTTGTGGTTTTGGGTAATTAGTGTTCTAATTCTTCAAAACATTCATTCATTTAACGCCTAAAATCTTCATCAATGGGGCAAGTAAAGGAAGAGGGAGCACCAAGAAGGAAGAAGACCCCTATTTAACAATTAAAATAAGGGCAATTAGGTAAATTCACATGTTAACGGAAAAACTAACGTTTTTGACTAATATAGCTACGGCAGACTATTTTGCATAAGTTGAGTGCTATTTGGTAGAATTGCAAACAAGAATAGCTAGTTTGTGAATTTCGTTATACCTGGTGCTTACCAGGTAGAATATCCCTAAGTAAAAACTTATTTGACTCATCTACTATGTTTCGAACAAAAATACTTGAAATAATAATTTTTAAATTGCAAATTAAGAAAAAGCTTGAATTTTATAAAGGTTTTGATACAGTTATTTTAAATATATATTATACGTAAGTGAAATTTGTATTATATGAAAATATTTTATGATTGAATACCCATGTAAGATCGAATTGTAGGATCGTAGAAGCGTGTTATGATCCTATCATCTAAATTTTTGAGCTAAGTAAGATCGCATGATTCTACCAGATTAAGATCCTACCTACGATCCGGATAGGTCGCCCATTTTTGGATCGTAAGATCGTAGAGACGTAGATAAGAATCGGGATTCTGATAACTATGGTTGGCTCTGTTGAACATTTAGTTTATCATGTGGTACTACAAATAGTAGTGGGACAAAGTGCACTTAAAATACAAAGTCTAAAGGATAAAAGATAAATTAAAAAAAAAAGAGTTAGCAAGAAAAGTCGACTAGGCTATTCTGATAAGGGCCTAGAGACGACTCGACTTTAGATACTGGATTGAACATTTTGTCAAGCAGGAAAAGCCGAGTCGGCTTTCCTATGGGTGGAACAAAAGCCGACCCAACTTTTTATTTTGACAGGCCAAATGTGCCTTTTTGTTCTTCGATTAATGAGCATCGGATTCTATTCTTGTCCCACTTTGATTATGGAGTTACAAGTGACTTAATAGCGTCGAATAATGTTCATGAATACCATAGTTATAATTGTATATTCATTGACGATCATTATAATTGATCATCAATGGGTAATTAAATGTCCATGACTCTTTGATATACTTGAACTAGTATAAATAGAAGGTTGGGTAAGAATGTCACTTACACTTAATTTCTGAATTCCTTATCCTTGCTTTCTCTCTTACTTGTGTTCTTAAAAAGAGTTATAAACTTCTTGATAGATTATATTCATCAAACACTTTGTCGTTAAGTGACATACCCTAAGTACTAAGGATGTGTTTTGTTGTTTTTATCTCTTTTTGAATTTCCAAGTCACAACCCAAGTACCTTTGTGTGGAAAATATCACAAAGGAAAGTGATTATACGCTTTCGAGTAAAGGTTGTCGTTACAAAGTTCATCTTCAAACTTGTTCTAAGTGTTTTTTGTGTAAGTGAAGGGAAAATACAATTTTCCAAGTTGTAATTTGTATTTTGCATTATTATTCTGTAACAGACTCATAAGTTATATCCGTTTGTTGGAACTTTGAGTTGATTTTGTTTAAGTTAGAATTTTGAGTTTTATAGTGGGTTAATACAATAAAATCATAACATATATTAAAAGACTTGTGAAAAGTCACGTGTCATTTTTTTAGAGCATTTGTCATCATAACATATATTAAAAGACTTGTGAAAAGCCATGTATCATTTTTTTAGAGCATTTGCCATCATAACATATATTAAAAGACTTGTGAAAAGCCACGTGTCATTTTTTTAGAGCATTTGCCATCATAACATAGTCCTAATTAGACTGAAAATTTAGATATCAAAATCATAATTTTATTTATTTATGTATTGATATTAAGTTAGTCAATACATTAAGTATTGTTCATGATTTCCATTTTAAATTATTAATTAACTTTTAAAAAGAGTATACATATCTCAACTTCCAATATTATTATCATTATTATTATTAATATTATTATTTCTGGTCCTAATACAAAAGATTTGTGTATGTAACCTTATTTCTGATCCTAATACAAAAGATTAATTCAAAATATTTATTTACCATTTTTAGTTATAGAGTTATTCTTAACCAATCAAAAAGACTTTTTAGTAATAATAATAATATACTTGAATCATTGACTAAGAGAATTGAAAACATTAAGATTCATTTCGATTATATTTTTAACTTAGTAATCATATTGATTTAGTTGCAGAAATTAGTACAACTAATAATATACTCTAATCTTTAAATTGATTGAAATAATTGAACACATTAAGAATTATTTTCAGTGATAACTGATTTTTTAACCTATTAATTAAATATACTGATTTCGTGCCTAAATTTTTTCAACTAATAATATACTTTAATCTTTGAATTGACTGAAATGATGACAAATATTATGAACCATTTCAGTGATATATTTAAGTTATTGAGAATCATTTCAGTGATATTTTTAACCTATTAAATATACTGATTTAGTGTGGAAATTATTTCAACTAATAATATACTCTAATCTATAAATTGATTGAGAGAATTGGAAACAATAACTTAAAAATTCTTTAGGTAATATTATTAACCTATAAAATCTACTGATTTACATACAAAAATTAGGGAATAAAATATTTATAGAATATGTTGATTGATTGATTAATTGTAACATTCTAATCTATAAATTGATTGAGAGAATTGGAAGCAATAACTTAAGAATTCTTTAGGTAATACTAGCTTGAATCCCGTACCAAGTACGGATAATCAAAAAATATTAAATAATTTCTTAAATATAAATAAAATTATTTTAAATTATTTTGATATTTGATAAACATAATAAACATAGAGAAAATAATATTTGATGTGTGAGAAAAATTAGTCTTTGCATTACATTATTTCTTTCAAATTTTAAAACTCTAAAATTAAACTTTGGGCTTGAATTATTATAAATGAACTTGTAGAATGATCAATAACATAAATTTTGAGTTGCTATCAATTTTCTATTGCCATTTTTATAGAATGATATAAACCAATATATGTATATAACATAAATAACACAAATAAAGAATAAATAAGATATAAAAAAGAATTTGACCATACATTGTCCAATTTTTTATTGTCTTTTTTATAGAATGATATTTTGTCCATACGTATATTGATTTCATATTGTCCAATCTTTTATTGTCATTTGAAATGTTAATTGATTTAAATAATAGGGAATTCAAGTTTAATTATTCTACTTACCTAATTTAGATAAATGAAAATTTTGGAGGGAAAATAATGAACATAAAAGCGACACGTGTCATACTGAAGAATGCATTTAGTATATAGTATAGATGAAAATTTTGGAGGGAAAATAATGAACATAAAAGCGACACGTGTCATACTGAAGAATGCATTTAGTATATAGTATAGATTATTAACCTATCAAATCTACTGATTTACATACAAAAATTAGGGAATAAAATATTTATAGAATATGTTGATTGATTGATTAATAGAAACATTCTAACCATTCATGTATATATATATTTGCATTCTACGGTAGCTTTCTACATATATAAATTAATTAATAATGGGTTAAATTATATACATGGAATAAAAAGTGATAAGGGACATTGGTAGAAGGCAAAATTATACAAATCTGTGAATTTAAAAACAAAGGTGATTTAAAAACACTTCATATGATTCTAGCTGATGAGAAGGTTACACTATATGCTTAGATCAATAACTAAAATTAATATTTTATATCAATTTATATTAAAAATTCCGTGCATTGCACGGGTGTTTATACTAGTTACAAATAAATTAGTTATATGTATTTACTTATATAGTTAAATTATATGATTGGTTGTGATGAGTAGTGCTTGTAGCTAGAATTATACAAGTTAATTTTGGTTAAAAATTAATCCTAATAAAATTTATTAATTCTTGTAAATGAGATTATGTATCTTCCTGATATACAACTTATAAATTAGGTTAAAGTTTAAGAATGTTAGGCGGCTGAAACCTGAAACGATTTAGGCGTACATTATTCACGAGTATTATTTAGTTTACAAGTATGTATATGATATTATTTATGGTATGTGAAATAAAGAAACATTGAATTAAGAACTAAGAAATATTGTTACTTGAGATAAAGAGTATTGGGTATAAGAAACGCGTGCAGAAATAAATTGAATATTAAAGACTTGATTTATAAAAGAGTATAATCAAGTATGAGGGAATATAGTAAAGAATTAAGTTAATTTATGAATAACGAACTCAAGACAGCGAATGTTGTTCTTAATCATAATTAAAACACATAAAAATGAAGAGAACTATAAGAAATCAAAGAATTTTGTAAAAGACAATAAGATAAGTCCAAGATCGATGTCATAACGAAAATGTCAACTTTATGAATTATATTTATCTGGGCTTTTCTGATAAACCAGGTGAGACTGAAGGGGTGATCCTCCAATGCAGGGCAGTTGCATTCTTTCTAACCCCAATTAAGAGTGTCCGTTATAGTCATTAGATCCCGAGGCAGCATCGGATATGTCAAGACTAGCTTGGCACTCTTTGAAGCACCGAGACAAGCTTGATTAAGTATTAAGCTTCTGCATTAGGTGTAAATAATTTAGTTTAAATAGTTGGTAAATTTTGGGATGATATAAATTTGAACAAAAATATTCAAATCTTTAGATAGTTATACTCGATGCTTCAGATGTCTTGAGTTTCAAGTTACCCGAGTTTTGAAAAGGTTGTTATGCAACTCTTTTTTATATTTTAAAAGTTCCTTCCAAAAATCTGCTAAACTTTTATTTTTTAAATAACAACCTGCATTTTAAATGACACAATAAAAATATATCTTCTGCATAATATGAAATAGTTTGAATATAATAGCCAACTTTAGTGGATTATATACTAGTTACAAAGTCAAAACTTATTGTCTACTATTTAGGACACTAATAGAGTTTAACATACTAAAGTACGTTTTTCATTAAGAGGGTCCTAATAATATTAAGGACAAAAATAATAATAACTTGGAAAAAAAAATAGTGGAAAGATAGATGAAGGTAAACACAATCATAGATTTTGTAGTGTTATCTAATAAAAATTCCTAATCAATAACCGTGATTTATAAATCACCATAAAAAGACAAAAAAATAATAATACAATAAATAAAATCAAAAAAAAAATAAATTAAAATAACAAAACTCTCACACTAATAAATCCGATGTATCATATAAAGGTGATTTGTTGTTTTTATAAATAACCGTTAATTACTTAGATCTTATTGTGATTTAATAATGGAAAATTTAACGGGAATAATCCAACCTTTGCTCCGTTCTCCCATATTAATCCAACCTTTCGATTATTCCGCATTAATCCAACCTTTGCCCCCCATTTTCTCCCAGCAACCCTTGTAGGTCAACAACTGGTTTCAACCGGTTTTTATGATGACGTGACACTTCATGATTGGTTTTTTGTTTTTTTTTTTTAATTTACTTTTTTTTAAAAAAAATTTGGGTTGTAAAAAAAGTTTTTTTTTAAAAAAAACCCACCCCTAGTGTTTCTTCTTTCTCTCACCTTTGCCACATCAATTCACAGCAGCCCACAAACCACCACAACCATCCCCTGCACCACCGCACGTATCTCCTCCTCCAATCACAAACCAACCACACCACACACCTAACTCCCCTGTTTGCCTTCTCTTTCCACGGAATTAGGGTCTTGGGGTAGTGGTGGTGGGGTTTTGTGGTAGTTTTGGGCTGTGGGGGTAGCTTAAGGTGGGGTGGGCAGTGGTGGTCGAAAATGGAAGGGGCGGATTATTGTGGTGGGGACGGGGTGGAGGGGGGGTTTAAATCAGGTGGTTGAGGTGCGGTAGGTGGTGACTGATTTGGTGGTATTGGTGGTTGTTTTTGGTGTAAGGTGGTCAAGGGTGGAGGGGGGGGTCTAAATCTTGTGATGGAGGAAGAGAGAGAAAGAAGAGAGAAGGTGGTTTTTTTTTATTTACATATTAAAAAAAAAAAGTAAATTAAAAAAAACAAAAACCAATTAGGAAGTGCCACGTAGCACTTATAACCGGTTGTACCGGTAGATGACCTACAAGGGTTGCTGGGAGAAAATGGGGGGCAAAGGTTGGATTAATGCGGAATAATCAAAAGGTTGGATTAATATGGGAGAACGGAGCAAAGGTTGGATTATTTCCGTTAAATTTTCCTTTAATAATCTAATGCTTTTTTCTCACCATATTGATCTTTTACATCACATCGAACATTGTAGGTAGTAGGCTTCTAGTCCCACCACCAAACCGAACATCCACTTGATTTTGCTAATTATAGCTTAATTTAGCAAGATATTACTACATAAAACATAATCTAAAAGGCCTAAGCAATAAGCTTAGTGTAAGAAGAAATCAATGGGTATGGTTGATATTTCATTGTTGAGTAAGTTTATTTTTTGTTTATTTAAATTATATTTTTATTGTATTGATTGATTATTAACTAAATTTAATATTTTAGATGGACCCATGGAAATTGTGTATTTTTTAGTTTGTGGTTGTGGTTACGATCATCAATCGCAAAGTAAATTTTATAAGTTTAACTTAAAATTAAAGTGGGAATAACTATTATTGTAAACAGAAAGTAATGAAAGATTGATAGTATTTCCATTGGTATAGATTAAGAATCTACAGAATAGGATAAACAAATTTTATAACCAACTTTTGCACTATTCATCATTCAATGATATTTACATACATGGGTGAAGCCACATGGAGGGCCGGGCCGAAAATGCGATTCTTTGTAAGTTATATATAAATTAATTAATTATAACTGTAGGGCGGACAATTTAAACTTGATAACTAACAAGTTAAAAATAATCAATTACAACGTTAAAGTTATCATTTAAAGCTTATAGGCTAACTATAAGTCATTACCTATCATATCATATCATCATCATACTCTCTACTAAAACAATAAAATACTTGACATGTGTCACTTCTACATGAATTGTTTTCCCGCCTAAAGTTACATCAGATATTTATGAAAATAAATTTAATTAATTTCTTTTCAATCTATCATAATTAATGAACGAGTAAATTTTATTAAATACCTATAGTCATTTTGGTTAAACTAATGTAAAAAGTAAATTTTCAAAGATTTCAAACTCCTTAAAAATGTTTCTGAAATTTCAGTCAATTATATATATATATATATATATATATATATATATATATATATATATATATATATATATATATATATATATATATATATATATATATATATATATATATATATATATATATATATATATATATATATATATATATATATATATATATTAACTTAATATATATAATAAGCATTTTCCTTCAAATATTCCTTTGTCAACATTATAAACATATTCATTTATGCTATGTTTGGGAATGAGAATTTCATTTGAAAATATAGATTGGACTCAAAATTAGTGTTTGACAAATACTAGAATTTCAAATTTG
Organism: Amaranthus palmeri; assembly: GCA_019776075.1. Classification (NCBI taxonomy): domain Eukaryota; kingdom Viridiplantae; phylum Streptophyta; class Magnoliopsida; order Caryophyllales; family Amaranthaceae; genus Amaranthus; species Amaranthus palmeri. The sequence goes on along the minus strand of JAAKBH010000088.1, from coordinate 78,525 downwards.
GATTTGAGTCAAATCTACAATTGTTATCAAAATGGTTTAAAGATAAGGATTTGAGAATGACTTCCCAAACCTTGTAACCTATATAATCTTAAAGAAGTTCATTATAAGCTCAAAAAGATGAATTTATAAATTATACTCCCTCTAATTCATTTAGTTGTCCCATTCAAATTATTTATAAAGTAATTAATTATAACTGTAGGGTAGACACTTTAAACTTAATAACTAACAAGTTAAAAATAATCAATTACAACCTTAAAGTGATCATTTAAAGCTTACAGGCTAGCTATAAGTCATCACCTATAACCTATAATCTTAAAGAAGTTCATTATAAGCTCAAAAAGATGAATTCATAAATTATACCCCTCTAATTCATTTCAGTTGTCCCATTTGCTTTTTCACTCTTGTCGAGGTAAATTATGCTTAAATAAAAATTATGAAAAGTTAATATGAATAATCCTGGCATTGATATAACTATATTTTAACTTATAGATGAAGAATAAAATACAAATTAAAAGGAATTGATGAATAGTATAAACAAACAAATAAGACAACTGAAATGAATTGAAGGGAATAAATTATAAATGCAAATGATGAGTTATAATTTTTAAGGACATCAATTTGAATTTGAACTTGAAAAATATCAATTAGAACCTTAAATTAGTCATTTAATTCTATATTATAATTTAAAAAATTAAAATTAGATCAATCAAACTACTTTTGTATGTTCTCAAAAAAAAAACTACTTTTGCATAAATAATTTCACCGTAAAATCGTTTGTTTGAATAATTGTTGTTAGAACATACTTCTTCTGTTAATACTTGCTACATATTGTTTTTGGGCACCATTTATCGTTTAAGCTTATTTTATATATTGCGGCTAATATTTAAGTAATAGTACAGTCAAGTGGGAATTTGTTTGAATCATCTAATCGCATACTTTTATAATATAAACTTTTTATAATTTTTAAATGTGTATAATTCGACATATAAATAAATAAAATACTCCCTCCTATTCACACAAAAGGGGACATTTCTATTTTGGGTCAATTCACACGAAATGTCCAATTTCTATTTTACTCTCACCTTTACAATTAATTTAATCAATTAAAATATCCAACTACCCCCACTTTTACTACTCCCAATACCCAACTACTACCTTTATAATTGATTTAATCAATTAAAACACCCCACCATTTCACTCTTAAAAAACCGTGCCCAACCCAAATGTTCCTTTTGTGTGAATAGGAGGAAGTAGAATACTATTAGATTGCGTAAAAATGTTAAATGTATCAAGTATAATGAAACATGAGAGTAACATAAGCATAATTTGGGAGTTGAAATTAAAAAAACATGAAGTGGGAAACAATAGCCGATAAGTCGATATAAAATGGGGTCTATCATACGGAAACCCCGCGCCTGCTTTGATGCAACCTTTCCTTCTCTCTCTCTCCATCGTCCGATCAATCTTTCTCACACTTCACATCACAAAATAATAAAATAACAAAAAAATACAACTAAATTAATTACATTTTGTTTTATGGAAAAAATAGAAAACCGAGTTTCTTAACTTCCTCAGATTCTATCTCCTTTTCTTTTAATTTCACTCATTTTCATCTTCTTCTTTCACTTTCTCTCTCTATTTTCTCTCTCCTCCCGCCATTGTCAGTTTAACGCAGAACCTTCATTTCCGATCACAGATTCCAACATTTTCCGCCATTTTTGTCTCTCTTGCTTTTCTCTGTTACTCCAAGCTTTTACTCTTTGGTTATACTTCACCGACACTTCCTACTTCACTCAGGTAACCATTTTTTCTGCACAAATTTCAACCTCTTTGTTTTCTAGAATGTTTTTTTACGGTTTTTGTTTTTCAATACTGAAGTTCTTTAATCTTAGAATGCAACAATTTTGAACGAATAGCTGATTTTCGTTAATTTTGATGTTTAGTGAGGTTCAATTGTAAAAGAATCTAGTAAAATTAGGCGTTTATCTTAATTCCGAGAAAATGGCAGGATTTTTTATGTACATTTTTGAGATTGTTTTGTAGTTCAGTTTTTGTTGTTAAGAATAATATATGGAATACTGTATGTAATAACGAGTCTTATTTGATCGTAGTACCATCATGAGTCTTGTGATTGGTAAACTTTGGAACATTGATAGATTATCATGATTTGGTATCAATTGATTTCATATTAATTGCATAGATGGATGCATTAAAACTGGAATCTATTGAAAATGAAGTTTGGTGTATAAATTAACCCTATGATTTGCAATTATTGCTATATAGTCAATGCTTTAAGATCTATATAGTGTAATAATAGCGGAGTAGTTTCTAAATCTCATTTATCTAGTCTAGGTGAATAACAACCATAAGATGCAAAATGTAGAAATATGTGATGAAAAATAAGTACTTTATATTATCTTTTAAAATCATCATAATTTATACATTATCAAGCTGTTGGAAAGTTTGAGTCTCATGTTATTAGACATTGTGTTATTTTTTTTTGATAACAGACATTGTGTTATCTGATTACATATATTACTATTTTACTTTTTACTCAAAAATGACCTAAAATACAGCTAAATAAGACAAATAATTGAAAAAAAAATTATGTATATTCTCAAACCCTTTGCCACCTTGAATCTTATTATTGTATGAGATTTGATCACATGTATCATCATTTATTATTACTAATCAGAAGCTGCTAAAAATTTGCAAATAATTACTTCAATCTATTATATTTATAGGTTTAAAATAGTAAAATAAGGCCAAGTTTTAAATTGATTTTATTACAGATTTTTAGCTTACCTAGCAATCTGAAGTTTTTTATTGATTCAAAAAAACATGTATTAGATGACTAACAATAATACCTTTTTTTTTAAGTATGTTAAAATATTATCTATTTTTTATACAAGAGTTTACTCAAATCATAAACAATTATGTGTAACTAACTTTTTTTTTTGAAAGGAACCTATTAATTAATTGATGAAATTGTTATACGACATCAACAAAGTAATATTCGATTAAATACATAACAATTTTAATGAAACAAAATTCTATATACATAAAGCCACAATCATTGTAAATGAGATTTGACTCTGAAGTATTCTCTTTATCATTGCTGTTTGATGCAACATCTTCCAAGGGGGTCTTTTGATCTGGTATATATTGAAATAAAGATAAGTTTGATACTATTGGCTATATTATCAGAATTGATACCCATCTTTACCATCAAATTGATATCTAATCTCCAAACTCTCACCATGAGAGACTTTAAAACCTAATATATGAGTAGATTTAATTTAATAATTGGATATACTAACTCTATAATACTAATAGAGAGAGGACGTTATTTGGATAAAAAAACAAAAGCAGCAAAAATAAAGAGATTAGGGGATTGATAGTATCCCCAAAGTTAACAATGGAGGCTAGGGTTTTTGAGAGAGAAAAAGGTGAGAGAAGAGGGTGAGCTAAGGTACTTGTCAAGGAACAAATTCAAACAAAAATTTAAGCTGATAGTTGAGGCCCTAGGATGTGTTATATACTCTAACACACCCCTTAACACGAGAACGCTTTGGGCTTGAAGTGTGGATGCGACACAGGTCCTCTTCATCCTGACATTGGATATTCATTTCAAATGAGGGGTGGTTGAGATTCGATCCCACGACCTCTTGTTTAACTGTGCCATGAACTAACTCAACCAAAAGTTGAAGCTAATGGTTAAGGCCCTATATATATATATATATATATATATATATATATATATATATATATATATATATATATATATATATATATATATATATATATATATATATTTTTTTTTTCTAACACGCCTCCTTAGAAGAAAGCCTGTGGGCTAGAAGTGTGGATCCATATAAGCGCTGAATATTTCCACTTTAAATAAGGGGTGCTTGAGATTCGTACCCGTGACCTTTTCTCACGTTGGCTCTGATACCATGTCAAGGAATCAATTCAACCAAAAGTTTAAGTTGATAGTTGAGGCCCCAGAATATGCTATATACTCTAACAGTACTTTCTTGTCTCGATTACTTGTTAAGTGTAACTAACTAGATTTTAATTTATATGAGTACGCTTTATTATTATTTATCTTTTAGATGTTTGTTGGGTTGTATAGTGTTTACATAATTTATAATTTATATATTGTTTAAGTATGTTTCTCTATTGTGAATATAGTTGTATTATGATAATGGTTGGGGAAGGAGTGTTAATTTATATTGATTATTATACATTTTAATGGAAGCATTTTAACTTTTGATAGTATATATTTACATCATTTATTGATGTGTTCGTGTGTGTCTATACTTGCATCATTTATCGAAAATCAAATTATATGTGTGTGTGTCGTGTGTCGTGTGTCCGTGTACGTGTGTGTTTATGTCCGTGTCCCTGTTCGTGTCTGTGCTCATGCCCATGTGCGTACGCGTGTGTGCTAACAATTCCAAAAATAAATTTGAGGCTTATTTGTGGCTGTAAATATATTTTCTTAATAACAGTCAATTCACTTTCTAATGTGGTACTCCAAATTTTGTTGATTTATGATAAAATAGGTCATTGAGCAAGTTATAAATGATTAGTTTATGTGTATTATTTCCATTTGTGGTTCCTTATACTCATATGGAGTAGTGTACGGCATTTGCTGTGTTTTTCACCCCATTTCAAAATTGTGCTTCTGGAATTTTTGAAAACTCAACTGAAAATGAATGTGGAGTTTAGGTAGCTAGCTGAGGTTAAGGGTGGGAAGATGTTTGTCTTTATGTACTAGTTGTAATCAACAATGCTACAAGGAGTAGTTCATAAAAAACAAAATTTGGTTTAGTGTGAATGGACCACACGTTTTCTACACTTCAGATCGATTTTTGTCTTGACTTTGTGGTTGTGTTGGTGGGTATTCATCTGCTCTAAGGTATGGGTATGAACAAATCACTTAACGTTTTGTTAATCTTTAGAAATATCGTGATGATGACTACTTTGGTCAATGGTCATAAAAAAATTGGAATATGTTCAGAGATTTGTATTGGGTATTTTTAGTGGTAGTTGGTGAATATGTATTGTGATTAAGACATAGACATGAGTCACTAAGTTGGTGAAGTGGGTTTTGTAGAAAATTTTGAGTGAATTAACTACTATCTGTACTCGTACTTTGGACTTAGGATACTCCATTTCCATTATACTAGGTTATTAGGATTGAGATTCTATCTAAGATCAAGGAGGGGTAGAGTCGAAACTGGTAGAATCGGATAAGATTGTGTGATCCTGTAAATATGCATTAATGTGCTTTAGATTACTGATTGTTCAATTATACTTGTTCTTTTTTCAAGTTTTTAGGTGTAAGTAAAAACTTATATAATATCATCTATTAGGTTTTGAAAAACAATGCTTTTAATAATCATTATAAATTGCAAGTCAAGAAAAATTGGAATTTAATAGTGGTATTGATATAGTGAATTCATATATATATATATATATATATATATATATATATATATATATATATATATATATATATATATATATATATATATATATATATATATATATATATATATATATATATATATATATATATATATATGTGAAATATGGGTTATATGAAAATATTTTACGATTGAAACTACTTGTAGGATCAGATCGTAGGATCGTGAGCTAAGTAGGATCGCACGATTCTACTACACTAAAATCCTACCTACGATCCAGATCGGTCGTCTATTTTTCTATCGTAGGATTGTAGAATCGTAGATCAGAATCGGAATTCTAATAACTATGTATAATGATGATTTTCACCTGCGAGGAAAAGACCGGTGGTTATGGTGATTTATTTTTGTAACTACAAAATTTTAGGTGGTCACTTAGGGATCTGTATACATTTGCTTTTGCAATGTGTGACGCACTGTTTTGATGTCTTAGGATTATGGGTCAGTAGTATTTATCAAAACTAAGCTCTTCTGCAAGCTTCTTTGACTTTGACTTTGACTTGGCTGATTAATGGAGACTATACTTAAATTATGGTGTGGCTTAATGTCTAACTTTAAGCAGCACTGAAAGAATCTTTTTAGTGCAGCTTAAAGTTGACCCTTCAGAAGGTAATTACCACCATTTTTTCCTCATTATCAGAGTTCCCAATAATGAGTGTAGTTACTTCAAAAAACTAATGATTGTGTACTGTTGTTTATACCCTTTTTTAGGTTTTAGTTTTTCTTTTATAATTTCAAGCTGTTAGTATTTTTCTTTCACCGCATTTTGTCTTCTATATCTAACTTCACAAACTTTTATACAGAGGGCATTACAGCTGAGAGTTGAGCTGCTGACAGAGCGAATGCCTGCTGATATGGACTGGTTATTAGCTGGACAAGCTGGATAGATAAATTTAATGTTAAATACTTGTTGATAAGTTTCAGATCTATGGAAAATCTTGGTAATTCTAGGAGTATTTCGAAGGACCAGGTATATGTAAATTCTCCGGAAGTTAAATATGCTTCTCGTACTCGTCATGGTACAAAGCTGCGAGACATCTTGATGTCTGATAAACCCAACTTGTTATATGCTGATTTCCATCATGAGATTACTAGAAATCCAACGGGTTCTTTCGCTAAACATATAGGTAGCCAACAAAGCCAGGTCTTAGATAGAAGGGCTTATAAAGAGGAAGAACTGGTTAGATACATGTCAAATTTACCAAACTATTTGGAAAAAGGGAAAAGTTTTCAGGATAAACCGCTAAATGTTGGTGTACTTGACTGGAGGCGCCTTGAGAAATGGAGGTATAGTCAAAAGCAGATGCCGGGAAAGCTCAATGAGGGTTCTCCATCTAGTAGTACCACTTCTCTTTTTTCAACAGATGGCTCATCAACCCATTCCAGCAGAGGCCTAAGCAGTTCACCTGCTCGTCAGAGAGTGCGCCGCCTTTCATTGCAGTCTCAATTGGAAGCTTCTCCGAAGGACACTTATCTTGGAGATGCTAAATCTTCTTCTGGAAGAGGTCACAGCTGTTCACCTGCTCGTCAAAGAACACAGGCTACTGTACTTCAATCTCAACCTCAAAATGTTTACAACGGAGCAAGAACTCCGGAGATTGAGGTTTTTGGTGGAAAAGCCCATAAGTTCTGTGATTCACCTGTGACCGGTTGCAACAATTTGAACAGACAGCGAAGGGCTTTTGGAGCAGTAGAACAGTCTGCAAGGCCGGAGTCGGACATGAAAGCTGTTCCAGAAGTGGTAAAACGACCAACTTTTGATAAATATGAAGTGGGTGCACCTTGGAAAGGGAAATCCAAAATTCAAAGTGTGGAATGTGCCACTGAAACCATGAGGTTGCAAGGAATCAAGTTGAGCTCTGTTAATCAAGATTGCTCTATACGAGAAAAAACAGGGGTTGTCATGCATAAAGATCTACCTGAGCATCGCTCTAGTTTGGCGGACATGCCCAGTCTTACTGCGGATGGTCGATTGTCAGTAGAGCCATGTCAGAAGAGCATTTTAGGGATAGAAAATCATCAAGAACAGCTTTTTAAAAATGATCAACGGAAGTATTTGGAATCACTTGAGACCTGTCCCCTGCATGCAGATGGAGTCAAAAATTCTTTTCAGCTGTCAAGTTTACCACATCATTCTACCAAGATGGTTCACAGTTCATCTAAGGACAATGCTCGTAAAGGTGCCCCTCAAGCATCACATATGTTATCAATTCCTGCTAGGATGTTTAGCAGCCCTTCCCGGAGCAGGAACGCAGAAGAAAAGAAGCCAATTGCTGGGTCAAGGAGTGGAACTGCAGTTAAATCGTCTGAGGATTCAAATGCAAGAAAACGCTCAGAGTCTATTCCAAAAGCAAGAAACCCATCACCTATCCGCAGATTAAGCTCTGCAATGGGCAAGATGATTAAAAATGCAGGATCCAGGGAGAATTCACCTGTTCGTAGGATTATTAGAAATGTAGGATCGAGGGATAACTCGCCTGTTCGCAGGTCAAGCTCTACAGAATGTATAGTCAGATCTAGGCCAGAGGAAGTGGTTGTTTCAAAGTCCAATTATAATTCTTACTGTGATAAGTCATTTATCAATAATAATAGAAGCAGATCCAGTCCTATTAGAAGGTTGTTTGATCCCCTTCTTAAGCCTAGAACATCTAACTGCTCTGAGCCGTCAAAGAAACATTCTACAACGGCTGGTACCATAAATTCGTGCACTGAGCCATTGGATTTTTGTGTTGGAAATTCTATAAAAGTAAATTCCAGACCTTCTGGTGGCATTACAACTTTACTTCAAGCTCTTCTGCGGGTATCATTTAAGAATGGGCTACCTCTGTTTACTTTTGCTATAGACAATGAAAGCAACATTTTAGCTGCTACTGTGAGGAAATCCCGTGTTCCAGGTAAGAGTCATCATAGCTGGACTTACACATTCTTCACCATTCGTGAAGTTAAGAGGAGGAGTGGAATGTGGTTGAATCAAGGAGGGAAAGGCAATGGCCAGGGTTACGTTCCAAATGTTGTGGCACAAATGAAGGTCTCAGATTCCCCAGTTTTCACCAAGCAAGACAGCTCTCTTCATAATATCACTAGAGAATTTGATCTGTTTGCGGTGGATGTTGGGAATGGAGATCAGTATACTACCGACTTTCATCCAACTAATGAGTTGGCGGCTATTGTTATTAAGCTCCCCGGAATTGCTGCTCCAAATGAGGATAAAGATGATCAATCTAGCTACGACTGGCTGGATTTTTCTCAAGATTCCAGAGAGAACTTGCAGGAGATGAAACCTGCTGATTCCAGTGATCATTCACTCATAAATCTGAATCTAACCTCAACTGTCATACTCCCAGGTGGTGTTCACACGGTGCCTAGTAAAGGAGAAATATCAACACTAGCTGAGAGATGGAGGTCTGGCGGATCATGTGATTGTGGTGGATGGGATTTGGGTTGTCAGCTGCGAGTGTATACCAACAAAAAGGAATATGAAAGTAAAATGGGTTCTTCTGGAGTTAATCAGAACAAAAACAAGTTCCAAATTTTCTCTCAGGTAAGATCATTCACCTGCTCTTTTCTTCGTCTCTCTTTTAGTTTTTAATCTTCAATTCTACTTATTGTTCAATATACCCATTAACATGATTCGTCTTAATAGTGCGAGTTCTCTGAAGAACTTTGGAAATGTTTTTATCTGTCTCTTCCCTCTCTTTTCTTGAGTCGAGTGATTTTTAGCTTAAAACACTGTTTTTACAGGGTAATCAAGATAACCAATTGGTATTGAGTTTGGCACCATTCAAAGAGAGGATACACTCGGTGGAATTTAGTTCATCACTCTCACTTCTACAAGCTTTTGCCATATGTATATCACTTATAGATTGTAAACGACCACCCGAACTCTCAGAACCAAGCAGTGTTGAAAAATTCTCTCACGAAGCAAGCATTTTCGATGTTTCTATGCGATCAAAGACCTCAAATCAAGATGAACCTCCTGCTAGATATGTCTCATATCCACCTCATTCCCCTGTCGGAAGAGTCTAGGTATTCTGAACCACTCCATTCCCCTTAATCATAGCCAACATTGTCGCTAGCTAGTAGCTACGCTTCGTGTACTAGAAAATTCTCGGCACATTTTGTCATTCAAAATGAATCAGATTTTTTTAAGACCTATTTTGAGGCTTTATCGTGCAGAAAATAGAAGGATCCTGATCATGGTGGATCAATTCCTGTAATAGGTAAAACAGTTATAATCACTATTTTGTAATTACAATCCTTTTGATGAATAAACTTCTGTAAAATAGTAAAAAGTAGTCTTTGTTCTAAACAAGTAAGAGCAATATCTTCTTGTAAGTATATGTATTTTAGTAAACTGGAATCAAATATTATAGTTTGCTTTATGTTAAAAAAATAGTTGTCTTATTTTTTTAGACATGATCACATAAAAATTCATAAATTTTACCTGATTGTTTTTTTTTTTTTTGAGGATAAATTTTACCTGATTGAGCAAATTGGTTTGATTGATGCAAAATGATGTAATGTGTAGGCAACAAATTTTGTTGCCTTTTTTTATAATTGATTTTTGCTACTGCTTTCTGGCACCAAGGTTCCCTGGCATGTCTTGGCCTTTTGTATCATTTATTTGGCATACAGCTGCATAATAAAGGATCTTTTTGCTTTCTTCCTCACCTTGTCAAAAATAATATTCCCTTTGTCAGTCTCATGTTACATAAGTTGTAAGCTAGAAAAAAAAACTATAGAAATGGTTATTAAATTGGAAAATAAGAAAAAAAAAAGATAATAGAACTGGATGATTAAAAGATATAAATTTGTGAATGAGATTAAAAGAAGAGTGGATCTATTTTTTAAAAAAGTGTAAAATCAATACAAACTAAAATGAAAAAGGTTGCAAATAAGAATAGAGGGATTTTACTAATATATTCCGCTAAGATAAAAATACACAAAAAAAAAAAGGAATATTCACTTTTCTATTATGTAGAAAATGTCACCAAAATCACCCTAAAAGATTTGACCTATGATCTTAAATTTATCTCTACATGAATATAAGATCCACGTTACATATAGCATAAACATTACTCCATTTGTTCCTTTTTAAATTTATATTCTAAATTCAAAAAATTCTTACATATTAGAGTTTTAAGATGAAAATTAAACTTAAAGGAACAAAGAAAGTATTATTATGAAAGTAATAATAGGAAAATAATATCAAATATTATAATTATGCTTGAATTAACTTTTATATGATTGATAATCATATTTTAAAAATAACTAAGATTATACCCGTGCAATGCACGTTGTAAATTTACTTTTAGTTTTATAAATTGTTTTGGCTAATAACATGTAAGACCTTTTACAAAATTCAACAAAATATTCATATGAAATCTTTCACCATTGCATGATAATGCATGATAATTCTTATAAAGCTAAAAACAACATTATTAATATTATAGTATGAATATGAATTTGTAGAGTCTATGTCAATAAAACCAATTTAAATAAAACTCTTCATTGACAATTTAGATTGCATTAGGGAAGATAAAGAGTGAGTTCTAAAACAACAATCAACACTATTAGAGTGACATTTGGCATAGTGATTTTAAAATAATGACACTTGTCACAATTGTTTCTGAATTAGTATATTTATGATGATGATGATAGATTGGTTTATTTATCATTAATCATTAATCATCATTAATAATTTGAAATACAAAATTTATATGTGGAAACAATAAAAAATGAATAATATAGGGAACAAAGGAGAGCATGGATGGTAATGGTACAATAATGATAGATACTTAAAATGAAGATTTGAAGCAATAAAGTTGCGTAGATGTGAACTGTACATCAAGTTTGTGGCTGAAAATATATTAAATCAAATCAAGCTCTTTAAATTGTATTTTTAGTACAATCATAATTTGGCCCTTCCTATTCCTGTTGGGTTCCCTTTCAATCTTCTTGTCACGTGACCACATCCAAGTACCGATTACACACTTTCTTCTTCTATTATTATTATAATTATTATTATTATTTTAATTTTTCATTATATTATTATTTTGTTGGTGGAATCTACACCGGCAAACCATCTATCTGTGACCTTAGCCGATAAAGAACTACAAATAGGTAAACCAACAGAGAGCTGACAGACTCAACCTAGGGGATCAAGAATTGGCAATCCCGGTCTCTCAAGATGCACAAGGCTCGAGACATCAAGGAAAAAGAAAAATGTCTTTCCCTTGGTTCAAACCTAAGACCTCTTGAAAATAAGACGGATTTTTGCTACAATATGTGTTAGAAATCGTACTTTTATTTATAAATGAACAACAAATTAAAGATATAAGTTTTTAACAGAAAATCAAATTACATATGACGATCAAAAACCTTGCTTATGTACACCACTGAGATCTCGGATACACTGATCTTCAACACGAACCAAGTAACAAGAAGATTTTGTTGAAACTGAATATTAATTCTAGGCGAGATGCTCTTTCCTAAAACGTTATTTTCTCCCAATCACAGTGCTTGGGAACAAACTCGGAAATACGTTCTGAGATACAAAGAATCACACTAATCTCCAAGCACATGGAAATTAGAATGACATAAGAAAAACTTAAATGGAAAGAAATATGGAAATTCCCAATCAAGGATTGCAAGTTCTTGGTGTGAAGTGCTCAAGAAGAGAAGAAAATAAAAAAAATTCATGTGTAAAATAACACACAAGCATCCTATATTTATAGAATAGCTCACACTACTTCACAAAGCAAAGTATCGCTTCATGAAACACGAGGTCGATCCGTGAAACACGAGGTCGATCCGTGAAACACGAGATCGATTCATCAACCAAAGTCGCCTTTCACTCAACTCGTATATCCCAAAAAACATGATTATAATAACCATAATAACCGTTGGTGGTTATAGATTAACCAACAAAACAAAACAGAGCAAGAACAAACGAAGCCGCACGAAGAGCAGACCTACGCTGGCCGCCCAGTTCTCCGTGGGGCGCGCATAGGCTGCTGCCTCACTCCGCGAGCCGCACAAAATCCCGCAAGTCGCGCACCCTCTTCTGTCCCGTTTTTTCCTTATCTTTAAAATGTATATTTTGGGATATTCTTAATTAATCAATTTAAATTTATTTATTTAATATAATTAATTAAATCATTCCGATTATCATTATACACTCTAAATTCCAACAATATGTGCATAATAATTTTTAAATTATGGAAAATTGTTATTGTGATAACAAAATAAAGTAGAAATAGGTATATAGGATATGAAGAGAAAAAAAGTGTAGATATGATTAAAAGAAAACATTGGATCATAGACAAAAACAAAATTGTTATCAAGTTTCTAACAAAAACTGGATAAAATTGTAGAAATAAAGTGTGATTTAAGAGAACTGAATTTTGTTTCTGTTAGAGCAAACATTACTTTTCTAACGTAAGCTCTTGTGTTTAATTCAGACTTATTCTTTTTTATTTAGCCTACATTGAAATAAAAAGGGATTTGAAAGGGTCGAATAACATACAGCTTAGCGTTTGACATACAGCTTAGTGTTTGTTAGTGTTAACATTAACTTAGTTTCAATAAACGTTTGATTATATAAAATATTATCTGTAATAAAAAAATATATAATTTAATGAGTTATTATAAAATTGTGGTTTAAATAAATAAGAGTTGAGCAAAATAAAATGATTAAGAAGACAACCCATTTTCCTATTGTTTGGCGGTTATTGAGATGGTATGCCCCAGAATTTGAAAATCCAGCTATAATATGACAGGCCAGTGTGACATTTTGACTTTGAGTATATCAAACTCAATATTATCTGCATGTGAACTTCATGCAAAAGACCAACTCAATGTTGGGAACTGGAATATCCTTGGCCCATTCTTCTTAATTTCTTAACTGTCCGTTTGATTATGGGTATTAAATGGTGATGATGAGAATGATTTATAGTGTAAAATTTCATGAAAAGTTTCGTATCATTCCTATAGTAATGAAATTTGATCACAAAAAAAGTATTTTTGATTTTCATTACCACATACTACCACCTCTCACAGTGGTAATGCATAGGAATGAATTTCATGAAGAAAATGAGATGATTGAAGATGGACATGCATGACCATCCAGGTAGCCAAGAGATTATCAACCAAAACTATAGTAGTTTTTCATTCCCATTGCAACCGTTTATTACCACCTACCAAACAAGCCGTAAATTGTAAAAAGAAAAAAACATTGCTAAAAATCACCACATTTTTCATTATGTCGTTACTTTTTATATAATGAAAATTTAATATTGTCCTTAATGAAATTTCATATCTTTATCTCTCAAATATCTCTCTTAATAAACTCTCTGAATCGATATTCAATGTTAAAACATTATGGCAAATGAAAATGATCACCAAAATGATTCGGTAAGTTGTAAGCATTGATAACGATCGTTCATTTAAAAAAATTGCTTCGCTATAATTTGAAACATGTACACTCATTTAGCCATAACTTTTGATAGAAAAATCATATTAATGCAAGGCATTAGAACATAGACTTTAAGATTTTTTTGATGATATGTTATATGCCTAATTCCGATAACTAAGCGAGAAATGACGTCCGTTTAAAGTTTACGACTCTACCACGGTCTGGTCACGTGTTTTACACGACTCTACAGCGATTGGGTCGCATATTTACGCGAGTGGATGAGCTGAAAATCACTAGAAAAATAAAACGTTCGTCATTTCTTGCTCGATTGTAGGAATTGGGCATATAATATATTGATGAAAAGCTCTTGAAGTCAAGTTTCTAATGCTGCAAGCGCTTAATTTATTTTTCTATAAAATGTTATGGCCAAAAGATTGAGCATCTAACAAATTTCAGCACAAGCAAATTTTAAACGATTGTCATTTCTCGCTCGATTATCGAAAATGGGCATATAATATATCATTGGAAAAATCTTGAAGTCTAGGTTCTAATGCTGCAAATATTGCATTAATGTGATTTTCCTATCAAGAGTTATGACCAAAAGAGTGAACATGTATCAAATTTCTACACAAAATGTGCGACTAGGTTTATTTTCCGATTTTTTAAAATTGTTTTCTTTTTGAAATTAATATTTTTATTTAAAACTAATAATTATTAATAGTTTTAGTTTGATATTAATAATTGTTGATTTTATAATTAAAAAATAGATTTAAGTATTTTCATTTAAAAAAAGTGACGACACAATGAAAAGGGTGGCGATTTTTTGAGGATTGGAAAAAAGTAACACAAATATGAAATGAAACGTTATTTATTAAGCTAATCTACTGTATAATATTTATTATCTTACAATGATCTGCTGTATAATATTTATAAAAATGATTTGTTACAATCTTCAAACACTAGTGGAAAAAAAGCCATTGGCTGCGAGACATAGGCTGCGGTTGTTCAAAGACGCAGCTTAAAATAGAAGAAAAATATCGCAAAAAAAAAAACCATTGGCTGCGAGACATAAAGCTGCTATTATTTTTTAAAAGAACCCCGCCTTTTAACGTTCATAAACCCTTAAACACTCGAAACACTCAGCTGCTACTGTTTCATAAACCTTCTTCTTTTTGTTCATCTTTTTTCTTCTTGTTTCATAAACCCATTGAAACTCACCGTTGTACTGTTCATCTTTTTCTTCTTGTGCATCTACGCGCTGTACTGTTCATAAACCCACGACATTTGCTCTACTGTTTAAAACACTCAAAATTTATGCATTTGGTCTTGTTCATCTTCAAAACCCACGAAATTAAGTTATAATTTCTCATTTTAATTTGTTAAACCTTTATGTTTTGCAAGATATTCATGAAAACACTCGAAATTTAGGGCAACTTTTTTTTTTTATACTGATTTTGTTTTTGTTTTTCATTGTAGATTAGATAACCCACGAAATCAAGGTAATTTCTATTTATTTTGTTAATTTGCAAGTTCATATCTTTATTGTTTTTCTTGTAATTTAGTAATTTAGTGCTAAAGATATCATTTATTTGTGAATTTTACATTTTTCAAGTTTATGTTATAAATTTGTTAATTATTTGTGTATTTTGTTAAAATGTGGTTTATTGTTATACTTATGTCATTAATTATTAGAATTAAAATAAATATATTTTTAGGGTTAAATGATTTAATTTTATTATTATATTTTGGATATAATTTTATTTATAATGTAGTGTTTAATATTGAAGTATGAAGTTAGAATTGTAATATGTCTGGTTATATAAAATTAGAATATCTGAAGTATGAAGTATACAATGTTAATTGTTCTAAATGATTTTAGTTTTGGAATACAATAATGTAGTGCTTATATAGAATTAGAATATGAAGCATGTATATTTAGGGTTAAATAAATTTGGTATAAATAAGTATATATTTTTAGGGTTAAATATGTTTGTTATAAATAAATATATATGTTAAAAAGTGATTAGTAATTTTTTTGAATTTATTAATTACACTTAGGATGACAAAAGATCGTTCTTGGATGTATGGAAGCATTGAATCGTCAGAATTTATTGATGGCGTATTAGAATTTTATAGTATTGCCGTTGAACATCAAGTTAGGACGGGGTAGTTGGTTTTTATTCCCCATGTGTCATGTGTGGCTATGTATCAAAGGTAGATAGTGCTGATACCCTTAGGGAGCACATACTTCGACGTGGGTTTAGGCCTCAATATCATGTTTGAGTTTGGCATGGTGAGGAGGGAAGGTTACAAAGAAAAAGTGTTATTGAGGATGTCAATAATGTGGATGTCAATGAGGATGTAGTAGATCGTGTTGATGGGTGTAAGACAGATGAAGAGAATGTTGATATAGATCGAGTTGATGAGATGATGGAGGGAGTCGAGGATGAGTTAGGAAAACGACATTGTGTTTTTGACTTGTTGACAGAGGCTTCTCAAAAGCCTCTGTACCCTGGATGTACAAAGTTCATCAAACTAACAACCGTGTTGACAAATTTCAACATTAAGTGAAAGTTGAATTGGAGTGACATTAATTTCACAAAGTTATTAGAATCGTTAAGTGAGATGCTTCCTGAGGGAAATGAACTTCTAAAGTCGATATATTATGCCAAAAAGCTCATGTGTCCTTTCGGCTTAGAGTACCAGATTATTTATGCATGTTCGAATGATTGTGTATTGCATCAGAATGAAAATAAGAACTTAGAAGAGTGTCTTTGGTGTGGGTTATCGCGTTACAAGCGTAAAAGGGCTCAGGATGCTAAAGGGCTCTCGGCTAAGGTATCGTGGTATCTTCCAATAATACCTAAATTCAAGCACTTGTTTTCTATAAAGAAAGATGTGTTAAATTTGAGGTGGCATGCAAATAGCGAGAAGAAAGGTCACTTGCTCACACATCCATCTAATTCTCCGGAGTGGAAGAGTATTGATAGGTTGCACAAGACATTTGGGGATGAAGTTTGTAATTTAAGGCTCAGACTGTGTACGGATAGAATGAACCCATTTGGCAATCTTACTATATTAAGTTGATTGCATTAAAATTATTTAAGTAGATATTATTATATTTTTTTTTTTTTTTTGAGTAAAGTAGATATTATTATATAAAAATAACTACATCTTGAAATATCTAGGTAGCAACATATTTTATTATAAAAAATTATGATTTTTATTCGTAGTACGGTTTGTGGTCTGGTCTGGTCTGAAAAATAAAAAATTGGGACCAGAACGTAAACCGTAATTGTTTTTGAAAAAACCAGACCATGCCGTTTAGACCGTAGGCCGAACTAAATATTAAAATTACGTTTTGGTCCGATTTGGTTTACGGTTTACACCAAACTCTATTCAGCCCTAGTGGCATGTCCCTCCTCTTTTGCACATGGAAATTGAGTTGGCCCAACCCTTCCTAGAAGGTGGGGGATCTCCTTTATAATGATGCATCGACAAGGAGGTGGTGACTTCAACCATTAGTGTTTGTATTGTCTCTATTTGATGCAATGGAAATTCATTTTTCGTTCCAAAAAAAAGAATATTTAAAAAATTAATATTAATAATCATAATAATATATTGGATCATGTACCAACAACAGCCTTAAAGTTTACCCAATTTCAAATAAACAGCCGCAAACTTCGTTTTTTTACCAACTACAGCCTCCAACTTAAGAAACATGACATCGATACAGCCACTTCATCGAATGACCTGCTAATTTACTGTTGACCATGCTCAATTACCTTTGACTTTCCCTTAATTTGATTAATTAAACCTAATTACCCAATTATTCCTAATTAAACTTAATTACCCAATCATCCCTAATTAAACCCTTCTTCCCCAACCTTTCTCTAACCCACCTCAATCACCTCCATTTTCCCCTTCACCACCACCACCACCACCACCACCACCACCACCACCATTAAAACCCTTCCTTTAATAACAACCCAATTAAAAGCCCCTTATTCCTTCTACATTAGACTAAAGCCTCTGTAATCATCTACAAAAACGAACAGAAATCCATCAGTATCATCGATGTAACGAGGATGAGATTAAGGGAAAATGAAGGTGATTAAACTCTATTTGCATGTCTGGGTTGGGTTGGGTACCCTATTTGCTATAGGGAAAATTAAGGATATTCAATTGAGAAAACCCACATCTAAAAATGTAACAAAGAATCATATTTTAAAATGAACAAGAATATTCATATCACACTTTTAATGTTTCTTTATTCAATTGAGAAAACCCACATCTAAAAAAAATACATTTTAACTATTTCACCCATTAATTTCTCTAATTTTTTATGGTTTTATTTGGTGGACAGATATTAAATATAGGGTTTTAAATGAAAAGCTTAGGTGGGTCATCAACAGAAAACTTCATGAATTTGGAAGAATTTATCAGTATTACTTGGATAAAACAACCCCACATGCAGTTCCTAGATGGGTTGGAGCAGCAGTTCTTGCTTTGATTTATGCTATAAGGGTTTACTTTATTCAAGGGTTTTACATCATTACTTATGCTTTTGGGATCTACCTCTTGAATCTGCTTATTAGGTTTTTATCTCCTTTGGTTGATCCTGAGATTGAAGCTTCTGATGGAGCTGTTTTACCAACCAAAGGTTCTGATGAATTCAAGCCCTTTATTCGCAGGCTTCTTGAGTTTAAGTTCTGGTAATCTTTTCGATTTTTGTTTCTGTTGATTGATTCAACCTGTTAATCTTTTTGATTGAGTTTTGCTACTTTAGTGCCGTTTTAATTGTATTTTTGTTAGTACTTCTGATTTGGTGATATTTTTTCCATATGGGTTTGATTTGGGATTAAGGTTTGGCTGTTGTTGTTGGGTCTGATTTGGGGATTTTGATTCTTGAATAAGAGGCTTTAGTCTAATGTAGAAGGAAGAAGGGACTTTTAATTGGGTTGTTATTAAAGGAAGGGTTTTAATTGAGGTGGTAGTGGTGGTGGTGGTGGTGAAGGGGAAAAATGGAGGTGATTGAGGTGGGTTAGAGAAAGGTTGGGAAAGAAGGGTTTAATTAGGGATAATTAGGTAATTAGGTTTAATTAGGGATAATTGGGTAATTAGGTTTAATTAATGAAATTAAAGGAAAGTCAAAGGTAATTGAGCATGGTCAACGGTCAATTAGCAGGTCATCCGGTGAAGTGGCTGTATCGATGTCATACATAAGTTGGAGGCTGTAGTTGGTAAAAACGAAGTTTGCGGCTGTTTATTTGAAATTGAGTAAATTTTAAGGCTGTTGTTGATAAATGATCTTAATATATTATAAATAAAATTTTTCGTCCTTCTCATTGTATCGCCACTTTTTTCATAAACTTTCAATTTTGCCCCCTGCTATTATTAGAATTCTCTTAACTTAATTATATCTCTCGTATATAGTCATAGCCTCATAGGATTAAATCCAACTGGTTAAATTAAAATTCCAACTTTTAATAAAGGAAAAATTACAAAAAACTACCTTTTCTGAAGGGTGACTTGCAAAAAACTACCTTTTCTAATTTTTTTTTGCAAAAAACTACCTTATATGATATTAACGTTTGCAAAACACTACCTATTGACGGATTCCGTTAGTTGACCGTCAAAATTTGGTTTGACTTGTCACGTGACTTGCACGTGACCTTCTTCTTCAACCATTTTTCTTCCTTTTGCAGACAACCAAACACCCCAATTTGCAGATAATCAAAGATCATAAGTTTTTCAAATGAAATCCTTAATTCTTCTCAAATTTCAAATCTTTTCTTAAAACCCATCAAAAATAGATTTGAAAGTATGAAGAAAAGACCCAATAAATTTCAAATCTTGCTGGATCAAAAAAATTGAATCTTCATCATAATTTTTAAAAAAGCATGAAGAATTGGACCAACTTGCAATCCTTTAATTCATGCGCAGAAACCCAATAAATTTCATCAACCTGTGTTTGAAAGTATGAAGAATTGGACCAACTTGAAAGTATGAAGAATTGGACCAATTTGAAAGCATGAAGAATTGGACCAACTTGAAAGTATGAAGAAAAGACCCAATAAATTTCATCAACCTGTGTTTGAAAGAACGTATTTTAGACATTTAAAACCAGAAACCCAATAATCATGAGCAGACAACCAATTATACAAGCCCCAGGTGGGATTTTTAAAGGAAATTTCAGATTCTCACATCAAAGACCCAGGTGGGATTTTTAAAGGAAATTTCAGAGAAATAAAAATTGATTTCCCTTGTTGTGTTCTTCAAAAACTTCAGAGAAAAGAGAGGGTCTGCTTCGGATCCGGATGAATTGTTCTGGGTTTGTTGTGACTGGATCGATGAACTTGAACTAGCCATCAATAATCAATGGAAATCTGGAATTAGAAGAAGCAATAATGGAGATCAATAAAGAGAGCAAAAAAAAATAAAATTAGGAAAGAGAATTAGAAATTAGGTTCAGGGGCGAAGCCACATGGGGGGCCGGCGGAGGCCCGGCCTCCCTTGCCGAATATGCGAGCCTTTGTAATTTTGGCTTTGGCCCCCCTTACTAATACGATATATAGTTTAAAGAGAGTAAAAATATAACAAAAATTACTATAGCTCAATGGTTGGAGTAACACATTTATAATTTAAGGTTAAAGGGATCAAATCGTCATTCAAACAATTATTTTTTATCGACTAATAAATTTATACTATAATGTCATTACTATATATCTTTCATTATCTAACATTCATCTTTTTTAGTGTGTGTTTATATTTTTCTATCTTAATTTTAATAATTTTTTTTGGAGAATTATTAGGCAAATATATAGAGTCAAAAACACTTAATTTTTATTCAAAAATAACAATTATAGAGAAGCTTCAACTCTATTTATTGTTAAATATAAATTTTAAAATGATTCAACTTCATTTCAGTCTATATGATTTTAATATTTTTATAGCTTAACTAGTGTCTAATGGTGTTCGTTCGGGTCATCGTTGATTTCGGGTTACGTGTTTCGGGTAGGCTTGAAATCGAATTTCGTGTCCATATTGTTTTTACATAATTGTAAATTTTTAAAATCAAATCGAATCGGATTCGGTTACATTGTCGTGTAAGTTTCGAGCCATTGTGTCTGTTTCTAACACCTCTAGCTTTTTTCGGAAATTTTTTTTTCTAATTTAAAATCCTACTATATCAACAATTTGGCCCCCCCTAATTTAAAATCCTGGCTTCGCCCCTGATTAGGTTGAAGTAATAAAATTAGGAATAAAAGAGAACAATTTTTTTTTTTAGTTATCTCACTCTAAACAATTCATGAATTGTTGATTTGAGCTTCAAGAACAATTCATGGATAAAAGGAGGGAAATGAAAAAAAAAAGAATAAAAAAATTCTGGGTTGAAGAAGAAGGTCACGTGCAAGTCACGTGACAAGTCAAACCAAATTTTGACGGTCAACTAACGGAATCCGTCAATAGGTAGTGTTTTGCAAACGTTAATATCATATAAGGTAGTTTTTTGCAAAAAAAAATTAGAAAAGGTAGTTTTTTGCAAGTCACCCTTCAGAAAAGGTAGTTTTTTGTAATTTTTCCTTTAATAAATTATGAACAAATTCAATTTTAAGGTCATTTACACACGAATATTGTTGGTCAAATGGTGGTGACCCACATTTTCAGGTTATTAATTGCTATAAAAAAGAAAAATAAAATAAAATTCATAATTATTAGAAATTAAAAGTTAAAAATCAAATAACCCTCCTTAATTTTTTTTGGGATATTTTACATTGTAGGTTTGAACTTTTGCAAAATGTCAGTGATAGAAAATCTTAAAAAAAAACAATTCCACAAAATAGCATTGTGTTTTTGCATTTCAAGCTAATTGTAGCATGAAGGAATCAAAAACGTATGATTTTCATTACTTTTAAAAACTTTCTTTTTGCCCTTGTGATATTTTCTTAAAATACAATAATCCCTTCTCCTTTATCTATCTTTTTCTTTAAAATTGAAAAGTGTTTGAAGCTTGGCAAGTGTATCCACCACAACATATTTAACATTTTTTTGCTATATTGTATTTAGTGGCATTAAAAAAATGCCACTGATTCATATTTTTTGTGTAATAATTAATGGTTTTTATTTTAAGTTTCACTATAAAGTGATTTAACGACACTTTATTCGGTCTTTAGTGACATATAATTGTCGCAAAAAGCTTTAGTGTGGCTTTTTATTATGCTGCTAAAGGGTCTAATAAATGTCACTAAATCCTCTATATATATATAAGAAATTTGAAATCGAGACATTTCAATCAATGTCGCTAAATATATCCCACTAAAATCAAATTATGTTGTAGTGAACAGACATAGAAGACGATGGGCTTCATGCATGGACATAATTCATCGAGGCTTCGATAAAGACAAGCAGGAGCGGAAAAAGATGGTCGAAGGAGAAGGGGTTACTATATAACATAAGGGCAAAAAGATATTTTTCCAAGATAATGAAAATCAAACCTTTTTTGGTTCGTAATGTTACAACAACGTGAATTCCAAAAGTACAATACTATTTTGTGGAATTGTTTTTAACATATTCTACTATTGACTTTTTGTAAAATTTCATGTCTACCAAGTAGAATACTCCTTTTCTATTTAATTTTATTTATTTTTCAATTTTCTAATAATTTAATTTAATTTTTACTTTTTTTTATGAAAAATAACTTGTTTTTAGGTCAAAAGTTACCTTAATTCATTCATACTATAAACATCCCTGTGATTGAAAATTTTCATGTTTAATCAAAATTCAGAATTATTGTAGTAAATTAGTAAAAAATTGAATCCTTCAGGATAACTTTCGCTTAATTTTATTTTATTTATTTATTTCAAAGCAACTATGTAACTCTCAACATCTATATTAAACGATTATAATACACAATGATATTTTGTGTAAGGTCATTCTCATTATATCATTTCATGAGTCTAAATATCAATTTTCAAATTGAGTTAATTACAACTTCATTATTTAGTCTAACCTAAACTTTTCATATTTAATTGTTAAAAATCATTTTTTTTATAATAAGGTAGGACTAGGGATGTATTGTACTTGAGTACTTCTAATTAATAAGCTAAGTGTATGTGAGTGTGTGATTATGATGAATTAAATAAATGCATGAAAATATTTGATTAGCTACCCCCAAAAGAAAAACAAAGGTCCAATAAAGAAATCATACACACACATGGAGTAGGCCAACAAAACCATTCATTGCTACTCACAAACCTCAAGTGCATGACAAAGCTGATTTAAGCTATTATGTACACACCAAGTCACAAAATAGTATATTAGAATTTTTAAAATTTTTTAAATTTTTTTAAATTTTTACTCCCTTTATTTCAAGTGACTTTGTCTCATTTTATTTGGGCACGTTTACCAAGACATATATTGAAGTCTTAATATCTCTAACAGTGCATAACTAAAAATTATTATAAAAATGTGACATTAATAATCATTACGTTGAGACGAATCAAACAATATTAATATCTCATTTGACTACATTTAACTTATACTTCCCCCTATTCTTACTATTAGTCTCATTTACTTTTTGGTTAATTATCACTCTTAATATGTATTTTATTCTTAATGTATAAGTTAAAACATAGTCAAGTGTGATTTTATTTGATTCGTGTCAACGCAAGGATAATTAATATCAAATTTTCATAATTTTTAATTAAGTATATCAAAGATATTAAGTGTTAATATGTTACCTCGGTTAATATAAAAAAAGTAAATGAGACTAATAATTTAAATAGGAGGGGAATATATTAAGACTAAAATACAAATTAAGAGTTAAATGTGAATCGTGTCTATATTTGTTATTTTTTATATTTTTTAAAATGAAGTTGAAGTAGTAGCTCAATTAAAAAGAGTGACAAGTGAGTATTTCTATTTCCATTTACAAAAAGGTAAAATCTTTTTACAATTTTAGACAGTGAAGTGAAGTCATGCTTGCCTTTTTTGTTTATTGTTTTTGTGAGAAAGTTCTGACCCCAACATCAATGGACTATATGATGCCATCTTTTCATTATGGCAAAAGAACTTAGACTTTTTTTTATGACTTTTTATGAATAATAATTATTATTAATATTTTCTTACCTTTTGCCTTTATATTAATAAATGTTGGATTTTAATGAAGATTGTGACCTAAATTGAGCTGGAAAAAGCAGCTTGGTCATTAAGAGACGATGCTATCACTTACCCCAATGTCCCAAAAAATTTATCCCAAGTACAATTATTGTACAAACCAAAGATAATGAGAAAATATAGTTCAAAAAGAAAAAAAAAACTTTATATTGAAGGTTGAGTAATGTGTAGATGTGAATCTAATAACTAAAAACAGAAATAGAGCGAAAAAAGAGAAAATAATATAAATTTTATGGGACAAAGAAAATATAACATAAAGGTAAATGATACTTTCAGTATCCCGCACAAGATAGGATTCGAGTGAAGGGTCTTTTTAAACTGAAAGCTGCGAACAAATCATACTCATCTCCAAGATGGGAGAAAAGAGAGATACACGCAATAAAGAAAATATAATATCTTGTGTATATAGTATCAAATTTAATTGAAAGAGTTGAAGACATTATTGAATGTATGTTCGCCTTTTGGGTAATGTTACTTGCTTCCTTGTTGGCTAGCTTGCTCACTTTAGTTTCATTATACTAATACTATATGAGAATTTGTGTATGGGATTGTTTGTTTTAAGAATATATGACATCCCAACATGATCTTAACTTGTCACAAGGAATGTTTCTATCATTCTAAATTTAATTGGATTTAGTCTTTAAATTAGCATGGTTACTTTATAATTTTTTTTATAGATATTAAATTTTTTTTAGACATAAATCAATCATATATTCAAATATGAGTCAACACAAATATGAATAATTTAATTAGTTGAATAGTTTTGTTTGAAATATAGAGTTGACTGAAAGAAAAGAGTGATTTATGAGAATCGAATCCATGAAAGGTGGTGTTTACTTTAACTAAGAAAATTATTCTAAATTGGTATCCTAGTTCAACTCTTTTTTTTATCTACAATTTTGCTTATTTATCTTGTTGCTTTCATTTTATGTTGCAGGACACTATCTACCTAGAGATTTAATTTGACTGCGCGCATTTCTCCTGCCCTTTCCCTTGAGTGGGTATATGTATGATATGTTTGCCACCTCTCCCCTTAGACCCTGACTTTGTGGGGATTCTGAGTTGATGACCACAACCAATGTTGTATAGTATTGTTATTACCCTCGACAATCTTCTCCTAAAATTTTGTGAAAATTAACCCCAGTGATAAAAATTTAATTATCAACACCTAAAGCAAGAATTAATTCTCTTTCCCTCTAACTATATAGCAAATCTAATTAAACATACCTCCTAATAATGAAAAAGTTGGTCAACAAATGGTTAGAATCCATTTGAAGAACTAAAAAGAGATAAGAATTTGAAATGGTTGATTTGAAATGTAAGTATGAATATTGAATAAGTCAAATACATGTGATACTCAAAAATGTTGGATTTGAAATATCTGGAATGGATGTGGTGCATCTATATTAAGGTTTCTGGTTGTAACATCATGTTTCATTTTGAAACTACATTTGATTTTTATGCTTTTTTTGGCATGTTATGTAGTCTTATTTCGTTTTTGTGTTGATTTTAACATAACTTATTCTTATACACATTTAAAGAACGAATTATTTATATGAAAACTTTCAATCATACATTCTACTTAAACAATAAAAGAATATTTCCTCCGAATCATTTTAACTATCTCATTTGGGTTTTCACGGTTATTAAGGTTGGTGTGGGGTCCATTAAAAGGTAGTAGTTGGATATTTTAATTGATTAAATTAATTGTAAAGGTGATAGTTGGGTATTGGGAATTGAAAAAGTAGGGGTATTTAGGTAAAAAAAAAAGATAGACAAAAAAGGAAATGAGACAACTGATATGATTTTACTAAATAAGAAAATGGGACAATTAAAATTATTCGGAGGGAGTATGTCATATGCCACTTCTATATATCATGTCTTTCCGCCTATATTTATTAGTGATTAAATATGGGAACTTTGATTTTTACTTAAACTTTATTCCTTAATGAATAATAATTGTAAAAAAGATCAACTTTTGAAACTTTGAATTTTCAAATACACTTTTTTAAGAAAAAATAATTTTGGTATTTTTTAATTTTAGTAAATTTAAATGACTAAAATTATTAATTATACCTTATTTACGATACAAAAACAATTTTGAATTAAAAATAGCTGTTAACAAAAAATAACCTTATAATTAAAAACTCTTAAATTCTGTATTAATATTCAGAATAATGTCAAAATATATGTCAACTTAATTATTCAGCTAACTTCAATATTTGAAAAATAATAACTAAAATCTTATCTAGAATAACATTACACTGATAACTATGATAAAGGAAATTATATTTAGAGCATGCCATCAATAAAGTGTCGTGTATGGATTGGGTACACCGTATATTCATTTTATAGAAGAAAGTTATTTTTTAAATGATTTCATAGAAGAAAGCTAAGTTTGATATAATGTTTGCATAATAATTTAGCCTTTGATTAATAAACCTTAAATTAATATGTTTACTCAGACTAATCAGTTTATTTAGGAAAGAAAAATTCTCACTAGTAGAAATTATTTTTCATTAGTATTAAAAATTATTTTATTCACTGAAATAAATTCATTTACTATCTTTTTAGTTAGTAAAAATAGTTATAATTAATCAAATAGAAAAATAAACAATTATATTCAATACATTTTTTTACATAAATTAACAAACTAATACATCCGTGCATTGCACGAGAATATATACTGGTTGTACTGCTAAAAGGATAAGATATACTGTAATTTCTCACTGCAAAAGCTATATCTGACCTTGTATAGGTCATGCATGCATGAAAGATCCGATGAACTTTGAATATTCTAATTGAGAAATAACATGACCTTTATAAAAGGTAGTAGTTTCTTATTTGTATCCATGGGAATGGAAACTAGAGCATTCGCAAACATGTGAAACCTTTTGAGAATTTTCTCAATTTAATGAGATTGGTTTAACCTAAGTCCTCCATTATGCGTTCAAATGAGGACATTGTGCAACAATCAAGTCTTTCTGAAGATCAATTCTCAAGATCAATGAACCTTATTGGAAAGAAAAAGGAAGACTCTCATAATAATGATTCACACTATGCCGAATTTGCATACTTATAAGGAAAAGCCATGTGGATCTAGACTTCTAGAGAAATCATCAACAATGGTTAAAAACATTTTAGCACCATCATGAGTAACATGGCTATATGGACCCCAAACATCAACATGCAATAATTCAAAACATCTAGTAGACTTTATAGAACTTTTATTGAAAGGTAAAGCATGTTGTTTAGCCTTATGACATACAGTACAAAGATAGGAATTCTTAAGATTATTTATGTTCAAGAAAGGAAAAACAATTTTCATTCTTTCAAGAGGCATGTGACCTAATCTAAGATGCCAAAGTTTAGCAAAAAAATTCATTCGAGACTTCTTTGTCATTTTCTTTAATAGGGATTCTTGTCCTAACTCTCGCAGATCCGTAACTGGTTACTTGTTACTTTTAGGGAACTCTCCCATTAGTTGGAAGTCTAAGAAACAAGCTACCGTATCTCGCTCATCATCTAAAGCCGAATATCGAGCTCTTGCCACTGCCTCATCAGAAATCACATGGGTCGTTCGCCTATTAGAAGAACTGGGTCTGTCTAAACTTAAGCCAGTTTCGCTTCATTGTGATAATCAGTCCGCTCTGTATATTGCTCATAACCCTGTCTTCCATGAGCGCACAAAACACATTGAGGTGGATTGCCATTTTAAACGCGACAAAGTTCTCGAAGGGCTCATTCAACTTACTTATTTACCCACCAATTCCCAACTAGCTGATGTATTCACTAAAATCCTTCCATCAACTCATTTCAAGGAATTATTGTCCAAGCTTGGTACCTTTCCAGCAGTCCCAAGCTTCCAAGCTTGCGGGGGTGTGTGAAACATAGTTAGTTTGTTTTACAATTAGTAATAACTATCTCATTAGTTTTTATTCCTAGTCTTGGTCCTATATAAAGGTCTCTCATGTATTTCCTTTCTCATTCAATTAATAATACAAATACAAAACTCTTCTCCATATTGTTCTGTACAATATTTTGCATCTGTCTCATTCAATTAATAATACAAATACAAAACTCTTCTCCATATTGTTCTGTACAATATTTTGCATCTGTTCTTTGTAACAGCCATTTATGTTCTATGCAACCATTTACATAGAACCCTAAATCTAACAGTCCTTAACAACAAATCCTACATGTTGTTTGACATACACTTCCTCCTCAAGATCACCATAAAGAAATATCGTTTTGACATCCATTTTATGAATCAATAAATTATGGATGGGATCTAAGGTAATCAAGAGTTGAATAGTTGTAGTTCTAGCAACCAGTGCATATGTATCGAAATAATCAATACCTTTCTTTTGTCTAAATCCCTTCACCACTAATCTTGCTCTAAATCGAATCTCAGACCCATATGGTCTATGTTTAACAGTAAAAATCCATCTACATCCAAGGGTAGTACAACTTGGAGGCATGTTGGTTAAGACCCAAGTGTTATTACCCATGATTGAATCCATTTCATCATTAATAGCTACTTCCCAAAAAGCTTTATCACGACACATTGCTTCTTCCTATGTCAATGGGTTATCCTCCCCAGTGAAACAATATGGTGTAGATGTACAAAAAGAATCTCTTGTACCCTCTAGTAAGTAGATTTCAAAATCTAGACCAAAAGACTTAGCTATTCTTCATCTCTTATTCTCCTTTAAGAAGTTTCACATGTTCATCATTTGCTAAAACATCTTGAGATTCAAGTTGATCATTATCAACATCTTAAAAATTGGTACTAACTTGTAGGTCTTTTAGGCTTACCAAATCATGAGAAACAAGTTTCATCAAAAATTGCATCTCTTCACTCAATTATCGAGTTAACTAAAATGTAGTCATTAGGGTCTATTAAATAAAACCTATAAGCATGACTATGATATGCATATCCAACAAAAATTAATGCAATTGAAACCATTTCACCAAGTTTCTTTCTTTTATTATGGGGCACTCAAACAATTTTCCTACATCCCCAAACTCAAAGATAATTCAAGTTTGAATTTCTCTTGTTCCAAAGTTCATAATGAATAGTCTTTTTCTTATACAAGGTCCTATTTTTTTCTTTTGGCTACACCATTTGATTTTATTGAGGTGCATAACCCATTGTTGTTTCATGAATAATACCCATTTCTTGAAAATAATGAGGATTATTCCTCCTTTATCTGTTCTAGGACGTTTAATCTTAAAATCCAATCGTAACTCCACTTTATTTTAAAATATTTAAACATATTTAAAGTTTCATCTTTAGAATGTAAGAGATATATACTATCAAAACCTCGAGAAATTATCAATAAAAGTTATCATATACGCTATGTTACCTAAAGATGGAGAATTATATTATCTAAAGATGGAGTATTATGAAAATCACACAATGTCTAAGCTAAAAAGATCCTTACAACTTAAATTTTCCACTAAAACACACGACTTAAACTTTTATAGCCTTGCAGGAGAAGACGTCACATATTTTACTGCATCTCAGACTTTCAAAATAGCTCTATGAACTTCTCTCAAACCATCTCTAACAACTAGATTCATAATATGTGCAGCACATCTCATATGTAAAAGCTCAGCAGTCAACACACAATCATCCTAAAGATTGATTGCCTCTTTCAGTATTTAATTGCTAAATCATTAAAACTAGCATTGTCGACGGTTAACGTGAGTACTATTTTAATTCCCTATTCAAGAAGACACTTTTCAACAACTCTACCAATAAGATCCCCAAAAATGACTAGCAACAAGCAAATTTTAATAATTTTTTATGCAAATTCCAATTATCATCAATAAAATGAGCAGTTAGACACATATAAGACAAATTTTGACCAGAAGTCCATGTATTTGTGGTACAACAAACCCTAGATGTCAAATTATTAAAGACCATAACAAATCTCTTGTAATTGTAACACGTGACATAGGTTTGAAATCAGGAATATCATCCTTGCAAAGCTTACGAAAACCCTCACGTTCTACAAAACTAAATGGCAACTCATCAATAATTATCATTTCAGCAATTGCTTTTCTTAATTCATCTTGATTAAAATGCCATAATTTAGGAACACTCGCAATCTCAACCGTTTCATCGGTGTTCACTCTTGTTTTAGACACAAAATCTAAAATTGTTTGCCTTTTGTCAATAAAACAAAAGAGTCTTCTTACACCTCATAGTATGAAGTCTCATAACATTAGTTCCATTAGCTGCAGAGCAAGAAAGTTTTGCATTACAATACAAACACTTGGCAAAATTTGTATCACTAGGAATTTCACTAAAATGATCCCAAGCAGTAAAAATTTTTTTACGCTTACCTTTACATTCATCTTCTTGATTCTTTGTTGTTTTTCCACGATCTTTTCCCTTCTTTTTCTTAAAACCTCCATCAAAACCTCAGGTTTCGATTCCTCCTTGGAATATGAAGGAAGTATCTCCATACATTGCTATTGACTTCAATTGTGGACATTTCCTAAAAAGTAAAAACACAAATAGAACAAGCTTCATTAAAACGAAATCTTCTAAACTCAAAAATTAAAAAACAAAACAAGTGTTCATCAAATCAAAATGTTCATCAAGTCTTCATCAAAACATAAATCTTCTAGACTCATAAACTAAAAAAAAAAATCTTCTAAACTCAAAAATTGAAAAGTAGAACAAGCTTCATCAAAATGAAATCTTCTACAATATAATCTTAAAAATGAAATCTACATAAAACTAAATGATGAAAAGAATTGTACAAAAACGAAACTAAATGATTAGCATAAAAAAGAATTAAATCTACATAAAACTAATTAATGTAAAGAATTAAATCAATATCATCAACATAAAATGCCAAAACTAAAATTAAACAAAAAAAAAATATCTACATAAAAAAAAGTCTAACAAAAATCAAGAACTGAAATGTAAACAAAATAAAATAAAATAAAATCAATACAATCTTTTTGTGGCAAACAAAACTTTTATTCATTTACCAAGAAAAACAAATCATCAAAATGAAAATGATATAAACAAAAATACGAAACTGAAAAATGAAATCCCTAAAAGAAACAAAACAAAAACGAAATCAAGAAAGAAGATTAACATACCTTAGGGAGATGAAAATTCAAAAATGAAGATGAAAAGGACTCTTGAAATTCAAAAAACACAAAACTTAAACCCTAAAAATAACTAAACAAAAATGAAAGCAAGAACATAAAAACGAAATTGAAAAGAATAATTAACATACCCTAAGAAGATGTTCATTCAAAATTGAAGATGCAAAGTGTTTTCTGAAAAACTGAGATCCGAAAAAGAAGAAAAAAAGAAAATGAGGCTGAGATCTAGAGTGAAAGAGTGATACGGTGCTGTGCACAGCGGGTTAATTAGGTTTGTTTTGAAAATGAAAAGTGAACTAAAAACCCTAAAAAATAAGTATATATATTAGGCGGGTCATTCACGAGTAAATTGGCCCATGACTCAACTCGTTTAAGACAGATCGAGTACTCGACCTGGACTTTTTTCATTTTTTTTCATTTTTAACCCACCACTTATGTGGCGGGTCGGCGAGTCGGGTATTTTTTAACACCCCTACTAGAGACACCCAAATTGATAAACCATGAGAGCCTGCACACAAAAAGTATTATTATTCATTATGTTTAAATCCAAATCGGAGTAAACTTAAAAGATTGTGAGGAAATACCTTCATTCACTGGGTCTTGGCTAGTAGTAGCCTCCCCTTTGCTAGCATTCTTTTTCTTGTAAAGAAAACAATCCATCAATAATAGGGCTTTTGGTAGAATTAGTGTTTCCTTTGAACGATCTTGAGCCCTATTCTTGTTCTTTTCGAAATTGTATTTGATACAATTCTCTCCAATCATATTAATGGTAAATACCAAAGTTGGATCCTTCCTTTTTTTTCTTGCTCGCGGAATTCAACTTCAAAGTGAAGATACATGAGTGGCAAGTTGGGTTAGAATTAGAACTAGCTCCTCCAAAAGGGTGCTCATAACATCTTTTCAAGTATGGGGTAATTTATCAACGATAGTAGAAACAATAAAAACTTTACCCATATTTATGCCATTTTGTTTCAAGTTATCATACATCGTTCAGATTTCATATAATTGCTCCATAATTGGTTAGTTATCATCAAACTTAATTGAACTTACTCACAAGGAACTTCTTACTAGATGCATTTTCAGACACATATTTAGTTTCAAGTAAAGACCACAGTTCTTGTGCAAACTTAACTTTTTTGATAGACATCAAATAAAGTATCAGACATACCATTAGGGGTGTAACCCCTGCTAATGAAGTCATCATTGTCCCACTTGCTCCTTGCACAAATATTTTTGGGAGTCTCATCTTCTTTCTCACTTGGCCTTGGTGTACTAATGACATAAGCAACGTTTAAGGTGGATAAAGAGCATTTTCTTTTTCTACGTACCTTCTAAATTCATTCCTAATAAATTTGTCAAGTTTGATAAAGTTTGTGGTCAAAACCTTAAGATTTTCCATAATAACTTAAAGGTTGATGTTTTAGTTGTTAAAGAAACGCAAGTTTTTATAAATAATAATCTTTATAAAAAAAATGTACACATAGTAAACAAATTACATGTGACAAATTCAAGCCCTTGCTCAATGTACAGCAAAAGTGATATTTGTTTTCATCGATCTTCTTAGCACGAACGTAGTAGCAAGAAGGAATTAAATTGACTTTATACAAATTCTAGGTGATACGCTCTTCCTAAAATATCATTTTCTCCCTACTAAGTGCTTGAGAAAGTATAGCAAAAATATGTTTTGAGATACAATTAATTCACAAGATTCCTACCACATGGAACCTTGAATGATGGAGGAAAACTTAGATGACTAAAGAAGACTGAAAAATTATATAAAGGATTGCAAGTTCTTTAATGTAAAGTGCTAGAGAGGAAAAGGATTCATAATTTTTGGATGTATGAAATAACCCACAACCAGGGCCGGCTTTGGGTTTTTAAGAGCCCGAAGCGAAAGATTATTTATGGGCCCCTAAACTATTGTATACATAGAAAAGTTTGAACCTTAAAGCTAATTGAAAACTAAAATTTTACGCACCTCTTGCCCTTGCTTAGAGTCGGCCCTCCCCACAACACCTTTCCTATATATAGAGGTTCTTACATCCATTCATGAATAGATATGACACTTCATAAGATGCTAGATCAATTCATGAACAAATGTTATTCATGAATCAATCGATCCCATCATTAAACATTCTCTTTAACAACATAAACCGTCGGAAGTTAATGTATATTAACAAATAACGGAATAGACTAACTTGAAAAAAATTGTGCCAAGCATAAGACCAAAACCAGACGGCTAGACTGGAGCCAGTCGGATTGACTTGTGCCAGTCGACCACTCAATTGGTTTTGTTCGATTTTTTTCGACTTTTTCTAACTCACGGGGTCAGTCTTCAGACGACCCTACTTGACTCTATTGCAATTTTTGGATATTTAATTTATTTAATTCTTTAAACCACTATACACTCTAAATGACAACATGAATATTCCAAACATCCCATCTAACATTTTTATTTTGTTTAGAATCGTGAATTCCCTAGGGTACAGAATCTTAGCCCTAGATCATATACCTAGGTTTATTCAATGATTTTTACACTCTAAGGTTAAAATTTTTTGACAAAATTGCAACTTTATTCTCTAAGAAACCCTTATTTCGACTATTTTTGTATACCATTAGCTGAGATATGGAGATAAGATAAAACTCAACATTCTTCTACTCAAAATTCAGGTTACATATAGAATCTTTAAATTTTTGACTTCATTCGAAATTAATCCAGAGCCCAATCGCATAACATGGAAAATTTGACTTGTAATCCAAAAGTGACCTCATCTGAAAGTACCAGAAAAAGTTTAGGTCATATCTAAATCCAAATCCGACGTTTTTGACCTATTTTAAGTTTTACATCATCATTTTTAGTTGGAACTCACTACATTTTTAATAACTTTTAAAATTTTGAGTTAACATTTCTTTGTTGTAGCCCTAAAATCTGTAAATTAGTTTTTTAAAATAAAAAAAAATACTTCTATTTTCTATAAAAAAAATAAATTATACTCCCTCCGATTCACTTGTGTTGTCTCATTTCCTTATTTGGCAAATTCATATCAATTGTCCCATTTTCCTTTTTTGTCTATCTTTTTTAACCTAAATACCCCCACTTTTCCAATTCCCAATACCCCACTACCACCTTTACAATTAATTTAATCAAATTAGAACCCCACTTTTCCAATTCCCAATACCCAACTACCACCTTTACAATTAATTTAATCAATTAAAATACCCTACTATTCCACTCTTAAAAACCGTGCCCAACCAAATGGAACAACACAAGTGAATTGGAGGGAGTATATTTTTGTGGGAAAAAAAATTCAGTTATAGGAAATTTTTTTCGAAAACTCCTTGACCTATTAGGTTGACTAGAATCAAGTCCGAACTTAATTCAAAGCCAAACCCAAAAATGATATGATTCAAAATTAACATGATCAAAATGGTTTAATTGATTAATATTTGCATATCTAACTATTTAGATAGGTCTAAATGTCTAATAGTGTCCCAACAACTTCACTAAAATCTTGGTCATTTTGATGTAATTTGAACAACTATTCCAACAATGGATGGAAATGGATGAAATTGAAGTCCCCACTTTGCCTTTAAAAGAGATAATTATTAAAGGAATTGAGAAGATTTGAAACATAAAGGTCCACTTCATCATGTGATAGTGTGCCTTACATAGCATAGGCCGTTTCAACCAAAAAAAAATAATCCCTCCAATTCTGAGTTAACGTCTTATTTGCTTTTTGGACACTATTCATCAATCTATAAGTTAAATTATAGTTATATTGGATATTGTTTGATTCGCCCCGATGCAAGAATTATTCATATCAATTTTCCATAATTTTTAATAATACACAATTAGAAATATTGAAAATTAAATAAGTACATTAAATAGAGTATATAAAGTAAATGAGACATTAATAATGAATATCTTTTGTTTTCATAGAGATCCCATACATGCACAAAACTAAATACGTATCTTGTCATCTAAACCTTTTTTTTTTTTAGAGTATTCATTTTTAATTTCAATATTCTACTTCTATATTATATGTCATACTATTCTTAGCTAAACTATCTTTATTGACACATAAATGAAAGTTATGAAAAAATATATATATTATAATAATATTCATTAGAGACGAATTTAAGAAATTAAAAAAGAGTAATAAATAACACTCTCTCGATTACCTGTAGGTGTTCTTGTTCTTTGTTTTTTACAGATCATTCGTCTACTCGTTTTAATTTTAGGATTATGGGTCAAGCTTGTGTGGTTAGAGGTGGGCATGCGCATTCAGCTTCATTTAGTCACTTTCGTAGAAGGTTTCTCTTTTTCAGATGATTCTTCTGACGATCTATCTCTAGTCGAGGGACTCTTTGGCTGCATTATTCATATGGGTATGGGTTGTCACCTTCCTTCCCACCCAAACCCAGATCACAGTTCATATGAGCGGAATATATTGTGTAAGATGATGATGATGATTATGATGATGATCGATGATGAAAGAAGAGCAAGCATACGTTTATCTGAGGATTCATTAGTGCATCATTCTCGAATGTCAAAGGACTCTTTGGCCGCACTCTTGTTTATGAATATGAGTTAATGTCTTCCTTCCCTCCCCAAACTTTGATCATAGTTTTCTAATGAGCGGAATAAATTGAGTATGATGAACAAAACTATTAAATTATTATTTTTAAACAATTAGTAATTAGAAAAAATTAAAGGGATAATTTTAAAAATGGAAAAGTAAGAAAACTAAATAAAGGAAAGTGAAAACGATGACGTATTAGCGATCGAACGATGTGTTACAATCACTAATACCACCAAGATCGAAATATGTGAAGTCTTGTGTTTACAAATTACGCAAATTATATAACTCGATGTTTGTAAGAGATAAAATGCAATAATAAACGACACAAAATATTTACGAGGTTCACCAAATTTTGGCTACGTCCTCCGGTGTAGTATCTCTTATATTATAACAATTGAGAATTACAATTAGAGAAGAGATGAGGCTAAGTGTTTGGCTTGGGGTTATTTTGTAGATGTGTTTTGTGGATCATTAGTGGATCAATTTTGATGATCACTTTAACTCTTCTTTTATAGCGTAAATCACATTTATTTTGGTGCACTCAAGTCACACCATTCATAACAGAAAGTTTTAAATCACAGCAGAAAATTAATAAAAAATAATAGTAGAAAACTAAATAAAAAAGTCATTTTCAATGAAAAACAAAAAGAAAGTCCAAAATAATGATCAATGATTTTTTAGGGAAAATTTGCTCAAAATAATCCCAACTATCACCCGTTAGTCAAAAATAATTCCAACTATCAATTATTTTTTAATAATCCCAACTATTCTCATAATTTGTTGAAAATATACCCACCTCTCTTTTAACCGGCTGCAACAAGTAACTATTCCACTTTTTTCTTTCTTTTTTGATTAATAAATGAAGGGGAAGGGTTAATAATTTTGAACAGTTAAGTTAAAAAAAAAAAGAAAAAAAAGTAAAAAAGTTAGGAAAATTTGCTCAAAATAATCCTAACTATCACCCGTTGGCCAAAAATAATCCCAACTATCAATTATTTTTTAATAATCCCAACTATTTTCATAATTTGTTGAAAAGATACCCACCCCCTTTTCACCGGCTGGAACAAGTAACTTTTTCACTTATTTTTCTTTTCTTTTTTACTTAGTTGTTTAAAATAACTCTTTCCCTTCATCTATTAATCAAAAAAGAAAGAAAAAAGCAGAAAACTTACATGTAATAGCCCGTTAAAAAGGAAGTGGGTATGTTTTTAACAAATTATGTGAATAGTTGGGATTATTATAAAATAATCAATAGTTGGAATTATTTTTGGCCAACAGGTGATAGTTGGGAATATTTTTAACAAATTTTCCAAAAAGTTACTTGTTTCAGCCGATAACAAGGGGGTGGTTATGTTTTCAACAAATTATGAGAATAGTTGGGATTATTAAAAAATAATTTATAGTTGGTACTTGGTATTATTATTGGCCAACAGGTGATAGTTGGTATTATTTTGAGTAAATTTTCCTTTTTTTAATTGAACTACTAATATAGGGATGACAATTCACTCTAAATCCGCCCCTAATCCGACCCGACTCGAGGAATTTAATATGATTGGAATCCGAGAAAATTAATATTCAACTCCGAATCCGATTATATGGTCCGAGTCCAATTCAAAGACGAGTCCGAGTTGGACCTCGTAAAAAATTCACTACTTCGACCTGACTTCGACTCTACCCGACATGACCTAACACCCTACTCCAAATTAAATATATTTTAAATGCAATGTTTTTGGTTTCATAATTGAATATCTAAAGAGAGATCATAGAAATTATAGTCAAAGTTTAAAAGCGTAAATTTACTCAAATCAAAACAACACTCAAAATAGAATGATTCAAGAATTTTGCAAAAAAAATAAGTTGTAATTGCTTATGTATGTTTTTAGCCATTTTATTTGAAAGGCTACGCTAGTTTTTATGCTTTTAAATCATTAATATATATAATATCAATAAGAAAAAAACTTGATAATATTTCGAACTCCCCGGAGTCCATGTCAGAACAACGTTAAAAAATATATGCACAATCCGACTTTAAGTGGAGGTGAACTAAAAAACACAACCAAAACTTTACCTGGAGCAAAATTCAATTATCCGAGTCGAGACAGAGCCATTGTACTAATAGATGAACGTGATTACATCATCAAATATTCACATGCAATACTTCAACGACTTTATTTAAACGAAACACATCAACACTAATCTAATTACAAAATTAAACAATCAATGAAAATGAGTGGTACCAATTATCCTATTCACATACATCATTTTGCCGTGGAAATATTAACAACAAAAAGATATCAAAACAGATCGCCCCCTAAAATTAAGCATTAAATAATCATCAATGATCATAATTATGGAAAAGAAACGTTGTATCTACAAATCAGGATAATTTAAATAAAATTTCATTTAATTATTTAATTTTTTTATAAAAATCTTTAAAAGAGAATGTAGATTGATAGCGTAAAATATACTACCGACATAAACTACTACTCCTAGTATTCCTCAAAAAAAAAAAAAACTACTACTCCTAGTATTTTACTATTATAACTCTAACATAACTAGTAACACTAATACAATTAATATCTTAATAATAATAATAATAATAATAATAATAATAATAATAATAATAATAATAATAATAATAATAATAATAATAATAATAATAATAATAATAATAATAATAATAATAATAATATTAACAATAATAATAATGATTATTATTATTAGTATTAGTATTATTATTATTATTGTTATTGTTATCATTATAATAATAATAGTAATAATAATAATAATAATAATAATAGTAGTAGTAGTAGTAATAATAATAATAATAATAATAATAATAATAATAATAATAATAATAATAATAATAATAATAATAATAATAATAATAATAATAATAATAATAATAATAATAATTTTTTTGCCTAAAGATTTTTATATTCAACACAAAACAACATATACATATGGGGTATAGTAACCCAGATATCCAGGGGTCTCCCTACCATTGCATCAGTGTGAAAAATGAGTCCACCTTCTAGGAAGGGTTTCTCATTCTCACTCTTCATGTGCACGGGAGAACCTAGGATATCTCAAAAGAATAGGCGCCACACTTGGCGGTATACAGCAGGGATACCCATGAGACTACAAACATAAATATCATAGGAACCAGCCAAAAAAGTTCTAGCACCACCCTAAAAAATTACATTGGGAGCTCCTACAAAAGAGAATATACAAAATAATGAATATCCCCAAAAGAACACAACAGCCAAGCACAAGAAGCTAGGATCCGAGTCAGCAGCTAAAGCACCTGGGCAGCATCTTGACATAGCAGCTAAGGAGGCTTCGTGGGGTAGAGGCTTTGTAGCCAAACCTCGGTGGCGGTACCCAGCTTGCAAATGCTGAATCTGATTTTTGTCTCTCTTTTGATGGTATCGAAAATATGTCCTACAAACATGACTTTATTGTGCCATACTGCACATTTTCGAGCACTCCATATTGCATAGGCTAGGTTGCTAAATATGGCTTGGATCAATCTCATTTTTTTTATGCATTCGGCGCTTATGGAGGATGTCCTGCAAGGTATTAACATGCCATTAAATGCCTAACCATTCCCGGGTTATTTTCACGCATTGGCGGCTATAGGTGCAATTGAAGAAGATGTTTTCTAATGATTTGGTTTGGTCGCCACAAATGGTGCATGCTCGTTGTCAACCACTCCTATTTGTTTAAGTCGTTGCGTTGTCTTGAGTCTTTCATGGAAAGCAAGCCACATAACAAAGCGACTTTTGGGGATAGTCGCTCGATTCCAAACAAGTCTGTCCCATTTGACTTTTTCGGATGTTCCAAGGCGTTCTTTGCATACCTGAGAGATGGAGTAGTGTGGGGTTCCCATCCAGTTGTGTAGAACATCTTTGAGACGACAAAGCTTCTTTATCACCCAGCTGGCAGTGATGGGGGGGTTGAACCAATCCCATCTTCCGCCTTTCATATAGACCTCATGAACCCATTTCACCCACATCGATTCCTACATAATACTAATGTGCCAAGCTATTTTGCCTACAACAACTAGGTTCCAGATTTCCAGGTTCTTGATTCCTATGCCTCCTTCTTGCTTGGGCCTGCATGCTTTAGCCCACTTGACATTACCTATGGCTTTGGTACCCAGGTCACCTTTCCATAGGTAGGTGCGACACACGGCATTAATCTAGGTTATGATCCTCATGGGGAGGATGATTGTTTGACGCCAGTATTGGGAGCACTCATGAGGATCGAGTTGACAGTTGCAAACGACCTGTGTATGAGAGGTGCCTAGCGAACCATGTACGAATGCGGGCCGTCATTTTATCTATAAGATATTCAAAATCTGCAGTTGTGTACCTTTTCGAGGTGAGCGGCATGCCTAGGTATTTGACCGGGAGACTCTCGAAGGAAAACTCCTAGAGGCTCTTAGCGGAGTCTTTAAATTAATTGGTGACCCTTGCCAAGTATATTCCTGATTTAGCATAATTTGCACAAAGTCTTGAGCTGGACGAAAAGAGCTTCACCCCTTGAGTAAGGATTTCAATAGAGCGCAAATCACCTTTGTAGAATAACATCAAGTCATCAACAAAATCTAGGTGGTTGAGCTTGAGTTTGGAGCATCTCGGGTGGAACCTGAAGTTTTTATCTTCTCCTGCAACTTGAAGAATACGCGAAAGGTACTCTATGCCTATGTGTAACACCCCTGAATTTCCGACACCTTAAACGAAACCAAATTCGTGAAGGACCGGAGGAAATTCGGGTGTTACATAAAAAGAAAAGGAAAAGAATTTAGATAAACATTAAAGGTTAACTTTAAAAAGGTGAGTGAAAATTTTGGCAGCATCTCTACTAAAACTCGACATGTGGTAGAGCAATTAGCACAATAAAAACATTAAGCTAATCTAAGGCATCATTGCTTTTTAAGATCTCACACCATGGCGGAATAGTTCATCGCCGGCTTCTCAAGTCGACATACCAAGCATGGATCGTGGTTCCAATGTCAACGCTTGCGTTTAAAAAAAAATTGACTCTTTAAAACCATACAAGTTATAAACTACGCAGCGGAAATATAAATATACAAACGAAAACACAAGGCCCCATAACAACACGTATACAACCAAAGTTTACAAAAGATATACAAGAACTACAAAATCAGGAGATGATGGTAGGACACGTGTTATGCTTCACCCTCATCACTCTCCCCCAATGCAATGCAAATGCAAAAGAAGCTCTAATACCTGCTACGACTGTCCATGATCCTCCTGCTGCTCGACATCAGACCAAACGCCAATGTGTCATAGCAGGACAATCATAGAAAGTCATCAAACAATCAAGCATAAACACAAACACGTACACGTCAGTAACTAGCATCAAATATAAGAAGGTCAACAGACTAGCTAACATTATATTATAAAACTATATAAAGATGATGTCGTAAAACATAAGGCATAACTAGTAACTATTTATCATCCATTTATACTTATTCATCTCATTTCTCCTTTTCCAACCCGAACAATGCGTTTCGGGGTGGAATGTAAGTTTTAACACTCCTATTTTCGAACATAAACTCTAATAAACACGCGTAGTGTCAACTCATATAAGGAGATCAACAGACTACTTAACGTCTGACCTTAAAAAGTTTGTCTACCTTAAAGTAAGTTTAATCATAATATATCCTTGGGATCATTATCTTCCATAAGGATTCTTCACATAGGCGTAATCTTTTTATGATGGAAAACCCTTGGAGTTCGCAAGACCCATAGGGCACTTCTCACTATAAATATTGTACCAATAAATAAACTCTCTACTAAAAACTCAAACTTAACCATGGGGTTTGCAAGACCCACCAGTAACTCACATACT
Source organism: Amaranthus palmeri (assembly GCA_019776075.1). Classification (NCBI taxonomy): domain Eukaryota; kingdom Viridiplantae; phylum Streptophyta; class Magnoliopsida; order Caryophyllales; family Amaranthaceae; genus Amaranthus; species Amaranthus palmeri. The sequence continues at coordinate 36,838 of JAAKBH010000088.1, read as the reverse complement.
CCTTTACTATCAATGAGAACCATGGGGCTTTCAAGGCCCACCGGTAACTCACATATATCTTTGCTATCAATGAGAACCATGGGGCTTGCAAGGCCCACCGGTAACTCACATATATCTTCGCTATCAATGAGAACCATGGGGCTTGCAAGGCCCACCGGTAACTCACATATATCTTTGCTATCGATGAGAACCATGGGGTTTGCAAGACCCACCGGTAACTCACATATATCTTTGCTATCAATGAGAACCATGGGGTTTGCAAAACCCACCGGTAACTCACATATACTCTTGCTTTCAATGAGAACCATGGGGTTTGCAAGACCCACCGGTAACTCACATATACTCTTGCTTTCAATGAGAACCATGGGGTTTGCAAGACCCACCGGTAACTCACATATACTCTTGCTTTCAATGAGAACCATGGGGTTTGCAAGACCCACCGGTAACTCACATATACAACTTGAATTCATATATAAAGGAACCATTCCGACTCCAAGTAAACACAATGTAATTATATCGATAATTTTCAACTTCTATTATCTTCATTCTATGCATCTATTCCATTCTAAGTTAGAGAAATTCGCAAACCGAAAGCTATTCATGTATAAAAATTTACTTGTTAGTACTTCATACTTCTAACACAATGCTTCTAATCACAACTATCGATAATATTTTAAGCAATAACATATAGTAGTTAATTACTGCGTGTGCGTACCTGTAATTGCAATTGCAGACAAAAAAAGTTATCGCAACCACCAAATGTGAGGTTCTTAAGCTTCTCTAATGAACAGAGCACCTATGCACGTTCAAAGTATGACTAATAAGTCTATTTAACCTCATATAAGAGTCACTTACTCTAAACGAAAGTACTCTACTACCATAGAGTGAGTTCTATTTCATGTTATCAAGCTAATTAGCCAAATGTAACAGTTTCAATTCTAGGTTTGCTTGCTAATACACCAATAATTCTAATCTAATCACAACATACACTTTTCACACTATATTTACGACAAAGTATGTTCTAAGGAACAAAACTTAACTATATATATATATTGCATTGTCAAATTACTATGAATTAGTAGACATAAGATTGAATAAAATAATGTATTACATATAATAGAGGCAATACCCAAGGTAGTAAGCTAGTAATGACACAAAAAATCCATTTTACCACATTATTCAAGGTTCGTAGAGACTACAAGAAATTACTTATATCACTCACAACATCAAGACTCCCTTTTTTTTTGTACCAAGACTATACAACATACAACAACGACTAGTTTAAGTAATAACAACAATTAATTTAATTCTCAAGTGCAATGAAAACAATGTCAATTCATAACAACAATCGCAAAAGCCCATTAACAACTCTTAGCAATCAATGAAAATTAATTGACAACCATTATTAACAAACACCTCTTAATGGCATTAACAACATAAACCACCATGAACAAAAATAATAATGATAATTAACAATTACTCTTGTGAACAAGAATCATAACCATTACTAATAACTAATACTACCACCATTCATCAATAATATCACATACACAAACCTTATACGAGATTTTCAATTAATAAAACACCATCCAAACCACAAAAGTAGTACATACTACTTTTAAATTCATCCTTATATCAACCCTAACTTATTCAAGTTCAAGTCACAATTTTTTATACTTACCCACTTTAAATTCTATCAAGATATAACTTAATTTAAGCTAAAATTCATGAATTTAACCAAAATACTACTTTTAAATTCACCATAATATAAACCCTAACTTGTCTATTTTCAAATCATCACAATAATCAAACCCATAACAAAAATTCAAGACATCATACTCAAATTTAACAAGTATAAACTCTAAATAACAAGAAACTAAATATCAAAAACATACAAAATTAAATTGGGTAAGAGATTGCTCACAAAGGGTTGAGAAGATGATGAAAGAAAGTAGAAAGCTTTAAGCAATGTGAGAGGAGTTGCCGGTGGTGGCGGCTGCTAGCCGGCGGCTGGCGGCTGCTGGTGGCTGCCGGCGGTGTCGGTTGGCGGCAACTGCTGGTGGTGGTGGTGGGTGTTCTTGTTGTTGAGGAGGGAGGTGAAGAAGAAAGAGAGAAAGAGATGGAAAATAAGGAGTATGGGTTTGGGGTTTTTATTTCTTTCTTTACTTTTTTTTTTCTTTCTCTTTTTCTTAATTCCACACCCTTACTCATCTATATAATCATATTTTTACTTACAAGCTCAAATTAAGACAACTTTCAATATGCTAGCAAGATTTTGAATTACAAATATAAGTTTAATTTGTACATCTTAATTTGATTAATTATAAATATGCTCTTTTTTAATATAAATATGTACGCATTCATTATTTATATAATGACTGATTCAAAATGATTATTAAAATAAAAAAATTATTATTACAATTAAATAATTACGTGACAAAATAACGGGGTGTTACACTATGACAAATAAAAGGGGGGACATGGGGTCGCCTTGACTAACCCCTCTCTTAGCTTTGAAGGGTTCTAGGAGTGTACCATTCACGATCAGGGAGTATTGAGGTGAAGTGATGCAAGTCATGATGATCTTAACAAAACGCTGTAGGAAATTAAGGGCTATCATCATGTCTTTCAAGAAATCCCAGTTGAGAGTATCGCATGCTTTCCTAAGGTCCATTTTCAGGAGGCAGCTTGGTGAGCAGTTCTTTCTTCCATAATGTTTCACAATATCCTAACAGAGTAAGATGTTGTGAAGAATGCTTTTCCCTTCAACAAAGGCACCTTGGTTCTGGCTAATGATGTCCTTCAGCACTAGTTTGAGTTTGCTGTAGATAAGCTTGGATATACATTTGTAAACAACATTACAGCAGGAAATAGATCTGTAGTCCCCCGGGTTGTTTGGGCATTTGATCTTGGGGATCAAAGTGATAGTAGTTACTTTCCACACATTCGGGAGCTCCCATGTATCAAAGAAGTTCTGGATGGCTTCACTGACGTTTTTCCCCACCACCGACCATGTAGCTTTATAGAAACCACTGTTGAAACCATCAATTCCTGGAGCTTTATAATCTGGGATACTCCACATTGCGTTTTTGATATCCTCCTCTGAGAAGTTTAGGGACAGAAGCCCTTGTTGGGTTTCAGTGAGGGTAGGGCCCTTGTTAATCACATTCATGTTGACTTTCCGTCGCTTGGGGATGTCTGTGCACAAGAGGTCCATATAGTACTTCCTGAAGGCCTCTTGGATCCTCTGCAGGTCACTAGTTACCCCATCTTCCAGGTGAATGACATTGATGGTATTAGCTCTACGTCTTTGCAAGATGGAGTGGTGGAAGAATTTAGTGTTTTCGTCCCCCATCGTAAGCCATGCAATTTTTGCCTTTTGGCGTAGAGCCGAGTTTCTTTCCTCCTTAGCTTTTTTGAGGAGACCTGCCATATGACATTCAACATTAATAAAGTGAACGTAGATGGGTTTAGATGTACCTCCTCCTGGGCCTTTAAGAGGTTTGCTTCCTCTTGATTCACATTACCCTGTTCATCTTTCTTGAATTTGGATTTGCAAAGAGATTTTACCATACTGAGTTTATGCACCAATTGCTGACTTTTCGACCCATGGGCTGGCTTATCCCAGATGTCTTGAATACACCTATTGAAATCCTCACGTTGTCCCCAATGATTAAAGAATTTGAAGGGTTTACTCCTCTGCTGCTTGAAGAATTGTACAAGCATTGGGGTGTGGTCAAAGTCCCCCTCCGGAAGGGAGATAACTTCGGATGTAGGGAAGGTAGTATCCCACGAATTATTGCCTATCACGCGATCAATCTTACTCAGGACCCGTATTGCACCCTCCTGTTTGTTGGTCCAGGTGAAGAACCTTCCCGTGCTTTTAAGATCGTGAATCACGCAATTGCCTCCATACATTTCCTTAGAGGAATAATCTCATGGTTGCGTGGGGTATGTCCTATTCGTTCATCTAGGATGGCTTTGCAATTGAAGTCACCCTGAACAAGCCACGGACCATCCACAAGTCTTCTGATGTTATTGAGATCAGCAAAAAGGTCCTCTCTCCCTTTCTTCTCAGTTGCTCCATAGACAAAAGTGCAGTGGAATTTTTCTCCTATATTTGGAGTTACATGTATATGAATTAGTTGGCTACTGCAATGTTGGATAATAACCTTGAGGTCTTCATTATTCCAAGCTACAATAATCCTACCCCATTTGTGCCATGTCAAGTTGTGTGTAAAACACCAAGAAGGGCATAAACGTTGGTAAAGAGCACCTAGCCCCTGTCTCTTCACCTTTGTTTCAAGGAGACCAAAAAGGCTAATGTATATGGTTTGATATAAATCGAGCCACTTCAATTTGCTTGTGAGCCTTATTTAGTCCCCTTACGTTCCAGGCGAGGAAGTTATTCATTTCCACCGATGGGGTAAGCCCTCAGCGCTATAATTGGAAGTTTGGACATTTTGGTGTCCTTCTCATTTTCATCGTCCCCTTGTGCTAGGATTGCAAACGAGTTGTTGCTCATGAAATCCGCTTTCTGCTGTTTATCTGGGCTTCGTGACCTTTGGTGAGGTCCACTAAGTTTCGATGAGGTATTGGTTATGCTAAGAGGTGGAGCGCCCTTAAGGTCAGAATCCGGTTGCTGTTTCTGCTTAACCACATATTTCTTACTCATAACCCTTTGAAATCCATCCTTGTCTTTCATCTGGTGTTTTTGCTTAGTAACAGGAGCAGCTTTGTTGGTACCTACTCTACAAACACTTTTTGAGTGTCCCATTTTATTGCATTTGTTGCATAAAACTGGTTTCCATTCATAGACTATTTCCTGGGTGATAAGTTCATCATGTATATTGGTGAAATGTAGCTCCTCAGGAAATTCATTCTTGGTGTTCATTTCTATCAGGACACGCGCAAAGTTTAGTCGAGTTCTTTGACGAGTGCCATTGTCCAATTTAATGACCTTCCCTACTGTGCCAGCAATTTTCCTTAGGCTGTTTTCACCCATATACTCCATTTTTAGTTTTGGCAGCCTAATATAAACTGGCATGGTCTATATACTTTATATTTATACACAATATAATTACAGTTGGCTAATTGCCTTCACACATATTCATATTGACTAGTTTTTTGCATCAATTTATTTGTTTCTATAATTGTCCTCTGGTCTAATATACTTTAAGTTTTTTCTAAAATTTAATATTGAATTCATGGTAACCATAATGTATTTTGACTGATATAAATGATCGTTCAATTTTCTAAATTGTTGTATATTAATTATATATATGGTAAGCATGTAAATGCTAATCACTGATTTTAATCTATTTTGACTAATTTATATGATCAATTATTTTTCTAAAGTGCTATTATTATTTATAATTATGGCAAGTGTGTAAATGCTAATTACTGAAATTCTATTAATACTGGCCAATAAGACAAATGTCATTTACTCATTCAATCTTTTTTTTTCTATTATACAACATAATAATTAGTATTATCTATTATTAAAAAAATATTTACTTGCGTATTTAAAATGAATTGTCTTGTTCGTACGTATATTATTATTCACATCAGTTTTTTTATCCTCTAAATATCATTTAATTTTTGTTAAATAATCACATTTCAACGAAAAAATTAAAATTGATAAATACAATTTACACATGCATATGTATTCTTAAAATCTTTATTTTCTTTATTTTGTAACTTTTAAATCTCCGCATATCGGTTTTTATACATGTAATCAACCAAAAGCGCTTGTGGATCAATGATCACTACAACAAATTTAGCCTTTTGCGACATTGGATTTAGTGGCATTAAAAAAATGCCACTAATTAAATTCATATTTTTAGTGTAGTAATTATTAGTTTTTATTTTAAGTTCCACCATAAAGTGATTTAGCGACAATTAAATTGGTCTTTAGTGGCATATGTTAATTGTCACGATAGTCTATAGTGGCATTTGTGACAAATGTCACTAGATCCTATGTCGCTAAAAGCTTTAGTGTGAATTTTTAATATGCCACTAAAGGCTCTAATAAATGTCACTAAATCCTTTATATACACTATAAGAAATTTGAAATAGTGGCATTTAAATTAAATGTCGCTAAATATATCCCACTAAAAACAAATTATGTTGTAGTGGATATAGCATCTGCATGTGGAGCAGAAGGTTTAGGGTTTGACCCCTACTGGGCACAGATATCAGTTGGGGGTTTCTTGACTGCGTGCACCTCTCTGTACTCCCTCCCTGGGGAACGGATTTGATTTGTCCACATCTTTCAGGAAAAAGAAAAACCCTTTCAGACTCCACCTTGTACGGGATATAGAGTATTGTGATCATACAAATATTGCAAGAAAGGGATAATGTTGTCACTTGGTCAACTCTTCTTAAAGTGTAGGGTTTTTAAAGCTCAAGACCTTTTTCTCCTTTATTACTATGCATGAATTTGTATAGTTGTATTGATGGCCATCAACTTGAAATTAATAATGTATGTAGTGTACGTATGAACCAGCAGAAATCTGGATTCCTGTGTGGGACCCATATTTAGTAGTTGATTTAATAGTCACTTTCAGTGATGTTAATAAGCTCTTTTAGAAAGAAAAAAAATGTTCGTTAATAGTGGTAGTAGTATCTTTTATTATGTTTTAATGATTAAATATTTACTAATACTACAATTTGTAATATAAGATTACCTATAAATTATGATGCTATTATGTACTCTTAAATCTTAATGATGGTTCTAAGATGAATAGGATATATGCAGGGGCGGACCTAGTAGGCTCCCGCGCCCGCAAGTGACCTCACTGACTTTTAAAAAAATTAAAAAATTGCAAAAAATCTGTTGATATAGGGAATCGAAAACGCGACCTGTGCGCCTAAAGGCGTTCCCCCTGCCAACTGAGACACAATGTACTTTTGATTATGCTGAGTATCAGTGCTATTTAATATTTCTGTAATCAAAAACTATAAAAACCCAACTTTCATTAGTACAATTCACGAAAAATCTCCTCAATTGTTAATTAGTGAATTATTTAATTTAAAATTTTTGATTAAATTTTTAAAAAATTTTCATTCTATTATATTGGGTCAGAAATTAAATTTTTATTTAATTTAAATTTTTTTAAAAAAAGTGAATTATTTTTGATAGAAATTTTAATTAATAATTGTTGATTAGTGATATATAATTGTTTAATATGTATAGATCAAAGTGTCATTAATGGAAAAATACTTTAAAAAATACGATTTCACATGAACTTTTTCGACAATGAATATCGCGAAGACAAAATTGTGAAACAAATTGGGAGATCAATGAATGAATGATTACTTGGTAACTTTTATTGAGGAGGTATTTTGTACTGTACCCAATGATCTTATTATTCGTCGGTTTCAGGAAATGAAAACTCGTCGAAATAGAATTTATTCTTTTGTAGGAATGAATTGCAAACATTATTATTTTTGTATTTGATGATTTTTTTATTAAATTATTATTTTATCGATTATGCTCTCACTGAGTTTGAATCCTGGGTCCGCCACTGGATATATGTATTACTTCTATGGTAACATCTATTATTTAAATTTTGTAAAAGCGCTTGTGGCTCAATGGATAGAGCATCTGCATGTGGAGAAGAAGGTTTGAGGTCCGACTCTTATTAGGTGCAGGTATCAATTGGAGGATTTTTTGACTGCACATATCTCTCTTTACTCTCTCCTTGGGGAAACGGGTATGATTTATCCGTATTTTTTAAAAAGAAAACCTCATACCCGGACCACCTCATGCGGGATACTAAGAAGGTCCTTTAATTACCTTTATATATTATTTGAATTTAATGGTCGACTCATTTATTTATTTTATTATTAAAGATGAATTAACTATTTACTCTATCACTATGCTAGCAATGTTAAAGGAGATTCTAAATACACTTTCATTTGTTTTTGATGTTTTCGATTTTCTTTATTTTAGGCGTTGGAACAATATTTTAGGACTCATGGTCCTCAACTCCTCATATACTTTCCACTAAATTTATTTTAACATTTTGTAACGCTTATGGTCCCCATATTTTTTCTAATAATATTTTTTTAATATTTATGGTTCTTATATTTTATTTAAACATTTTAAATATTCTTCTAAGTGAAACCACCAATTAAGCAAATTAATATCTAAAAAGTACGTCAATCGTGAGATCTAGATTTGGTTAGTGAAAGTAATGAAGTGGTGGACTAATTAGCCATCCAACTCACAACTCACAAGACATCATTCATCATTATCATCATATCTAATGTATCCCATTCAAAAATAAACTATGGTCAGGGTTTGGTGAGAGAAGATAGACGACAGCTCATACCTATATAGGAGAGTCCAGCGAAAGAATCCCTCAATATCATCATTAATCATCATACCCAGTATATCTCGCTCACACTTGATTATCATTGTGTAGTTACATCAAGACTTTAGAGGACTTCCATCATATCGATATAGTCATTAATAGTACTAATTTATTCATGAGAATAAGGTGTAAAGAATAATAGCCTTTTCAATGGATATTCTAATTCCATTAACTTTTAGCTCTTGCTTTATTCGAATAAGATAATTATTTTAATTCTATCACACATAATTTGATTAATTAGTAAATATTCATTTTAAGTGCCTATTCAACATTCTTTTTTCTTGTAACACATTTGTATGTCGGTATTAGTCTATACGGAATTTTTCTTGTTAATTTTTCATTTTTATTAATTTTTTACAAATCTATCTATCTATAAGTCTATAACTATTATTAAAACAAAATACTGCTGATGTCATCATTTTTTAAAATTACTTACGTGTTATTTTCTCAATAAAAATTTTCCCTTTAAAACACAATGATGATGTCATTGTATTTATTACTAATGTATAAAGCTTTTACTTTTTATTTTCAAATTATGACTAATATTATCAATATTGATTGATTATTTACTTCTTTGGTCATAACATTTAATATATGAGAAAATTATATATTTTATTATATTTTCTTTCCATTACTTAGAAAATCTTTATAATGTTATTTATTAAATAAGTATAGGAAGATTTTGAGATGGTTACCAAGGCCATCAATTTTTATTTTTTTATTTAAATAAATATATCGAAAAATTTAATAAACCGTGCATCGCACGGGCATAATCTAGTTAATTATAAAACTAAGAGTCAATACTTTAATCTTATTATGTGAAATAATGTCAAATGACAATCTTTCAACGTTTTACTTATGTGGATTACATTTATTGACAATTCAAAATCTTATTATGTGACATCTTTTAAATAATTGCAATATTTGATTTTACACGCTGTTAGCATTATTTTAATCCTTAATATCTCTAGTTACGTGTAATAAAAAATTATAAAAATTTAATATATATTAACAATAAATTCCACTTAAATATGTTTTAACTTATAAATTAAAAATTAATCACAAATTAAAAATGATAAATAAATTGTACTATTTTTGCAATGTAGCAAGTAAATCAGAATTTATTTCAATATAATTAAAACTAAAGCAAGTATTGATTGATAAGAATGTGACATTACATTTTTCTTTGTTAATGACTGATACACGAAAAAACTTGACTAATAGTGTAATAATTTTTTTTTTAATAAACTAATAGTGTAATAATTACTTCCTTTGTTTCACTATAATTGTTTTTTACGCAATTTAAATCTCATTTTGATCAATTTTATATTCAACTATACACACCTAAAAATTATAAAAAATTAATATTATAAAAGTATGCGATTAAACAATTCAAACAAGATCTCACTTAACTATATTTTTTCTTACACATTAACCTCAATATATAAAATAAGCTTGAACGATAAATAGTGTCCAAATTCATTATATAGTGAGTATTTCAGAACAAATAATTATAATTTACTTCCATAATTTAGTGTGAAAAAGGCAAATACATCGATAATAAAGCAGATGTAATAATTTTTATTTTGAATAAAGATGACGTAATAATTTAAATGACAATCACTTAGCAATTTGCTTATGTGGATTGCATACATGGCAACTGAACATCTTATGCGCGGCATCTACTAAATATTTTTGTATGGTGACTTGAATTTTTGGATTTTTCGCGTGGTGAACAAGTATTTGTTTTGATCTGTGTGTTGATCCTAAACTTTTAACTTTTTCATCCGATAGACAAAAGGTAGATTTTTGTTAAATTTATGTTAGCATTAGCAATCATAACTTTTTTTCATAAAAAACGACGTGATCACCCTTATGGGACATATTTTTCGACTATATATTCGAAATAAGTACTTAATATAACGAAAAACTTAATATTTTGTCTTCCAAATGAAAAGATTAAAAGTTCGAAATCACCATACAAATTAAAAAATATTTGACTCAGGGCCGTCGATTAGGGAGGGCAAAGAGGGCTACCGCCCAGGGCCCTAAATTTTTTAGGGCCCACAAAACTTATTTTAATGTGTATAAGTGATAATAATTTGAATTATATTTATATATAACTAACATTTGTTTTAAGTAATGTGAGTTCTTAATGCTTTTTATATTTAGTAAGTCTCATGGGAGACGGTCTATTTTATAGACGGAACCCATAAAGCCCAGCCCAAAATATAACATAGTATATTTGGGGTTATAATAAATTATTTGGGTTTATAATAACTTATATTTGGGGTTATAGAATAGTATATTCGAGGTTATAATACCTTACATTTAGGATTATAACATAATATAATTGATATGATAATAAAAAAATCAGTTAAGGGAAATAGGCTGGCCCAATTTTGTGGTCTATCCTATAGACCGTCTCTTGTGAGATTATGTATTTTATATTAAGTAGTTTAAATATTAATAATAAAAAACAAAAAATGTATTATATTAATAGTTACGTCTTAAGTTTTTAGGGCCCCTTTGTATCTTTTGCCCTAAGGCCCAAAAATAAATAAGACGAACCTGATTTGACTACCACGTGGAAATGTCCAAAAGTCAATGTTAACACATGAAATTTCCATAATTATTATTTTACTTTAGTATAACTAAAGTAATAATAAAAAAATTGATTGATATAAATATGTTATTATACATTTTCTTCTTAGTTGGAGGCCTCATGTCCAGGTTTTAGACTTTGGCTTTTCTTCTTAGAGTCGTAGCGGCGTTCGTGCTTTCTCGTTTGCTCTAGTTTCTTGTGTATTTTGCTTATTATTTTTTGTTTTTAAGTTTTATTTTTGTTTTACATGTGCATGCATTGGATCTATTATACTTTATTTTTTCACCTCATGTGGTAGGTAAGTATCCTTATCTTCCTAGAACCGAGGGACTCTTTTTTTGGTCGTGCTCTCCTTTATGGGCATGAGTTGTCGCCGTCCATCCCTCCCCAGACCCTGTCCATAGTTTTCTATGAACGTGATATACTGGGTAGGATGATAATGATGCTGCTATTATACATTTTCTCTATTAGTGTTTGATACATAAAAGGATTTATTGATATATAAATATGCTATTATTTTACTTTAGTATAATTATAACTAAAGTAACTGATGTTGCCAATAATTATAACTTATACATATAATTTAATTCAAAAATAGCAAATACTCCATCCGTTCCTTTTTGATGTTCCTATTTGGGTTTTTCACCAAGATTAAGAAAAATGGAATCTTTGGTGATAGTGTGTATTATTTTAATTATATAATAGTGGAAAGTAATGATTGTATTGGAAGTATTTGGGAAAAAATAATTAAATAATAGTGTAATGTAATGATTGTATTGGAAGTATGAGAGAGAAAATAATTAAATAGTAGTGTGAAGTAAGAAAAGTGGGGTTTTAAGGGGTAAAAGTGGGATGAAAACTTTCCAAAAATGGAAAGTATTCTAAAGTGGAAAAACTTATGGAACTACCCGTTTTAGTAAGGTGGAAAAACAAAAAGGAACGGAGGGAGTAGCAAATAGCAAAATACTGAATAATTGTTTGAAAAAAATTGGTTTGTATATTGTCAATGCCAGACCAAATTCTAATAGAAAACCAATAAGGATTGTTAATGTAATTGCCAAAACACTTAATAAAGATGATGAATTTAGCCACTTTATCGAATATGCCTTAGCTCGTACTTTGGAGGTAAACGATGAGGATGTGTCGAGTGTAAGTGAATTGAAGTTTAAAACGATCAATAAAGTGCTCGATGTGGGGCGTTTGAGGTTTCACCAAGTGTGTAGGAATCATGCCTTAAACGAGGCAAGGCATAATATGAAAGTTGGTCGCTCGAGGCAACACTGTTCAGCAACTTCCAGTGGGTTTTGATGAGGGTGTTTGTTCGAGACTTTAGTGCCTTGAACGAGCACTTTGCCTAGGATTTTGTCTTGGGACTTTTGAGCTACGATTTGCATTGATGGTCATGGGCATTGTATTCCTTTGGTTAATGCCATGTTTATTGCTAAGTTATAGTTGATTGTGTGATGTAAATGTGAGTTTATGGTGAGTAATAATGTGATTTAGAATGATGTATTCTTCCTTATAAAAACTTGCGATTACGCTTTTGTTTTGGATGATTCTATAATCTGATTGTGAGTGTTAGGGCTGAACAAAGTTTGGTCTAAATCATAAACCAAACTGGACCAAACCGAAATTTTAGTATTTGGTCTAGTCTACGGTTTAAATGGTCTGGTCTGGTTTTTTTTTTCAAATTAAATTATGGTTTACGGTTTGGTCTCGATTTTTTATTTTTCAGACCAGACCGGACCGCAAACCGTACTATGGTTGAAAATTATATCTTGTATTTAAAAAATTAAGTTGTTACCTAGATATTTTAAGAAATAGTTATTTTTATATAGCAATACATACTCAAATGGTGTTAATGTTATCAAGTTTTTACAAATTATTATATTTATAAATTGTAGATGTGAAATATTTGCATAAATGCATGTATTAATTTGGATGAAAAAATAAAAACGAAAAACCATAGACCAGACCAGACCGGACCGTTGTAAAACAATTTGGTCCGGTCCGGTCTGGTAAATTAAACGGTCCGGTCCGGCCTGGAAAATTTCCAGACCGAAATTTCTGATTTGGTCTAATTTTAGCGTTAGACCAAACCGGACCGTGTTCACGCCTAGTGAGTATTGTTTTCGATTTGAGTTAAATTTATACTTTTAACAAACTTGACTATAAATCACTTGATCCCTCTATTAATATTCAATATGAAACCAAAATCATTGTGTTTAAAACTTTAAGTATTATAATTATATTCAATTAGGAGTGATCGAGTCGGGTCGGAGTTCAGTCGAGTCGAAGTTGGAGCTAGATCGGAGTTGGAGTCGAAGTCTGTTGGAAATACTTCACATGTGAGACAAGATCCCACATCGATAAAATAGTAGGTTGTTGACTTGCATATATAGTGGGTGAACTAATCTTCCTATAGCCATATGATTTTGGGAAACAATGAACCTCACTGAGTGTATGTGCAAGTTAACACTCATGACCCGTGGGTTTGTGGGCCTGAGCCCACGGGTGTCCCCTGTCCACACGAGTGGGCCACGGTGAGATCATGTGACGAATTGTCACAGCCTAATAGAGTCGGTTCGGTGAATTGGATTTTTTTATAAGGTTAAACTCTGATACATCTCTTAATCAGACTCAGACTATATAATTAAATTGGGAGTTGAATATCATTTTTTCTCGATCTCGAATCGGAGTAAATTCCTCAAATTAGGGGCAAATTCGAACAAGGGTCATCCCTAATGTCGAGCTCTAATTCTTATCATCTCACAAATTGTTGACTTTGTAATCTCACAAATTGTTGTCGAATACCTCACAAATTGTTGTGTATTGACCGATTCATATTAGAATTAGAGCTGTTCATGGGCGGGCTACCCGCCAGGCCCGCCCCGCCCGGCTCGAAAAACGGGCGGGTGCGGGTAGCATTTTTAAAAAAAATTTAAAGTTTGGGCGGGTAATACCCGCCCGCCAAGATAAATGGGCGGGTAGCGACAATAAAAAAATACCCGCGGGTATACCCGCCCGCCCGCTTATTTTAATATATTAATATTTTTTTTTTATGAAAAGTAATATATTAATATTAAGTATTTTATATATATGTAATTTGATTATTTTGAGACTTTTAAGTATTTTAATATATATGTAATTTGATTATTTTGAGACGTTTTATGTATTTGTAGTATTTTGGACTATGTATTGTATTTTAATTATTATTAAAACTTAATTTTATATTTTGTATTGTATTTTTGGTATTTATGAGAAAATACCCGCGGCGCCCGCGGCACCCGCCCGCTTTAAAAATGGGCGGGTAACGACAAAAAAATATGCCCGCAATCGCGGGCGGGCATTTGAATTTTTCTGCCCGCGGGTAGATTTTGTAGCAACTACCCGCCCCGCTACCCGCGCCCGCCCGCCCATGAACAGCTCTAATTAGAATTTGTAACAAGAATCATTCAACTATGTATTATGGAAAAATATATCTTTAATCTTTAATCACAATTTCTTGTGAGATATAACCTTTTGAAAGACTATTTCTGATTGAATCAGCTCATAAAAAATGTAGAGTAAGGATAGACATTAAGCTTTAAGAAATTAAGCCTGAAAAATGTCTTTCAAATAGACGATCTCGTCAGGAGACTGGCTGATCTTTAATACATGAAAAAAGAGTTTAGCTTTCCACTTCATTTTACATTTTGAAATTTGCAATTTGATCTTTATTTGTCTCTTTGTAAGCTAGTTGTATCCAAGTGTTGAAAGTGAAAGGGGTGTTGCAAGGAAATGAGAGGTTGGTCACTACCACATTTAGCTTTTTGCCATATTAGATTTTAGTGGCACTAAAAAAATATCACTGATAATAATTATTGGTTTTTATTTTAAGTTCCACCATAACGTGATTTAGCGACACTTAATTTAGTCTTTAGTGACAAATGTCATTGTCACTATAATCTATAGGGACATTTGTGAGAAATGTCACTAGATCATATGTCGCTAAAAGCTTTAGTGTGACTTTTTAATATGCTGCGAAAAACTCTAATAAATATCACTAAATCCTCTATATACACTATAAGAAATTTGAAATAGAGAAATGTCACTAGATCATATCCCACTAAAAGCAAATTATGTTGTTATGCGGTTGAGGGTGTTGTCGTACAGTAAGGAATGAAGGGGTTTTATTATAGTTTCTTCACATAAAAAAATAACAGTTAATTACTCTCTCTGTTTTCTAATGTTTTGGAATATTCCACCTTAAGGAGAGAAAATTTTAATTAATGTTTTTGATACATATATAAAAACTAAAAATATATTCATGCGAGATTTCGTTAGATTCGTTATAGTGTACACTTTTTTATTATTTTTTATTATGTGTATTTAAAGATATTGAGGTTTAAAATTTGCTTTTACAAATGTGGAAAAAGTAAATGAGAAGAACAAAAAGAAACGGAGGAAATATGATTAAACATATGGTAAATTTTTTAGTATAACATGCTATAGTAGGAAAGGAAATTGGTAAGTTCCTTAGACGAATAACCGCCACAGGAAGGAGTGTTGTTGGTGGTGGGGGCTAGGAAAGGGTGTCGATAGCGAGGGAAGGGGGTTGGGTGGTGGTGGGTTCAAGTAGGGGTAATTTTCGCATTCTATTTTATTTTAATTTATTTTTTTCAAATTATCTACAATAATAGATTACTTTTTACTTATTTGGATTATAGAGGGAAACAACCCTGAAAGTTCAAAATGCTCATTGTTAATCAAAATTTGAATTATTGTAGAAAACAATAAACAAATTAATCAACAATTTACAAAAATTAAAGTTTATAACCCTATATTTTCAAAGTAATATTTATATAACTCAACAAACTCGGTGTAACAGCTGTTCTCATTTAATGCTTTTGTACATACAGTATCATTAGTTTCACTAAGCGACCCTGAAAATTCTCGTGATCTATTCAAAATCAAATCAAGTACCTTTATACTGACAATAAATTGAATAAAACTAACCTATTTAACACTTCTAAGTTACAAGTAACTTACAATCAATAATTAAATAAACACACAAAAAAATTACTACTACCATTTTCGGCCTGTTTAATTAGTGATACTAAATGATGATAATAGAAATGGTTTATAGTGTAAAATTTCATCAAAAGTTTCATGTCATTCCCATGGCGATGAAACTTTTGATCATAAAATAGTTCTTTTGTGTATAAATTTCCATTACCACCTAATACGATATCTCCCAATGGTAATACATTGGAACGAAATTTATAAAGAAAATGAGAAGATTGAAATTAGACGAGCATAGACATCAAGATATCAAGTGATTTTTCAACTAAAATTACACTAATTTTCATTTTCGATATCATTATTTAGTATCACTAACCAAACGGACAACTATAGTTTGTTTAAGAGGATTAATGAAGTTAGTGAAAACTTTTTAACTGTACGTATGAGCTGTCGTCATTCTTTCCTCACCAACCCTGATTATAATTTTCTATGAACATTATATTAAGTATTATGATGATGAGTGAGAAATAAATTCAAAATTTAGGCCAACTTTTTTCCTTTTATTTATTTTCTCCAAACTTTTCTTAATCTTTCTCTCTCCAGTCTCCCCTGTCTGTCTGATTATTTTTTTCCTGTAAAAACCCTTTGAAAGCACACTCCCCCAGTCCCAATCCCAGTCCCCCATAACACAAAAAACTATAGTATACTATCAAGAACAGACTGAGTAAAGTAAAACCCAAACCTTAAACTTTACTACACTCTGATCCACCTCTCTTTCTATCTCTAACAAATCCAGAAAAAACAGAGCAAAATAATGGGAATTCGTTGTTCTAAACTTTCCTTATGCTGGTGGTCTCACTCTCATCATAAATTCCATTCATCACATGCTCAAGATCTTGGTATACTTCTTAATCAATGATATTAAACATTTTTCAACTTCAAACTTCTAATCTTTGATTTTTTTATTTTTTTATTTGATGGGTGTTTTTCTTTTTTTTTTTTTGATTTTGGTAAAGTTGTTAAGTTCATACTAAATAAACATTTTTGAATTTAAAGTTTTTATTTAAGGGTCATAATCAGAAAAATATAATGTTTTGATAGTTTTTATTTGATGGGTAATTTTTGTTTTTGTGTTTTGTTTGATGGGTGGGTGATAGAAGACGGAGGGAAAGATGAAGGTGAGTCATTGCCTAGTTTTACTGAGTTCAAATTGGACGAGTTAAGGGCAGCTGCTTCTGGGTTTTCACCAGATAACATTGTTTCTGAACATGGTGAAAAAGCACCTAATGTTGTGTACAAAGGGAAGCTTAATGATGGCCGTTGGATCGCCATCAAACGGTTTCACAGGTCTGCTTGGCCTGATACCCGGCAATTTCTGGTATTATATTTGCTTTTTAATTTGTGGGTTAATGATTTTATTTGTGATTAATGATGTTTTTAAAGAGTATATATGCTTAATTAATTAAGAATGTGTTGATTAATTACTAATTTTGGTGGTTATTTGATTTGAATGATTATAATGTAGGAGGAAGCTAAAGCTGTGGGGATGTTAAGAAGTGATAAATTGGCAAATTTAATTGGGTGTTGTTGTGATGGTGAAGAGAGATTGCTAGTTGCTGAATTCATGCCTAATGAAACTCTTTCTAAGCATTTATTTCATTGTAAGTGTTATTAATCATTAATTTCTTGTTTTTGCTTGAGAATGTTTGTGAGTTTGACTATAGATATTGTTTCTAATGTAAAATGGATTAGTATCTTTGATATTGAACCCTTTTTTCTTATGCATTTTGGACATTTCATCAATGAATGTACTCAGCATGACTTTGCACTTGACAAAGTAGGTGTTTGGCAAACAACTGGTAGCCGTTTATATTGGCTGATTTGATTGACTGGTTTGACTAGCTGATTTTAAACCCGCTGCTATGAGCAACTTGTTTAAAAAGAGCTTATTCATAACAATAAGTTATTTAAGAAGCTAATTTACCAAACACTAGTATTGATTTTGATAGTCTGCCCACCCAACTGTCTAATTATATTAAAATAAGCTAAAATTGCCTAATTAACTATTTTGCCAAACACTCCCAAAATGAAAATGCTAAATACTTTTTTTTAAGCAAGGGCTAATGTCTTTGTTAGTTGTTAAAGATGTTAATAACTGCCTAGGAAGCCTTACATGTATAACATTTTATTCCATTACCCAATGTCATTAAGTGACCCATCTAGGCAAGTTTGGGGGTCACATAATAACAAAGAGATTCCGTCCCTTCTAGGAAGGCTTACATGGATCAAGCAAAATTGGATGTCGAACTTGTTGCAGAGAATGTATTATGGTTAGGAAGTTGGTTTGGTAGTATAAGTTCAATGAAGTAAATTCCACACAACTGATGTAGGTTTTATTTTCATTTTTCTTTTTTATTGGTGTCAAATTTCAATGGATAAATTTGATTTCGGTTTGCTACGGTATGATCGAGTTTCTAATTTTTTATTTTTCTGCAGGGGAAAGTCAACCTTTGAAATGGGCTATGAGACTGAGAGTGGCATTGTATCTAGCACAAGCTTTGGAATATTGTAGTAGTAAAGGAAGGTCGTTGTATCATGACCTTAATGCTTATAGAATTTTATTCGACATGGTATAGTGCAATCTATCTTTTGCCTGATTTGCTTATTGCATATTGCGTTTTTTTCCCAAACTCTATTTTATGACTCAGCTTTTGACAGGAATGTAACCCCAGGCTTTCATGCTTTGGCCTCATGAAAAATAGTCGAGATGGAAAAAGTTATAGTACAAACTTGGCCTTCACTCCCCCCGAATATATGAGGACAGGTATCGGTTCCTCCCTAGTGATTCATATTGTTCTACATATTGACCGGGGTTGATACTTTATGCGGATTGCTCATTCTACTTGCCGGGTTTCGAATGGTATTATCATCAATAATTGATATCCCTCCCGGTTCATACCGAGAACATTTGGAGCTTATGCTTTGGAGCTGTTATATAGCAACACATGATTGGCATCTAATACAAGTGATGCTCTTCTTTTTAATTGGCAGGTAGAATTTCCCCAGAAAGTGTGATCTACAGTTTTGGAACCTTACTGCTGGACCTCCTCAGCGGGAAGCATATACCTCCAAGCCATGTAAACTCCCCTTTCGTAGTAGAACTAATTAAATTGTAATGTGATGTTGAACTGCTCCACATGTTTCATCATTTCATTATTTAGATTATAATTTGCGAATTACAACCTTAAAGTTTAGCTTTTTGCGAATAACAACCACAAAAGTATCAAAGTTTACAGGTTCACGCAAAAACACATAATTCCGACCATTTTGGTGGTCGGAATTTTAGGTTAAGTGATCGGATATCTGTGTTTTTGGTCTGAACTTGTAAACTTTGATACTTTGGTGGTTGTAATTTGCAAAAAATAAACGTTTAGGTTGTAATTCGCAAAAGTGCTAAACTTTAAGGTTGTAATTCGCAAACTATTCTTATTTGAAAATTACTAAAGAGCTTCGATTTGTATTGAACACCTATTTCACCTTCAATTTTCTTTCATTGAATTTGTGGGATAGATCCTATGTTCACTTTCAGATATGAGTTTGGGTTGGCAATGTGACGTTCCTTCCGCGAATGATATATAATTATTTACTTTTGTTCATTTTCTTGATTTTTCCAGGCACTTGATCTCATTAAAGTGAAAAACTTTAGGATGTTGATTGATTCTAATCTGGAGGGCCATTTCTCGGATAATGATGGAACTGAATTAGTACGATTAGCATCACGTTGCTTGCAGTATGAAGCTCGTGAGAGGCCGAATGCTAAGACCCTCGTGGCAGCACTTGTTCCGCTTCAGAAAGAAACCGAGGTGTGTGTTATTCGTAAACCTTTCCTGAAACATTATCCTTTGGACATGTCTATTTTCCTCCCTTGATTCGCGCTAAGCTTATTGTCTTACATGTAACATGTTACTTGAATAGCAGCACGAGAATACTCAATTCTTTTGGCCTTTTTCCATAAACTATGGCAGGTTGCTTCTCATGTTCTAATGGGTATACCAGATGGCACAGCAATACAGGATTCACCATCATTAACACCTCTTGGTGATGCTTGTTCAAGACAAGATCTTACTGCCATACATGAAATGTTAGAAGATATTGGATACAAGGATGACGAGGGGATTGCAAATGAGGTAAATTCTGTTCCATTTTTTCTTTTCAAGTTTTATCTTTTCGAAGAGTGTTTTGGCAATAAGCGGAAAAAATCATTGTTTGTGTAGACTTGTTATGATGTGCTATATGTCGAGTGCCTTTATCTCACTCGAACACCAGGTAAGGGCGGATGCAGCCCAGTTCAATGCCATCAACTAACGACATTTAACAAGTTATATATCTGAATATGCTAATAACTAAGTATTGGTTAAGTTGGTTAAAACATTAGTATGTGACATTATTGTCTCAGGTTCACGCCTCACTATTAACATTTTTTAAATACAATAATTAATACATTGACATCATTTGATTTTATTTTGGATTCACCCCTGACACCAGGGGGGTTAGCACATTTAGCTCGGGAGTGGGGGTAAGAGGTGGGATGAGCACAACTTTTTTTCGGGGTTATGGACTATGTTTGGTTTTCATTTCGTGGGTCTGCCAACCTTTATCCATGAAAAACTCGTAACGCAGCCAGGCTATGTCCAATGGGACCTTCTAAAGCTTAGTGTAATCATATAAATTTTGATTGTTGTTATTTCAGGTTTTTTAGTGTCTCAAAAAATGGGTGCAGCATAATCTGTTTAGGCTATAGAGCAATTTGGGTCCTGCATGGCTCATAATTGCTACAAAATTATTATGATGTCTGAATATATAAGAGATGGTCATGTGTACCTTATTATTGCTCCAAAACTACAATTATGCTCTGTTCTGGTCTTGCTTACCTCATAAATACTGCTACGGTCGATGGGGTCATTTATTTTCTCTAGTGGTTTTTGGTTAAAGATTAACCTCCGCTTGGAATAGGATTTACGCTGGAATGCTTACATGCTCTTGTTTGCTAGTTTCACGGGCCATACGACCTGTATTAGCTTTTATGTGGATTTCATTATCACTATACAATACCTGACTCTTATATACTACATGGTGATGTTTGACCCGTGACAAGCCCGCCCCGCCCCGCTAATAGTTAAAATCAACCCGACTTGTTAAAAGTCTGGCCCGTTAAAAACATAACGGGCTAGACCCTTTTAGGATGAACCAGGTCATGGGCTTTTAGCGGACACCGATCCATTAAACATCTTTAGTCATGGTCGAACTTACATATGCATTTTCATCAAAAATTCTGCAAGTTGTATTTATGAAAAAAGTAGGACATTATAGTGACTTGCGCATCATCTACATATGAAACTTCCTCGCGAATCATAGCTGATGATATTGCAAACTTTTTTCAGCTATCATTCCAAGTGTGGACGAGTCAAATTCAAGAAACGCTTAACTGCAAGAAACATGGAGACACGGCGTTTAGGGCTAAAGATTTTGCTACTGCAATAAAGTGTTACACTCAGGTAATTGCTTATAAGCCACGGTTGATTCTTACCGAAAGCTTTGGAGCTTGATTTGACGGTAGATAACGAGATATATGATCGATTTTTTTTGCATAATTTTGTTGCCTGTTAAATTGTAATATCACTAGCGTAGTTTTTTTGAAAGAAAGACTTTGCATGAACTTATATTAGCGAGTCATATAAGACCGCCTCACCATGAGATGGACCTAAATAATCTGCTCAATTCTCTGAGAATTTGTCAACTTATATCGGATATTAATCATAGTTTAGTGGCTCAATCCAATAGAGAGTGTCTACTGTGAGTCCGCCTCATCTGAGAATTTGTCAACTTATATCGGATATTAATCATGTTCTTAAAAGCCTAAAATCCTGGAGTTTCTGCTATTCATGTAGTTTATTGATGATGGAACGATGGTCTCACCAACGGTGTTTGCTCGACGTTGCTTGTCTTACTTGATGAGCAACATGCATCAAGAAGCACTAGCAGATGCTATGCAAGCTCAAGTAGTATCACCGGAATGGCCGACTGCGTTATATCTCCAAGCGGCTGCTCTCTTCAGGCTCGGGATGGACGGTGATGCGAAAGAGACGCTCAAAGATGGAACATCTTTGGAGGCCAAATGGAAGAAACATTGAATTTGTATAGAAGCTTTCTTATTTTTCTGGGTTTTAAAAGGTTCCATAATTTATTGTATTTATTTGAATTTTCTGAGTGGTGAGTTTTATCTGCGTAATTAGAATCATAAATTCACACAAAAAGATTGTATTGATTGCCATTTTTGCTTCAATATCAAAGCATGGAAAATCTAATTTGAAAACATAAAATCTTGTGCGATACGGTTTCTCCGTCAGACGCTTACCATGTTACCATATTTGTGCTAAAAAGTTTGACTAATACAATTATCATTATATAGACGATCTTTGACAAGGGTAGCTCATTTAAACATGTCCTTAGCATTCTATTGCAATATCTTTGGCGTTACTATAAAAGTATAACTGAGGTAGGCGGATCCAGGATTCAAAGTCTCATGGGGCACCAACAATTGGACGAAATTTGAGTTTTGTTTGTAAAATTAACGACTAAAATAAAATACCTCTATTTGTTTTTTTCTACAAAATGACAGATCAAAAGGAAGCAACTTTCATTTTTACTGATCAAAAATATTAACAAAAAGACGGAAACTTTTAATTTCAGCTTTGCTATGTACTTATTTAGTTTTGATTCCACAAGATTAAAACAAGATCATTCACATAGAAAACAACAATCAACAAACATAAATATATTTTTCTGATAAATTGAAAAACCTTCACTTGTTTAATTTATGTCATTCACTAAAATGTCAAGACCTTGTAGAACAAATACTTAAAAACAAATTATTCACAATTTAAATGAAACAATACATCAATCAGAAATGGTAATAAAAATCTGCAACTTGTCAACTTGAAATTAAAGAATTAAAAATTAATAAACCATGTTTAGCCAATAAATTAGGAAAATTATATCTGTTACTCTATTCATACATTCACTCATTAATAGAGACTTGAGAGAAAAAGATTAATATTTCGAAAAAAAATAACTAGACCAATTAAGCGAAAAAGTCTGAGAAAAGAAAAAACCCACAGAAAATCATTGGAATGGGGGTCTACGAAAGGAATTTCAAGATTAAAATTAAGATTAAGATTAAATATTAAAACATCACGACTAAAAATTTTAGATTAAGATTAACATTAAGAGTGAAAATACCTAATAACTGATTTTTAGGATTTATTTTGAAATGGTGAGTGGTCACAACTCACAACCATGTCTAACAGACGTCAAACACACAGGTGTGATGTTTGGAGCAAATAAGATAATAAAACTTAAAAATTTAATTTATAGAAAGTCTAGTAAGATAAATCACATGGAATATAGTTGTTTTAAAGACAATTGCTTTATTTTACAGAGTGAGGAAATTTATGTTGATGTGCAAATAAGCTGGTTGGAAATAATTGACTTCTGAGATTGACTAAAAAACGTTGATCAGCCAGTCTCCTGAGAGACCGTCTTTTTGAAAGACGTTTCTCTACCCTAATCCATTAAATCTTATTTCCTACATTTACTCTATATTTTTTCTATTGGGCCAACTTAATTAGAGATGGTCTATCAAATAGACCGTCTCTCACAAGAATTTGTGAACCTTGATTGATGTTTGGAGCTTATTAAATCACTCTTATCATGTGTACATACTACATACTACGTATACAAAGCATAGTTAGCATGTTAATTACTCAATACATAAAGAAAATGAACAAAAATAAAATAATAAAAGATGATAATTTACCAGCATCTACTTCATCCGGTTTTAATAGCTGCTACATTTCTGTTTTTCATACTATTCAATGTACGATTTTAACCTTTAATGTCTCTAATTTCATATGATAAAAAAATTCTAAAAATTTAATATTAAGAAAATACGAATCAAACAAGATCTAACTTGACTATGTTTTACATTATATATAGAGAACTATATGTCAAATAAGATCAATTGGTGAACAGTTGTTGCTACAGGAACTGTGTCTACAACTAATATATAAGAGAAAAATGTAGCCAAGTGAGATTTTGTTTAAATCGTCTAATCATATATTTTCATAATAATAACTTTTTATAAATTTTATATGTGCATAATTTAATATTATCATCATCATCATCATTATACCCATGTGTATCCCGTTCATAGAAAACTATGATCAGGGTCTGAAGAGGGAAGAACGATGGCAGGCTCATACCCATTAAGGAGAGTGCGATCAAAGAGTCCCCGGTTCGAGAACGGTCTTCAAGAGAGAAACCTGCAGTTGACAAATATAGTAGCAAGCAAACGCATAAATGCAAAGATAAGATCAAATAAAAAGACAAAGAGTGACAAAAAGGCAAAGAACAATAACAAACGAGGGGGAAAGGGGCCAGGTTTAGTAATCTAGGACGTGGATAAGGCGTCTCCAACTGGCCCTATCCCTGGTCAGATCCTTAGAGAGGTGGGGTTCTCGCATGTCACTTTTAATCTGTTCCTCCCACGTCCTCCTAAGTCTTCCTCTGCTTCTCTTTCCCACCACTATGATGCATTCGATCCTTCTTACTGGGGCGTCATGTGTCTTTCTCTGCACATGCCTAAACCATCTCAACCGATTATCCCGCATCTTTGCGAAGATAGGTGCAACCCCTTACATCTTCCTGAACTCTTGGTTTCTTATCCTATCCATCATAGTATTACCACACATCCACCTCAACATATGCATCTCTGCAACTTTCATCCTCTGTTTGAAAACCTTCTTTACGAGCCAACATTCTGTCCCATATAGCAACGTCGGCCTTATTGCAATGCGGTAAAATTTACCTTTTAATCTCCTCGGAAACTTCTTATCACAAAGCACCCCGGTTGCTGCTTGCCACTTAAGCCACCCCGCTTGTATACGATTAGTAACATCTCCATCAATCTCCCCATTACTCTGAATCACAGATTCTAAATATTTGAACTTGGACGCCGACACAACAACTTCTCCCCCTATGGTTACCTCTGGCTCTCTTATCGATTATGTCCCACTAAAACTGCATCGCAAATATTTTGTCTTCGTACGACTTATGCGCAACCCTTACTCTCCAACGCTTCCCTTCACTCTTCCAATTTACATTTACCGTCTCACGTCTAATTCTTTTCTCGATCACTCTTTCCCACAGTTTCATTGTGTGTCTTAGAAGTTTGATTCCTCTATAGTTCCCGTATAATTGTGCATCACCCTTGTTTTTATACAATGGGATAAGTGTGCTAACCCTCCATTCTTCTGGCATTTTACTGGACCTCAAGATGACATTAAAGAGGTTGGTAAGCCACTATATTCCCTCCTTTCCTAAATACACCTCGATCGGAATGTTATCAGGTCCAATTGCCTTTGATCTCCCCATTTTTTTGAGAGCTTGTCCTACTTCCTCCGTGGTAATATCCATAATCGACCCATGGTCCTGTGTTCTCTGGAGGTCTGAAGTTTCTTGAATTTCCTCCTCTAGACCCCTAGTCTCATTGAGCAGTTGGGAAAAATATTGATGTCATCTCATCTTGATGTCCTCTTGTTTAAGGAGTACTCGTCCACCTTCAACTTTAATGAACTTCACTGTCCCTAGGTCCTTCTTTTGCCTAGATCTTACTTTTTCCAACTATTAAAAATTTAATATATGAATATTAAAAATTATATATTAAATTACATATTAAATTATATATTAAATTACATAAAAATCAAATACTTCATTCGTTCCAATTTACTTGCAACATTTGATTTTTCACATAGTTCAATGCAATAATTCAATCCTTAATATCTCTAATGATGTATAATAAAAAAATGATGTAAATTTGATATTAATAATATTTGCAATGAGACGAATCAAAGACGATCTCACTTGACTATGATTTAACTTATAGATTAAAAACTAATAACATATTAAGAGTGTTGACAAAAAAATAATGTGTTTTTTCAAATATTACAACTGTTTCGAGGTCAAATTATTATCCCATAATTTATTTAGTCAAATCATAACTGCCACATAACTACCCATTAACCGATGATAACCTCCCATGATTATCGAACATAACCTCCTTCGACCATTATAAATAGAGGTTACATACATTATTTGCAGGGACGAAGTTTTCATCTTCCTAACCGCTACTCCATAAAAATACACCGCCCTTATCTCCCTTCATGATCTGTACTCATCCTACAATCCGTTATTCTGTTTTCATTAATTATCACACATTCATTACTTTCGGTTTCCCGATCTGACTTGAGCGTCGGAGGGGTTTTCCGGGAAACCACCCCCGGGCAGGCTAACGTTGTATTGCAGGATTTGAGGTCTCATCATCGAAAGGATCAAGCATATTGACAATCGTCCCCGATTACACCTGTCTCCAGGTATTTTTAAGTGTTTTTTGCACTTCCTTGTTTCATTACCAAAACAGTTTGGCGCCGTCTGTGGGGTTCGACAAACATAAAAGTCGTGTTCCTCAAAATTCATAAAAAGAATAATAAATAAATAAACCGAAAAAATACGGGAAGTCTTCGTCCTCGTCTGTAAAAATTCAATCCGAATTTCTCATTTTATCAGATCCGATGCATCAAAATGATGCCTAGCGTTTTATACAGTGTATTGTGGTAATGTTAAGATTAAATATGGCAAACATATTCTGTGATTATGTGAGATTAAATATGGCAAATGTGTAGTGGGTTTTAATCCAGTAGATGTCCAGGAGAGTGGGGTGCCTCCAAGACATGAATACTATACTGCTTTTTTACGGTGGATATAAATTCTGATGGCAGTTTTTTTTTATTAAAAAAAACTGATCGAAATAGAATCTTACTAATTTGCTATATTAATATATTAATTAATATACTAATTAGTTACCTTTGAAATTAGTTTCGACTAATTAGTAGTCTCGGTCTAAAAAGTCAATTTCAATTTTGAAGTTCGGTTTGATGTACTATCTAAAGGATTAGATGACCCGTAGAACGTTTCCAAACTAACTTCTACTAAGTGATTTCGGTCTAAAAATATTGGTCCACATATTGCCCAATTCAATGTATTTGTTGGAACCATGTATGATCTGATAATGGTTCATACTCTCTACATCAGGATCCCCGGATCACAACCCACAGTGATAACTGTAGTGGTTGGATCCTGGTGCGATCTGATTATGGTTCAAACTCTCTACATCAGGATCCCCGGATCACAACCCACAGTGATGACTGTAGTGGTTGGATCCTAGTGCGATCTGATTATGGTTCAAACTCTCTACATCAGGATCTCCGGATCACAACCCACAGTGATGACTGTAGTGGTTGGATCCAGGTGCGATCTGGTTATGGTTCAAACTCTCTACATCAGGATCCTCGGATCACAACCCACAGTGATGACTGTAGTGGTTGGTTCCGAGTGCGATCTGATTATGGTTCATACTCTCTACATCAGGATCCCCGGATCACAACCCACAGTGATAACTGTAGTGGTTGGATCCAGGTGCGATCTGATTATGGTTCAAACTCTCTACATCAGGATCCTCGGATCACAACCCACAGTGATGACTGTAGTGGTTGGATCCGGATGCAATCTGATTATGGTTCAAACTCTCTACATCGGATCCCCAGAATACACCTACAGTAACAACTTTATTGGCTGGATCCGGGTACGATCCGATAATGGTTCAAACCATCCACTCGAGAACGAACCATTTGAGGTGACTCAATACATGGAGAAAAATCATCAGCGTCGCCTTCTAATGAAATGCTCCATAAAGGATGCAAATCTTTGACTAGTATTGACCGAGTGAAGAATATATTTTATCAATCTGATGATCTTCATATGGCTATTCTTGCTTTTATTCATCAACGTATATCGGGTGTTTCGTATTTGTTATATTCATGGGTAATTATGAAGGTGATCAAGTATGATATTGGCATATATTAAAAGAATTATTTATTATTTCTACGTGGGAATTCAACACTTCACCATTCTTATTATATTGGGTCTTACTTATATATGGTTATCAATGACGAATATATAAAGTCATTTGAACTTTCACCTAGTATGAAAGTCATTATTATTATTGAAGTTCCGCAACGGGGACTTTATTTATTATACTATGGAATCATCAAAGCTTTCACTTAGTTTGAAAGTCATATTATTAATTAAGTCTCAAAATGATTGATTTTGGGCGATATTTCCTTAGTATTCATCTTCATTATTAAACTTTCACCTTGTTTGAAAGTGGGATCCGTGTGAGTGTCACCTAATTGATAACTCGGACTCTTATTTAGCCCCAAAACGAGTGATTTTGGGCGTATTTGTCAAAGTATTCATAGCGAGTATCACCTAGCTTGATAACTCGATCACTTATTCAGTATTCAATATTCAATATTCAGTATTCAATATTCAGTATTCATCAATGTTCAAAGGATTCACCTAGTTTGATTCCTTATCTAAGTCCTGGGTAATTGACGGCTGGGCAATGCGGACCTATGTCCGATCAATATTCAGCAATGGGGACCTATGTCCGATCTATATTCATCAATGCGGACCTATGTCCGATCAATATTCATCTTCGAAGGATTCACTAGTATGATTCCTTATCTAAGTCCCTGGTGATTGACTGCTGGGCCATATCATTATATCACGCTCAAATACCATATCATCTTATTGGGCCCTAAGGCCAAATATTATTATTCATGGGGCTTCAACTAAGTATGGACTCATCGAGGCAAGAATTCAAAATTTATTTCATTTGGACCTTATTGTACTTCCGTATATTCAATTGGTTCGCATCACAGGTATGTTTATTTTCCGCATAAAGACTGATGCCCTCGCTACATAAAATTACCTCCTCTATCACTCTTCATGCGTGGGGCTAATGTTACGGGGTCAAATTATTATCCCGTAATTTATTTAGTCAAATCATAACCGCCACATAACTACCCATTAACCGATGATAACCTCCCATGATTATCGAACATAACCTCCTTCGACCATTATAAATAGAGGTTACATACATTATTTGCAGGGATGAAGTTTTCATCTTCCTAACCGCTACTCCATAAAAATACACCGCCCTCATATCCCTTCATGATCTGAACTCATCCTACAATCCGTTATTCTGTTTTCATTAATTATCACACATTCATTACTTTCGGTTTCCCGATCGGACTTGAGCGCCGGAGGGGTTTTTCGGGAAACCACCCCCCGGGCAGGCTAACGTTGTGTTGCAGGATTTGAGGTATCATCATCGGAAGGATCAAGCATATTGACAATCGTCCCCGATTACACCTGTCTCCAGGTATTTTTAAGTATTTTTTGTACTTCCTTGTTTCATTACCGAAACAACAACTAATATGGAATGGAGTATAACAAGTACTACCATAGAACAAAGACAGGGTAAGTACAAATTTAATTACAAAATATAGATGACAAAAACTACAAAAAAATTTGGGTGAGACCGTCTCATTTGTGACACGCGTCTTATTAGGCCGACTCAATTGTGTATATATATATATATATATATATATATATATATATATATATATATATATATATATATATATATATATATATATATATATATATATATATATATATATATATATATATATATATATATATATATATATATATATATATATATATATATATATATATATATATATATATATATATATATATATATATATATATATATATATATATATATATATATATATATATATATATATATATATATATATATTTAAGTTGGCTAGGAACAGAAGCAAAAAATACATCAAAGATTTTTATCGGATTTTTATCGGAAGCTCGACTCCAAGGAAGGGGAAAAGGATATTTTTAAGTTGGCTAGGAACAGGGCCAGGCAGCAGCAGGATCTAGAGGCGGTGAAATACATCAAAGATGAAAGGGGACGAGTCCTCCTGAAGCAAGAGGACATTAAAACCAGATGGCGTCAGTATTTCTCGCACCTGCTCAATGAATGTAGAGGGCCAAAGGGAGATGTTAGCCGAGCTGTAGATGTCCAAAAACCCCTTGATTATGACCTAGAGTGTGCTATTACCACCGAGGAAGTAAAAGAAGCCCTGAAAAAGATGGGGAGATCAAAAGCGGTCGGACCAGATAACATTCCGATTGAGGTGTGGAGGGGTTTAGGTGATGAGGGCATTCGCTGGTTGACTAACCTTTTTAATGTTATTCTGAGGACGCATAAGATGCCTGATGAATGGAGAAGCAGCACTATAATACCACTGTTTAAAAACAAAGGTGACGCGCAAGTATGTGGGAACTATAGGGGCATCAAACTTCTAAGCCATACCATGAAACTGTGGGAGAGAGTAATAGAGAAGAGGATCAGACAAGAAACTGTTATTAGAGAGAATCAATTTGGTTTTATGCCAGGTAGGTCAACCATGGAGGCAATTCACATTTTGAGGAGGCTGATGGAGAAATATAGAGAAAGGAAGAAGGACCTGCATATGGTGTTCATAGACTTGGAGAAAGCATATGATATCATACCACGACAAGTCATTTGGGATAGCCTCATGGCTAGAGGTATTTCTTCTATCTACATTGAGGCAATACGAGATATGTATGACAAGGTATCGACTAACATTCTGACACCAGTAGGGTTAACAGAGTGCGCATTAGTCGTACGAAGACCGAGTACCTACGTTGTGACTTTAGTGGGACACAACCGATAGGGGAGCCGGAAGTTTCCATAGGGGAAGAAGTCATTAAAAGTACGACCAAGTACAAGTATTTGGGATCGATTATCCAGAGGGATGGGGAGATCGACGGCGATGTAGATCATCGCATCCAGGCAGGGTGGCTCAAATGGAGAGCAGCTACCGCGGTGTTATGTGACAAAAAGATCCCAAATAAGATAAAGGGAAAATTTTATCGGGTGGCAATCAGACCGGCCTTGCTATATGGGACAGAATGTTGGCCTGTAAAGAAGAGTTTTGAACATAAGATGGAAGTCACAGAGATGCGTATGTTGAGGTGGATGTGTGGTCATACTTTATTGGATCGAATTAGGAACCGAGAGTTCAGAGACAGACTAGGGGTTGCTCCTATCTCTGGAAAAATGCGCGAAGGAAGATTGAGGTGGTTCGGACATGTAAGAAGAAAGACTTTTGATGCCCCCGTGAGGAGAGTTGAAAGCTTTATAGTAGAAGGTAAGAGGGGTCGAGGTAGACCTAAGAAAACTTGGGACGAGCAAATAAGAGTGGACTTGCGTGAGTTAAACCTCTCGGAGGACCTGACTAGGGATAGGAGTAGTTGGAGGCGTCATATCCAGGTTTTAGACTCAGACTTTTCTCATTAGAGTCTTTTTAGGCGCTCGTGTTTCTTCTTGTCTGATATAGTCTCTTATGTGTCTTGCTTAGTTCCCTCGTCTTAAGTCTATTTGTGTTACATGTGTTTTGGATCTTTTATGTGCCCTTTTCTCTCATTACGTGGCAGGTATGTAATCTCTACCTTTCCTTATCTTTTTCAGAGCCGGGGGACTCCTTTCTTTGGCCGTGCTCTCCTTCACGGGTATGAGTTGCCGCCGTCCTTCCCTCCCCAGACCCTGTCCATAGATTTTCTATGTGCGGGAATATACTGGGTAGGATGATGATGATGATGATGATATATATATATATATATATATATATATATATATAATATATATATATATATATATATATATATATATATATATATATATATATATATATATATATATATATATATATATATATATATATATATATATATATATATATAATATATATATATATATTTATATATATATATATATATATATATATATATATATATATATATCTATATATATATATATCTATATACTAGTGTAGAAACTCGTGCAACGCACGATTTTTTTAGATCCGTATATAAATACGTATGATATTAAAAATGTCAAGGATATTATGCAGTATAAAATACTTAATTTTGCAGTATAAATATATTATGCAGTATATTAAATTTTCTAATTTACTCAAAATATAAGGATGATTGTTAACCACAGTTACTATTTGATTACTTATGGTCAAAGATTATTCCCCTATTACTTACTTTTTAAAATTAAATTACTTACTCTTTTGATATTCGCCAAATCTCATTCTCCCATTTTGGATAGTTGATTTGTATGATTAATTAAGTTGTCTCTTAAAAAGTTTGACCATTTATGTAAACCAATTAAAATGCAATAATTAGCCTGTTATTTTTTTTTCAACGTATGGTCAATATCCTATTACTTACCTCCTTAAATTAATGCCTATTTGAGTAAATGTCAATTTGAATTAAATGCCTATTTACTTACTTATGGTCAAAGATTATTACCCTATTACTTACTTTTTAAAATTAAATTAATTCTAATTTTCCACTGTTACTTTTTACTTATGGTCAAAGATTATTACCCTATTACTTACTTTTTAAAGTTAAATTACTTACTCTTTTGAATTTAATGCCTATTTGAATAAATGTCAATTTGAGAAAAGATAAATATCTAAAGCCTATCATTATCCGACAAGTGAAAGTGTTGATAGAGGAGATGCCACGTGTAATTAATCTCAGTCCTTTTAATATGTTTTATGATATATATATATATATATATATATATATATATATATATATATATATATATATATATATATATATATATATATATATATATATATATATATATATATATATATATATATATATATATATATATATATATATATATATATATATATAGGATCAAATGAGAAGGATGAGAAGGATTTTGATTGATTTTTTTTTAGTTACTATATATACAAAAAGGATACTATGTTATAAAAAAAGAACGCTTTAAAATTTATGTCATAGTTACCTTTCTGTGTAACATAGTTACTTTTACAATTATGTGTTTTTGGCTCAATCGTGACCATAGATTTTTTTATTTTAGTGAAATCAAGGGTGTAAAATCCTTCTTACCCTTCTTATTTTCAAGACCCTTCTCAATGGATCCCTCCCCTATATATATATATATATATATATATATATATATATATATATATAATATATATATATATATATATATATATATATATATATATATATATATATATATATATATATATATATATATATATATATATATATATATATATATATATATATATATATATATATATATATATATATATATGAAAATTGGGAATTTATTATTAAACTGAAATACCTCCAAACTGAAACTTAGGAGCCTTAAAACCGCCGGCATAAAAAACCCCGCGAGGGGAAAAAGCCATTGGAGATAAGGGCTAAGAACCAGCCCATCCAAACAGAGCATAGGGATGGTCTATGCAGTAGTACCATAACAAAAGTCACTAGCCACTAGCTACAGATACAGAGACACCATACAGACCACCTGCCCATCCTATACAAAGACTAAGGGCTCCAAGAATACACCTATACAGAATACTAGACTCTACCATACAACATCACCATGAAACTGGTGGCACCTCCGTGCCAAGTAACTCCTTCCCCAAAGCTGCACCCTGATCTGTAGGTTGTGGAGAAAATATGGCAAGTCTGTAAGTTTGCCCTCAAACTTGACTCTGTTACGCTCAAACCAGATCGACCATAATACATAGCCCAGAGTCAGCTTCCATAGCTCTCCCCTTCGTCCCTTGGGGGCAAGATGTCGCCAAGCCAGAATAAAGGAGGCACAGCAATTGGGTAGCACCCTAGATATACCCCACCATCGAAAGACCCCCATCCACACCTGCCAGGAGAATGGGCAGGAGAAGAAGATATGAGAATTAGTCTCCAGCTCACCATGGCAAAAGGGGCATTCTGCCAGTGACGTATCAAGAACACCCTTAGAGACCAGCCAATCACCCGTCTTCAACTTCATCAAGCAGGCAAGCCAGATGGTTAGAATCGCTCTCGGAGGGGCCTTAATGCTCCAAATGTACGAAGACACAGTCTGTGGGATTAGCGGGGCAGAAGATGCATATAGCTTAGCCATAATCTCCTTAGTAGGAAAGCGTGACCCATCAGATCCATGCCAGGAGACCCCATCAACTTGGTGTTGTGTAGGAGGACACTGCTCAAGATGAAGACGTAAGCGCTCAAGGTCCTCTACTTCCCAGTCATAAAGTCTGCGCCTCCATTGCAACTGCCATACCCACTGATCCTCAACCCATGCACCCATCTGAGATATCGTGAAGTCGCTCTGAGTGGAAGCCCTGAACAGACGAGGGAAGGATTGTTTCAGTAAGCCCAAGGAACACCACTTATCATGCCAAAATCTCGTGGTCCTACCATCCCCCACTGATATCTGCAAACCATCCTCAATAATTGTTCTGATTTTCGCAGTCTCTGTGTCTGTAGACATCAAATGTGGCCACATCCCATGTTTGATGGCACCCAACGACTCAGATGAAGCCTTCAACCCCTTAATGTTATGAATAGACACAAGAATCCGCTTCCATAACATATCATCAGCCTCAGAAAAGCGCCACCACCATTTGAATAAGAGGACCAGATTCTTGTGGAGAATATTACCAACCCCCAAACCACCCACGCTCTTTGGAAGCACAATTGATTCCCATCTGACAGAAGGTGGAACCAGGTGATCATTTGCTGTAGAACCCCAAAAGAAGCGCCTCTGTAGGCGTACGATCTAGTTGGCCACTACTTTGGGCATCTTGAACATGCTCATATAGTAGACATGAAGGCTATTCAGCACACTCTTGATAAGAGTAAGCCTACCTGCCCTGGAGAGTAGCTTAGTCTTCCAGGAAGCCAATCTACCCTCAATCTTTGAAACGACTGTCTTCCATGCTGCACAGTTGTTCATGTTATCCCCAAGGGGAAGCCCTAGATATGTGACTGGGCAAGCTTTATAGCAGCAACCAACACCCAAGGCAACCGATCTAGCCCACTCTGCATCCCTACTGCACCAAGATATGATATTGGATTTCTCATAGTTGAGCTTCAATCCTGACATAATGGCAAAGACATCCAATATTCTAAAATAGTTGGTGACCACCCTAGCATTCCTTGGAACGAAGATCAATGTATCATCTGCGAACTGAAGATGTTTTAGCCTAACTCCATCATGACCAATGCTAACACCTTCAATTAGCTGCAAGTTCTCCGCCCTCTTAAGCAGGGTAACCAAGACCTCACTGACCAGGATAAACAGATATGCCGAGAGTGGGTCCCCCTGTCTGAGCCCTTTTTCCATCTTCACCGGTTTGAGGGGTGAACCATTAAGCAACACCGATAGCGAGGCCGATCTGACACATGTCATAATCCATCTAATCCATCTACGCCCAAACCCCATCTGTATCATAACCTGTTCCAAAAAGGACCAACGCACCGAATCATATGTTTTCTGGAAATCTAGTTTCAGTAATGCACCCGGTATCTTCTTCCTCCTAAGCCACCCAATCGCCTCATTGGCAATCAATACACCATCTAAGATCTGTCTATCCCGTACAAATGCACTTTGGGATTCGTCAATAAGGGGGCCTATAACCTCCCTAAGGCGTATGGAGAGAAGCTTGGAGATAATCTTATATAGGGCACCGACCATGCTAATTGGTCTAAAATCATCAATAGAACCCGGAGTTGCCACCTTAGGAATCAGAGTGACCCATGTGGTATTAATATTCCGCGCATCAGACCCACGCTCCAAAAAATTTGTAACAAAGACGAAAATATCTTCCTTCAGCATGTCCCACATCTCCCTTATGTATCTGAAGTTAAACCCATCATACCCTGGGGCTTTGTCTACTCCACAAGCCCAAACCGCAGCCTTCACCTCTTCCCTCAATGGCATCGACTCAAGGAAAACATTCTGCACCTCAGACACTTTAGGATGGTCCCCTAGCTCAAAAGTTACTTCCGGGAGAACTTCTTGTGAGAAGCGATCTGTGATATACCTATTGATCTCCCTCCTAAGGTTATCAACACCAGACTCCAGTCGACCCTCAATCATTAACTGAGTCACCTCATTCCTCTTCCGCCGGATCATGGTGGAGGCATGGAAGAACTTACTGTTGTGATCTTTGAGGCTCAGGCCATAAGTACGGGCCTTTTGTCTCCAAATCCTTTCTCTCCTGATCATCCACATATGAAGGTGACTCTGTATCGCACGATATCTAGCTACCTGTAAATCATCTAAGGGTCTGGACTCCCCCAGGAGCTGTAGAGCATGAGCCTCATGTTCAAGGCTTTTAATCTTGGAATCTATGCCTGCAAATTTATCCTTGCTCCAAGATCTCAGAGGTCCCTTCAGTGCCTTCAACTTAGTGACAATGCCCATGTTTGGTAAACTAGCCCATTCATTACTAAGGAACTCCCTACAATCCGGATGAAGAAACCAACAGTCAAAAGCCCTGAACGGCTTGGGGCCCCAATCAATACCAGTCTCAAGGGCTAAACGGAGAGGGCTATGGTTAGAGAAACTTTTTTGCAAACTCTCCAATCGAAGCTCTGGGAAATCCACAAACCATTCAGCACTACATAAGCATCTATCCAGTCTACTTTGAGACGTAAGCCTCCCCCATGTAAACTTAATGCCATGAAGCGGCACATCAATGAGCTGAAGCTCCTGTACCCACTCCTGAAAATCCCTAATGCTCATATTATTGCGAACCATACCAATCCTTTCCCTTGGGTGGAGGACTTCATTGAAGTCCCCCATCAATAGAGTGGGCTTACCAACACTTTCAACCAGGGCCCTTACGGAAACAAACAG